>OX457085.1:34766123-34894429 GCA_949752835.1 Empis stercorea | reverse complement strand
GAACAAGTATTTTTCGTTTCACTTTTAAACTCCTTCTGGAGCAAGCTAGATTTCTTAGTGTGTTTTTATGCTTTTTTAAACGTGTTAAAACGTGTCTTGATATTTTATTATTACCATTTAAGGTATTAATTATAATTTCGACAATGGCTTTTAAAGTATCATCGTCACATGTCTTTAGAATACTACTTCGAAGTTTTTTATTAGAAGTTTTCAGCAATCGTAATATACGACGGTTTTTCTTCAATCGTTTCATATTTTTCACAAAAAGTTTTATTATTTAAATCATGTGGTGAGCAGTAACAGACACAATAATTTTTTTCAAAAATATTATGACGTACACGATATAATTCATTAACGTTTTGTGTTAAGTCTAACACAATATAGCCGTGTGGAATTGATGTAGCCTCATTATATACTCTTACAAAATCTTGAGTTTTCTCAGGAAAAATTTGTCGAGCTAAAGGTAAGATTTGCGATTTATCACGTGGATTTTTAAATAAAACTAAATACTTAGCATTTAAAGAAATATCGCGACAATATTTACCTTGGTGAAAAATATTTTGTATTAATAAAATAATTGATAAATTTTTATGTTGTGAACCCTCCGTAAACAGTTCGCACACCTGTTTATTGTAAGTTTCAAGCATTAAATCATCGAGCACAACTAAAATATTATCATCATTTTCATTTTTAATCTGCTCCGGTATATTATTCAAAAATTCCGTATTTGCAAAAGATAGGTTTTTCGGCACAGCCATTAATTCAGGGTTACACCAAATTATTTTAGTTATATTTGGTTTAATTAAGTTTTTATGCTGTTTAATCAAATTGCATACAAAAGTTGTCTTTCCACACCCCGAAGGACCTGCTATAATCATCGTAAACGGGTGTCTAAATGGAATCATGTTTGTATTTTTAAATTTTCTATTCTTGCTATTAATTTTTCATAAATATTTTTAAAATTTTTAATACATTTTAAAGCGTCTCTGTATTTATATGTAACGGATATACATTCGCAGGTATCGGGACCACATGTTGCTTTATTATCAGACCAAATACAGCTTTTATAGTGTTCACCAAATTGCGATATTACTGAACCATTTTTATTTAATATAATCAAACGCTCAACAAGATTTTCTAACTTTTTTAAATTACGGTCATCCAGAAACGGTTTGTAATCTTTTAAGAAATTCTCCAGTATTTCTATGTGCTCTTTCGTTAATAACATTATATTAACTAATGAAAAGTATGGTATTACGTCACATATATAATATTTCTCCTGACCCATTTTGGATTTTTATAAATATATTTATATTTGCCTCTCCCTTTTGTATTTACATTCTTGTACTGAGCTTTTTCCTTTGCTTATTATTATAAATTTCATAAAATCCAAGATGGCTGAAAAGTATTTTTGGACTCCTCCTTTAAAAAATCCACACAGATTTTGCACTTATATTTTTTGTATATTATTTTGTATAATGTATGATATTTGTATATATAAACAAATTTCTAAGCGCGACCGACTATCTTTGACAGCCGAATTGGTAGCGCGTCGGCATACAAATCCAAGCTTGATGGTTCAAATCCACTTCAAAGCAACAAAGTTTTTTTTAAAATATATTTTTTTTTAGAATATAAACAAATTTTTTTTTGCAGTATATTTACATATTTTCATTCTCCCTTTCACATTCACGGTTTCCGTTGCTTATTATTATTATACAGACTTTATATCTGTATATATAAAGAACGAATAAATGTAGATTATATATCAAATATAAACCATGAATACAAAATAAGTCGATGGCTCAACAGGTAGAGCGCTGACTTATTAAACACAACGTACCCAGATCAATCCCCAACAAAGTGACTACTTTTTTTCAAAATAATTTAAATCTCACCCATACTTACAAAAACCTGTATACACAGTATACACAAGCCACACGACAAATACCCCTAAGCCCCTAATCCATTTACACTTACAGGAAGTAGCAGAATACAGAACAGAGACAGACAAAACTAAACATGCGCAACGGCATATACACAGGTGACGAAAGAGCAATAACCAGATGACCTAATTACCACGGCAGCACACGACAGCCATTAAAAACAGCCACTAAGAGCAGCCACTAAAAACAGCCGCTAATAGCAGCCAGCAGCCGCTAAGAGCAGCCCGCAGCCATTAGCCGCTAATAGCAGCCCGCAGCCATTAGCCGCTAATAGCAGCCCGCAGCCATTAGCCGCTAATAGCAGCCAGCAGCCATTAGCCGCTAATAGCAGCCAGCAGCCATTAGCCGCTAATAGCAGCCAGCAGCCATTAGCCGCTAATAGCAGCCAGCAGCCATTAGCCGCTAATAGCAGCCACTAAGAGCAGCCCGCAGCCATCATCCGCTAATAGCAGCCATTAAAAACTGCCATTAAGAACAGCCATTAAAAACAGCCATTAAGAACACCAATTAACAACGCCCATTAATCACACCAATTAACAACGCCCATTAATCACACCATTAATCACACCATTAATTACACATTAATTAACCCATTAATTACACCATTAATTGCACCATTAATCACACCATTAATTACCCATTAATGACACCTGAAATTTTCCCACGCCAAATCGTCCTATATACTACTAACATTATTATTTGTTCATTTCTCTCAGTGAGATAATTATTTATATTCCTTTGTTGCCTTTTTGTTGAATTTTAAGTTTTCATAGCCTTGAGAATTTTAATTTTGCTTTATTTAAAGAAAAAATTTATTTTGGGAAGAGCAGAAAAATTCAATATAGAGAATATTTTTATTTTTACATATTTTATGTTAGGAAAATAGGAAAACTTAATATTTGTGAAAAAAATAATAATAATGAATGTTATTATTTTTTTTAATGGATTTTGGATTTTACCTTTTTATATTTAAATTTTTTTGTTTTTTTGAGCAAAATAATTAAAAAAAAATATTGTCTCTGACGGGGATTGAACCCGAATGTAATTTTTCATAATTTTTTGATACAAATATATATGAAAAAGTAGGTAAAAATAGCACTGTAAAATCCAACCATCTTGATCCTAATGCATTTAATAGTTCTTTTCTTCAAAAATCAATCTTCTGCTTCTAATCTGAATATATGTTCTTTTACGGATTTTGAAAATTCTTTTGAATTTAATAACATCGAACAAGTAGATGTAATGTAGTCATAGCTACTAAGAGTATTAAAAGTAACGGTGTTGGTACTGACGTTAGTAGTATAGATATGTTCCTTCTTGCTCACTATTTTCCATACAAAATACAAATTTTTTTGAAAATTTAAAATTCTCAGTTGAGCCAGAAAATCCATATACTTTTCAATATAAAATCTTCACATCACAACTTTTTTTCGTTTTGCTTTGTCCGAATATCCACTTGGTCCCAATAAAATATTCATAATTTATAATATTTTAGTCTTCTTCAATATAAATATCCATTTTTAATTCTGGATCATTTACAATAATTATACTGAGCATTTTATACAGTAAAAATTCAATTTGTTTTAATTAAAAAAAAAAATTCAATCTTAAAATTTTTTACTAACCTATTAAAATTCCAAATCTAATTCCAAAACAAATTAAATTAAAATTCCAAATTATGAATTGAGTAATAAAGTAAAGTTAGAATCGAATATATATATTAAGAATCATTATGTATATTAAGACGAATAAAACTTATAATAATAATAATTATAATAATTAGTATAACTAAATTTATAATTATAATGAATAATTGTGGTAAATATGATGTGATAAAATTATATATAGTAGTTAAATATAAATTTGTATTTATATGAAATAATATATCATAAATTTGAAAAGCCGTAACTAATTATAATTTTAATATATATCGAATGTACGTGTAAATAAAATAATATTGCACTGCAAAAATAAAAAAAATAACAAATATTTTCAATAAAAAAAAGCAAATTCCAATAAGAACATTATTTGAGCCACATGCCGAAAAGTAGATAAACTACAGCACCCAACATTATCTACGCGCCAGTTACAACGGTGACGCTTTGAATAGTTATGCTGGAGGTACTCTCGCCGTGGATGCGTGTGCCGAATGAATTTTGTTTAAATTAATTTCATTTGGTAATTTTTATAACCTAAAAATATATTATAATAAATCTTCATAAAAAAAATTAATATTTTAAAATCTGCTCGATCAGAGAATTTTGAATCTCAATATAAAAATACAATATATATTTTTTATAATGACATTTGAACGCGGCAACGCGTCCAAAAGTTGAAATCGATTGAACTTTTCTGCGGCAAGAGCGTCAAGCGCGTTTATCAACTTCAATACATTTCCATACATTTGAAATTTTTTTTGACATTGGAGCGGCGAGAGTAACTGATATTATAGTATACAGATTACAGATATTATAGTATATTATGGTATACAGAAAATAAAAGAGCGCATATTATTAAATTTATGGGCAACCTATTCATACCGGCACGTCAACCCTTTAAGAAAAATAGGAGAATTTGCGTTTGGGGAACTGTATACGAACCGGATAAGTAACGCATTTTTAATAAACTTTCATGTTTTTTCAACCACGATAAAAGTGTTTACCAACGGTTTGTAACAGGATGCTAATTTTTCGTCAAAAAAAATTACCACCTGTTATCTTAAAGTAAGTCGGAGGAGGTAACTTCGGAGTTCTAGTGATGTGGGCGCCAGGTCTAGGGTGACCAACAGCGCATCACAAAAAAAAAACGCTAGACCAAATTTTATAATACTAGAACTCCTTGGACCACTGGGATTTCCTCCTAAGTTTTGCCAGCTACGCTCAGCCTGTGGGGCGTGAGTCGACCAGTGATCCAAACGGCAATCAATACTACAATACGATGATGCTTTCACTAATAAAAATTTTAACAAAAAAAATCTTTAGAGTGAAGCACCATCGCTTAAGGAATTAGGAGAGAAAGGACAAGAAATCCATGCGATCCAAACTGGGAGTATGGTAAAATTAGCCAATCATTTAAAAAAAAAAAAATCAAAAAACTACAATTACAGCAGCAACAACCCAGCGTTGCCAACACCACTCCAATTAAATAATAAAAAATTTTGGAATTTTTAAAAAAATAAATAAAATTCCAATGAAATTATAAAAAAATAAAAATACGATTAATTTTGTTTTTATAACAAGCGGTTGTTTGGTTGTTTTTGGGTTTTTATTAACAAGAAAAATTTAAAAAAATATATTTATATATAATTGAAAAAAAAATATATATATGTGTGTTGTACTTAATATATTTAATATTTAATAAAGAAAACTCTATTTCTAATTCTATTAAATATATTATTAATAAATAACACAAAAAAATATTTTACGAATTTACTTTACAAAAAAAAAATCTACTTTACTACAATAATTTAGTAATAAATTAACACAAAAAAAATTAAGCAAAAGCAATAATAATGAAATTAATAGTACACCACAAAATAAATAAATAATTTAAATAACAAATTTACAGTACCTGAAGTAAACTGCTTCCTGCTCCGGCATGCCAGGACGGGAACCGGCTACCTGTACCTACACTTAAAAAAAATGTACACAAAAAAAATTTCAACACCAAAAACAACAAAAAAATCAAAAAATAACACCGCCGCCGCCGCTCTTCCTCGACGTCAAGGAATCGCTGGGGAATAGAATTTCTTTGATGTTTTTATTGTTCTTTTTTTCTGGTTCTCGGTGACAGTTGGGAGGAACAAAATTCTGGATCGGTTTTGGATTTTTGTTTTCTTTTTTTTTCTTGTTTTTATTACAGCACCAATGTACTCAGTAAAATTTCTATGGACGAAATAATACCGAATTTTGAAGGAAGTTAACAATAATCAGCAAAACATAAAAAAATTATCCATATTGGTATTCATGAATAGCATAAATAATTTCAAAAATTCAGTCATAATTTTTTTCGCAAAAAGTCACTTATGCCACTTTCAAAATCAACAGCTCAATATGTGGATTTATTTTCACGAATCTATTATTATTATCTTTTTAAAACCGTGCCGGACGGTGTAATAAAAAAATTGTTGTATATTAAATTGTTTTTATTGCTCACAATTTTTCTCGTTAGTTTAAATTATTATTAATTTTTTAAATTTTTTATTTCCAGGTAATATTTTAATTTCAACAAAAACTCATATATCTTTCTTTATAATTACTTCCATCAAAAAATATTTTTTTAAAAAAAAAAAAACACAAACAAAAAAAAAACGACCGTCCGGCAACCAAATTTTCAACCGACTCCCTGAAACAATAAATTTTTCAAATTTTTTCTCATTTCGAAAAACTATTGTTTCCTCGATCGCGTGATCTCTTGACTTTCGGAATCAAAACATGACCCGCAAGGGCAACAAAGGTTGTCTATTGTTTTCTGTTCCGAAAATCAAGACACGAAACCTATCACTATGGCTACCCACCTAACCAATTTTACCTCCGCGCCTGTCCACTGACTGACATCTGAGATGTGATAAGCCGGCAAACAAATAATATCAAGATGGACGCAGACGTAAACAACTAAACAAGGTATTTTTTTAAATTATTTTAATTTAATAATTTTTATTTCTTTTTTTAGGAAATTTTAATCAAAATTAATACACGGTGTCACAAAACAGACCCGTCTGGAGTTTAGCGTTCCAGACAGGCCTGGAAAACTCGCCACATCTCAGATGTAAAAAAAAACTATACAACTAATACCACTAATAATAATAACACTTAATAAATAATTTTAACTACTAATCTACAATAAATATTAACTATAAATAATATAAATAAATAATAAGCTATAATAATAAAAAAAACTAAATAAATAATATTAACAAAAAAAAATTCCTCATAAATAAATAAATACCTAACCATACCCTACAAATCTAACACAAAAAAATTTTAACTAATAATATTTTAACTTAGACTAATAAATTTAAATACTAATAAATATTCCTACCCCAATAAATAAATCAATAAATACTTAATATATAATTCCAAATAAATAACAAAAAAAAAATTTTAACTAAACTTATACTAACTTATTCTCAAAAATGTAATAATATTAACTAATAATAACAAAAAAAATTTATAGACTCACGGGGTAAAGGTGGGTAGCCAGGTATTATAGGTTAAAATAACTATAATAAATTACAAAAACTAACCTACCTACATATAAGTGTAAATTAACTAACCACTAATAAATAATAATAATAACAAAAAAATTTAACTGAATAATACTAATAAATAACAAATAATTGTAAATAAAAAAAAATCTAACCAAACACTAAATTATCCAAAAATATCACAGGTGGAATTTTTTTTTCTTTTTCCTTCAACGTGGGGCTGTTCCACACCCTGACTATCTCATGCTCTATTTTTATGCTAGCCGGGCCATAATTTATATTTTTTTTTTTTTCAAATGAATACTGTAATTTTTTTTTTTGTTTTTTTTTTTATCAGGATTTTAGATCCTTCGCGTGGACAATGTATTGCTTTAGGGTGTCGCTATCTTCTACAATGTAGCACACTTGACCCTTTTCGGCGACAATGGTGCATTTTGTCCAGGGTTTTGCAAATTTCGCTGTAATTTTTTTTTTAAATCGCTTAATTTTTATTTTTATTTGATCGCAGATTGTAAGTGCCTTTTTTGTTGTTTTCAAGATTCCTGACCACCGCATATTGCACATCATTACGTCGATGCTCCTGGTCAATAATGATATTCTCATTCAGCGAATTTAATTTACGAAGCAACTCGTAAGAAGTACCGTCGGTCATCATATGATATCCGAATGTAAGGTAGAATGGAGAAAACCCAGTGGCGTCATGGACGACCTTCCGCAGAGCGCACGCAATGTGACTCAGCTTGCAATCCCATTCTTTATGGTTGGTTTGATCTATATACATTCGGATAGCAGTGACGATTTTCCGATTGACTCTTTCCGACGCATTAGCCTGAGAATGGTACGGAGCGGTAAATATGTGGTTAATATTGTAGGTTTTTATTAATTTTTCAAATTCCTTTGCAGTGAATTGCACACCGTTGTCAGACAACAACACTTCTGGAATGCCGAAAAGATGGAAGACTTCGGATTCCACGAATTTAATCATCGGACCTGTTGTTGCCTGACGCAAAGGTTTGAGTAGCACAAATTTCGAGAATTGGTCAAGAACTATTAATATACATGTATTACCTTTTTTAGATCTAGGATATGGACCAAGCAGATCAATATTAATATATTGCCACGGACGGACCGGAGGACTTTTGGAAAGCATGTATTAAGCGCTTTTGCTTCTTTACAAGCCACGCACCAAGAAATGTAAGTTGTAATGTCATTTCGCATTCTTGGCCAAAAATACATGCGTTGAATTTTTTCTATAGTTTTATCCACCCCCGAGTGTGCTGACATAGGATCATCATGGAAGTGTTGGATCACGCCGGCTCTTAACGCAGGAAGCACCCACAATATCCAAACGGGAACATCGGTAAGTTGTTGTTCTCGAAAATGTTGCCGTTTGAAAATGACCCCATCCACGATTTTAATGTACGGGAATTTACCATGATTATTGGCGAAAATGTTCACGTGGCGTTGATATTCAGGGTCTTGAAATGCCGGATCCTTGGCGTCGACAATATTGATTTCTATCAACTGGACCGTCATCTCGTCGATTTCTCCTCGAGATAACGCGTCCGCCACAATATTGTCGCTGCCTTTCCGGTGTTCAATTTTGAAATCAAAACCCTGAAGTTTCAAACTCCAACGCGCCAACCGACCCGCCAAATCCTTTTGGGTCATCAACCACTTTAGGCTGGCATGGTCGGTAATCACAGTAAATTCCGTCCCCTCAATGTAAGGTCGGAATTTTTTTATGCTTAGTATCGCTGCGAGGCATTCTAATTCCGTCACGCTGTAATTTTTTTGAGCGGAATTTAATTGCTGGGACATGAACGCTATGGGGTGTTCATGCCCCGCTTCATCCGTTTGGAATAGAACACCTCCGACACCGGTCTTCGACGCATCACACTGTACGGAGAACCAACGATTAAAATCGGGATTTACGAGTACGGGGGCCTGCGTTAAGACCAGTTTAAAAGCTAGGAATGCTGCCTCAGCGGCATCATTCCACTTGTCCGGATTTTTACCCTTCAATAAATCCGTAATAGGCGCCGCAACTTTCGCGTATTTTTAATGAATCTATTATACCATCCAGTCATGCCCAAAAACCGTCTAATCTGTCGCACAGTTTTTGGCCACGGAAAGTTTTGGATGGGCGTCGATCTTTTCAGGGTCCGTTTTGATGCCTCCGTGGTCAATAATATGACCTATATATTTAGTTTCGGTCTGGCAAAATCGGCTTTTTTCGATATTTATGGTTAGTCCAGCTTCCCTCAAACAACTTGCTACTTTACTCAAGGGCTCCATGTGGGTGTCAAAGTCTTCCGAGAGGATCAAAAGATCATCAAGGTAAACAAAGACATCCTCATGAAGCTCGTAAGGGATAACTTTATCCATAAGCTTGCAAAGTGTTTTCGGGGAGTTGGACAAACCGAAAGGCATTCGTTTGAAATGGTACAACCCACGACCGGGGACGATGAATGCGGTTTTGTATCTGGATTTCTCCTCCAGTTCAACCTGCCAAAACGCCATTTTTAAATCTAAACTAGTGATAAATTTTGTTTTTTTTTTACTCTACTAAAAATCGAATTGATATGAGGAAGTGGATAGGAATCACTCTTGGTGACGGCATTCACCTTGCGGGCGTCAAGACACAACCTTAGGGTGCCGTTTGTTTTTTCACCAACGCCAAGGGCGATGCCCATGCACTTCGACTCTCTTCGATTATGTCCTGCTCTAGCATTTTATCTAATTCTAAATCTAATAATTTTTGCATAGGCAGAGATAATGGATACGGACGGACTACCTGAGGTTTCGCATCTCCAACGTCGATTTCGTGTTTTGGAATCGTAGTTTTCCCCAGACCAGATGTGCTAAACGACGGAAACGAATCGATCACTTCGTGAAGCCTTTGTTGTTGGTCAATATTCAACTTATGCATTTTTTTATCATCATTAGTTAATTCAGATAATTCAAGATTATTAAACAGATTATTAAACGGAATCGCATTAAAAGCGTCCCAAAAATCCATTCCCAAAATCATGGACCGTTGAATGGAGGGGATCAGGAAAAATTTGATGGTTTTTGTCACGCCATTATAAATAATATTCAGGAATACGTAACCGATGACACCTTGGGGGTTACCATCGGCCGTATTCACACAGTCGTGATCGGAGTGTCCAAAATGTTCAACTCCCGCAACAAATTTTTCCCATCCTTCCCCAAACAACTAATATTGGCCCCACTGTCCAACAACGCAAAATGGTTTTTATTTGCAATTTGTATCTTCATGAAAGGATGATTGTCTCCATCCGGCCTGAGGTACGTAGCTTTCAACGTTTTTCGGATTTGCTCCCTCTTACTAAAATGTTTTTTGGATCTACGATTATTTCTATTATAACTAAACCTAATTCGCTTATGCTACTTAATGGTGGATTCTTAGAAGCTACACCTAACTTATACCTATTACCGGACTCTACGCTGGAGGATTCGGACGAGGGCGGTAGCTTGGTTGCCTCCAGTTTCCCAAACCCGCTTTGGCGTTTTCCTGAAGGTTGCCGGGATAACACCTCGGACACTTATTAACATAAGTATTTTTGAAACCAGAACGATAACAAAATATTTTGAATGGATGGGGACAATCTCGAAATAGATGTCCCAAATCATCACAATTAAAACAAATAACATAGGTATTTTTGTCGGCAGGTACGACAGTGGCGGACGGAACTCCCGGATGAAATTTATTATCTTGGACGGACAGGACTTCTTTAATTGGAGCGGACGGACTTAGCGGTTCTGGCAGATTGAACCTTTGGAGCGCCGGATTTCTAAGTATGTAATTTGAGTCAACGTTCTCCTCCAACTCATGGACATACATTCTACGGGGACGAACTTGGTCCTCAGCTGACTCACCAATTTCCCTCCACTTCCTTTCCAGTCTCTTACAAACTCTATCCAGCTGATTAAGGGTTACAATATTCTCCAAAATCAGAGCTTTCTTGTAACCCGGGTATATGTTATATAAGAGCCTGTTAAGAAAATCATCATCGGAAATTTCGTGCGTCAGACGAAGACGAAGTCTCTCCATGTCCATTCGGAAGTCAGAAAATTTTTCCCGAGAACGTTGCTGCTTCCTGGCTTCCATCAACCGTTTGACATCACCACCATCATCTTCCCCATCATCGAACTCAATTTTCATGGCCGTTTTCAGGTTGGACCATGACGTGTTCCAACGCCTCCGAATATATTACCAGTACCAGGTCTCGGCACGGCCCTGAAGGAGTTGATTGATCGACAACACCAAACCTTCCAACGGATATCCATTTCCCTTGGCCAAAGTGTTAATTCGGAAGATGAGCTCCGCTAGCGACAGAGCTTTGACCGAACCATCAAATCGAACCCGCCAGTTAGAAACTGGATTACGACGCCTAAAATGTTCAGGGAGGCGGTCGTCCGGCTCATCGTCGGTATCGCTGAGTTGAAAGGGAGCGACATTTGATGGTTCTGTTTTTTTCACCAACGCCAAGGGCGATACAGACGGTGGATAGCTACGAACAGGAGCAACAAGCCGCAGCTGGTTCCGAAAGATGTTGTCGAGCTACCAGCGCTTGGAGTTCGGCGATTTGTTGCCGCTGTTCTTCGAGCAGACTGGACATGGCGGAAATTTGCGTGTGATCGAACTGGGTTGCAGAGGCTATCACAGATCTATTATGAGGTAAGTGGACGCTTTGACGTTTAGATTGATTTTTAAACCGTTTTCCTCTTCTTCCAGACGAACCAGTTTTGTGAACGGCGCCTGCGGACAACCGAGTTGATAACCCCTGTATCGAAGTGGGGTCAGAATGCGGCGAATTGTTCGAGGAGCTCAGCTGGCTAACTCCTTTTCGAGAGGTCATCAACGTCGCACCAGGATCAGAAGAGGGGTGGCCGGCCAATATTGTCGGAGCTGGAATAAGCGGCTGTTTCGGCAACACCCACTTCTTACCAGTCTGATTGGCAACGGCGCCCACAGGCAGCAGCGGAAATTGGTCACGGGGTTGACCTATAGCTCCCTCCTCAGAATACGAATGGTCCGAGCCAAGCATCTGTGCGGTAATGAATTGTTGCTCTGCAATCCGATTGAGCTCCGATTTGAGTTCATTTAGAATTCGCCGCACAGATGCCGAGTAATCCTTACGAGCCGACTTTAAACGATATAATCTATCTTTCACGTGCTGAATTTTTGTTGCTGCGCGGAGCAACAGATCTTCATCCGTTTCTCGAATACCATCACTGACAAAATTAAATTAACAAATATTGTAATTACTACTACTATTTAAGCTACAACAGTAATAAATTAATAATTAACAATTAATGTAAATAATTAAATAATTTTAAGAACTATTTATTATAATTATTGAAAAATAAATAACATTAATTGTAAATTTACTAACTACTTTCAATAAAAAAAAATAATATAAGTAAATACCAATGATTGTAAAAATAAATAATAATAACCCTACACCTAATATAAATAATCTAAAAAAAACAACTCTAATAATTATAAATAGTGTAAAATAATAATAACCTAATTGTAAAAAAGGACTAATACTAAATACGACTACAAAAAAAATAATTTAATAAATAACAATAATTGTAAAGAAAAAAAAAATAACTACACCTAATATAACTAATAATACCCAAAAAAACTAAACTCATACTAATGAATATTGTAAAAATAAATATATAACTTACAATTATTGTATAAATAAATAAAGAGACAAAAAAAAACAACTAAACCCAACTACTAAACTTTATTTTATTTTTCTATATTTTTTTTTAATATAACAAAAAAAAAATCTCGAACACAAAAAAAAATCTCAGCAAAACAAACCCAAAATCATAAATCCAAAATAATACAAAAAAAAATCCAAAATTTCCAAATACGTAATTTTTAAACCCCCCAGAATGGATGCTCTCTGGACTTCTTTTTATAATGGACAGGGAAGGGAAAGGGTTAGGGTAGGAATAGGGATAAGGAGAAGAGAAACTTCACTGAGCAATATTCCCCCAACACTACAAAAAAAATCTTTGGCCGTCCCAATCACGCAAAAGTCCAACTTCCGTTGAACACAAAAACACACACATGCTAGGACCCCCTTTTAGACTACTAAAAGCTTAGAGTATATAGAACAGGAGAAGCTATAGTTAAAATAAAGTGTCACTCGAATTTGTGGGGGGTAAAGAGATGTTTTTCATAGGGAGGGCTTAAGAAAAAGTAAAAGCTCTTTTCAGTAAAAAAAGCTCTTCTTAATACAAAAATTAATTGATCTGATTTTTATTTCATATTGTGATTTGATTTTGATTTTTTATAAGTAAATAAATAAAAGAACTATTTCTGTACTATTTTTTAAATTCGGTACTATTTTTAAAAATTTGTATTTTGAGGCTGTTTCCACATCACCTTTGAGGTAAGGCTCTCGACGCATGTTTTTATAGAGCTATCCCCAGTAGGTATAATGCTCTGCTCAGAAACATTGAATAAATATTACCACCATCATTACCACGTTTAATTTTATAATGAAAATTACATTCCTGAAAATAAAATAATTTTTTGAAAGATTTCTTATAGAGTTTTTCTCTGAATTTTTTTTTTATATAAAATAATATCTAGTAAAATTAATATAAAATAATATTAATTTTACGAGGAGAAATAGCCAAGTCATCGTCAGTTGTCGTCATTAATGCTCGTTTTAATGACATAAATTTATTTTCACACGAAGTTGATGGCAATATGAAATTGCTCTAAATATACAAACATTAATATATTTTTATTTTATAATATATATAATAATTATAACGTACATTAAATGGTCTATTTTCCTGCAAAGCCAATCTCTCTGTAGATGTAGTTGGCATACATATATATTCAATTTCTAAATATAATATGAAAATTAATATTTTTTCTTTTAATAATTAAAACCTACATTAACTTGTCTACTTTTTATCATACAATTAGGTTGATTTTCATCGTCCTTTTGCTTCATTATTGTTGATAAGAAAAAAATAGCAAGATGGAAACAGAATAAAAACAGATAAGAAATAATTAAGAAAGAATATGAAAAAGAAATAGTGAAGAATAAAAAACAGAATACAAAAAATAGCAATAACATATCCCCTAAAACATAAAAAGGTTAATATTTATTTATAAAATACATACTCTTTATTATTTTTATATAACTTACAAGATGCAGAGAAGGAACCGCTGTTTTATTTAGTAATTTACGTCCTGTATTTTTCAAATCATGCACCTTAAAATGTAACGCACATACTTTGTATGTTATACGGTAATCATCAGGTGTTAAATTAACCGCAATACCGTTGCTCGCATATTACCATTTCTTTGGGAAATCTAAAATATATTTTGTTTCAATAATTCATCACAAAAAATAAGTAAGCCTCAAAAAAAATTATCCGGACTACAACACTGTCTACAAATAATGCTTTTTAAAAGCTCTTTTCAAATTTAGAATTTTTTTGGAAATAATTTGTTTACTATTTTTATTTCAACTTTATTAGGGAATTCTAACTAAAACGTTGGTACATTTTAATGTTATTTAAAAGAAAAAATGTATATTTATTCAAAAACATATTTTAAAATGAGTAATAATATATAAAATTTTATATATTTACTTGTAAAGGGTATCTCCTCAACTTCCCTGTATTTTATTAAATAAATTATTTTTACACCCTTTAACAATACAATAATAAATTTTTTATTATTAATTTTCCACTTTTCCACTATAAAAACAATGTTTTTTGCAATATTTGACTATATTTCATTCAATATTTCCACAATTTGCCTCAAATTTTAACGTTTTTCAAAATCTATATTCGAAAATTAAAAGCTTTAAATATGAAAATTTTTGACATACAACTCAAAAATTTTGAAGGCAATATGAAAATTTCTGAAGGCAATATGGAAATTTTTGACAACTAAAATAGATGCTTCATAGCTTGCTGGGGCAAATTCATATTATAGCTTCTCCGGTTCTATATACTCTAAGACTAAAAGCGGGTGTCTAACTAGCGGACGGACACTTTGGGGAGGATACGTCAAAGACCACCTAATGCAGTTTCTAACCCCACAAAATAAATAAAATGAAGGACACTGGTAGGACAGGTAATGGACAACCAAAACCCTTATCTAACTACCAGCACATAAAATAAATTGGAACAACCTCCGATGTTCCCCATAGGAAAGGAAGAATACCACCCACGGAAGGGGAAGACGTTGCGGTATTGATCGCCCCTCCATCCGACTTAAGCAACCTCAGATGGAGATTTCCAAAAAAATTTTTAAATTAAGCCACAATTTGGGCACCAATTTTAAAACAATTGGTGCATCTTAAAGTTCCATGATTTGGGCGCCAATTGTAACAGGATGCTAATTTTTCGTCAAAAAAAATTACCCCTGTTATCTTAAGGTAAGTTGGAGTAGGTAACTTCGGAGTTCTAGTGATGTGGGCGCCAGGTCTAGGGTGACCAACAGCGCATCACAAAAAAAAACGCTAGACCAAATTTTATAATACTAAAACTCCTTGGACCACTAGGATTTCCTCCTAAGTTTTGCCAGCTACGCTCAGCCTGTGGGGCGTGAGTCGACCAGTGATCCAAACGGCAATCAATACTACAATACGATGATGCTTTCACTAATAAAAATTTTAACAAAAAAAATCTTTAGAGTGAAGCACCATCGCTTAAGGAATTAGGAGAGAAAGGACAAGAAATCCATGCGATCCAAACTGGGAGTATGGTAAAATTAGCCAATCATTTAAAAAAAAAAATCAAAAAACTACAATTACAGCAGCAACAACCCAGCGTTGCCAACACCACTCCAATTAAATAATAAAAAATTTTGGAATTTTTAAAAAAATAAATAAAATTCCAATGAAATTATAAAAAAATAAAAATACGATTAATTTTGTTTTTATAACAAGCGGTTGTTTTTGGGTTTTTATTAACAAGAAAAATTTAAAAAAATATATTTATATATAATTGAAAAAAAAATATATATATGTGTGTTGTACTTAATATATTTAATATTTAATAAAAAAAACTCTATATCTAATTCTATTAAATATATTATTAATAAATAACACAAAAAAATATTTTACGAATTTACTTTACAAAAAAAAATCTACTTTACTACAATAATTTAGTAATAAATTAACACAAAAAAAATTAAGCAAAAGCAATAATAATGAAATTAATAGTACACCACAAAATAAATAAATAATTTAAATAACAAATTTACAGTACCTGAAGTAAACTGCTTCCTGCTCCGGTATGCCAGGACGGGAACCGGCTACCTGTACCTACACTTAAAAAAAATGTACACAAAAAAAATTTCAACACCAAAAACAACAAAAAAATCAAAAAATAACACTGCCGCCGCCGCTCTTCCTCGACGTCAAGGAATCGCTGGGGAATAGAATTTCTTTGATGTTTTTATTGTTCTTTTTTTTCTGGTTCTCGGTGACAGTTGGGAGGAACAAAATTCTGGATCGGTTTTGGATTTTTGTTTTCTTTTTTTTTCTTGTTTTTATTACAGCACCAATGTACTCAGTAAAATTTCTATGGACGAAATAATACCGAATTTTGAAGGAAGTTAACAATAATCAGCAAAACATAAAAAAATTATCCATATTGGTATTCATGAATAGCATAAATAATTTCAAAAATTCAGTCATAATTTTTTTCGCAAAAAGTCACTTATACCACTTTCAAAATCAACTGCTCAATATGTGGATTTATTTTCACGAATCTATTATTATTATCTTTTTAAAACCGTGCCGGACGGTGTAATAAAAAAATTGTTGTATATTAAATTTTTGTCCTGTTTTTATTGCTCACAATTTTTCTCGTTAGTTTAAATTAATATTAATTTTTTTAATTTTTTATTTCCAGGTAATATTTTAATTTCAACAAAAACTCATATATATTTCTTTATAATTACTTCCATCAAAAAATATATTTTTTTTTTTTTAAACACAAACAAAAAAAACGACCGTCCGGCAACCAAATTTTCAACCGACTACCTGAAACAATCAATTTTTCAAATTTTTTCTCATGTCGAAAAACTATTGTTTCCTCGATCGCGTTATCTCTTGACTTTCGGAATCAAAACATGACCCGCAAGGGCAACAAAGGTTGTCTATTGTTTTCTGTTCCGAAAATCAAGACACGAAACCTATCACTATGGCTACCCACCTAACCAATTTTACCTCCGCGCCTGTCCACTGACTGACATCTGAGATGTGACAAGCCGGCAAACAAATAACATCAAGATGGACGCAGACGTAAACAACTAAACAAGGTATTTTTTTAAATTATTTTAATTTAATAATTTTTATTTCTTTTTTTAGGAAATTTTAATCAAAATTAATACACGGTGTCACAAAACAGACCCGTCTGGAGTTTAGCGTTCCAGACAGGCCTGGAAAACACCGACTCGCCACATCTCAGATGTAAAAAAAAAACTATACAACTAATACCACTAATAATAATAACACTTAATAAATAATTTTAACTACTAATCTACAATAAATATTAACTATAAATAATATAAATAAATAATAAGCTATAATAATAAAAAAAACTAAATAAATAATATTAACAAAAAAAAATTCCTCATAAATAAATAAATACCTAACCATACCCTACAAATCTAACACAAAAAAATTTTAACTAATAATATTTTAACTTAGACTAATAAATTTAAATACTAATAAATATTCCTACCCCAATAAATAAATCAATAAATACTTAATATATAATTCCAAATAAATAACAAAAAAAAAATTTTAACTAAACTTATACTAACTTATTCTCAAAAATGTAATAATATTAACTAATAATAACAAAAAAAAAATTATAGACTCACGGGGTAAAAGTGGGTAGCCAGGTATTATAGGTTAAAATAACTATAATAAATTACAAAAACTAACCTACCTACATATAAGTGTAAATTAACTAACCACTAATAAATAATAATAATAACAAAAAAAAATTTAACTGAATAATACTAATAAATAACAAATAATTGTAAATAAAAAAAAATCTAACAAACACTAAATTATCCAAAAATATCACAGGTGGAATTTTTTTTTCTTTTTCCTTCAACGTGGGGCTGTTCCACACCCTGACTATCTCATGCTCTATTTTTATGCTAGCCGGGCCATAATTTATATTTTTTTTTTTTTCAAATGAATACTGTAATTTTTTTTTTTTGTTTTTTTTTTTATCAGGATTTTAGATCCTTCGCGTGGACAATGTATTGCTTTAGGGTGTCGCTATCTTCTACAATGTAGCACACTTGACCCTTTTCGGCGACAATGGTGCATTTTGTCCAGGGTTTTGCAAATTTCGCTGTAATTTTTTTTTTTAAATCGCTTAATTTTTATTTTTATTTGATCGCAGATTGTAAGTGCCTTTTTTGTTGTTTTTCAAGATTCCTGACCACCGCATAATGCACATCATTACGTCGATGCTCCTGGTCAATAATGATATTCTCATTCAGCGAATTTAATTTACGAAGCAACTCGTAAGAAGTACCGTCGGTCATCATATGATATCCGAATGTAAGGTAGAATGGAGAAAACCCAGTGGCGTCATGGACGACCTTCCGCAGAGCGCACGCAATGTGACTCAGCTTGCAATCCCATTCTTTATGGTTGGTTTGATCTATATACATTCGGATAGCAGTGACGATTTTCCGATTGACTCTTTCCGACGCATTAGCCTGAGAATGGTACGGAGCGGTAAATATGTGGTTAATATTGTAGGTTTTTATTAATTTTTCAAATTCATTTGCAGTGAATTGCACACCGTTGTCAGACAACAACACTTCTGGAATGCCGAAAAGATGGAAGACTTCGGATTCCAGGAATTTAATCATCGGACCTGTTGTTGCCTGACGCAAAGGTTTGAGTAGCACAAATTTCGAGAATTGGTCAAGAACTATTAATATACATGTATTACCTTTTTTAGATCTAGGATATGGACCAAGCAGATCAATATTAATATATTGCCACGGACGGACCGGAGGACTTTTGGAAAGCATGTATTAAGCGCTTTTCTTCTTTACAGCCTCGCACCAAGAAATGTAAGTTGTAATGTCGTTTCGCATTCTTGGCCAAAAATACATGCGTTGAATTTTTTCTATAGTTTTATCCACCCCCGAGTGTGCTGACATAGGATCATCATGGAAGTGTTGGATCACGCCGGCTCTTAACGCAGGAAGCACCCACAATTTCCAAACGGGAACATCGGTAAGTTGATGTTCTCGAAAATGTTGCCGTTTGCAAATGACCCCATCCACGATTTTAATGTCCGGGAATTTACCATGATTATTGGCGAAAATGTTCACGTGGCGTTGATATTCAGGGTCTTGAAATGCCGGATCCTTGGCGTCGACAATATTGATTTCTATCAACTGGACCGTCATCTCGTCGATTTCTCCTCGAGATAACGCGTCCGCCACAATATTGTCGCTGCCTTTCCGGTGTTCAATTTTGAAATCAAAACCCTGAAGTTTCAAACTCCAACGCGCCAACCGACCCGCCAAATCCTTTTGGGTCATCAACCACTTTAGGCTGGCATGGTCGGTAATCACAGTAAATTCCGTCCCCTCAATGTAAGGTCGGAATTTTTTTATGCTTAGTATCGCTGCGAGGCATTCTAATTCCGTCACGCTGTAATTTTTTTGAGCGGAATTTAATTTCTGGGACATGAACGCTATGGGGTGTTCATGCCCCGCTTCATCCGTTTGGAATAGAACACCTCCGACACCGGTCTTCGACGCATCACACTGTACGGAGAACCAACAATTAAAATCGGGATTTACGAGTACGGGGGCCTGCGTTAAGGCCAGTTTAAAAGCTAGGAATGCTGCCTCAGCGGCATCATTCCACTTGTCCGGATTTTTACCCTTCAATAAATCCGTAATAGGCGCCGCAACTTTCGCGTATTTTTAATGAATCTATTATACCATCCAGTCATGCCCAAAAACCGTCTAATCTGTCGCACAGTTTTTGACCACGGAAAGTTTTGGATGGCGTCGATCTTTTCAGGGTCCGTTTAAATGCCTTCGTGGTCAATAATATGACCTATATATTTAGTTTCGGTCTGGCAAAATCGGCTTTTTTCGATATTTATGGTTAGTCCAGCTTCCCTCAAACAACTTGCTACTTTACTCAAGGGCTCCATGTGGGTGTCAAAGTCTTCCGAGAGGATCAAAAGATCATCAAGGTAAACAAAGACATCCTCATGAAGCTCGTAAGGGATAACTTTATCCATAAGCTTGCAAAGTGTTTTCGGGGAGTTGGACAAACCGAAAGGCATTCGTTTGAAATGGTACAACCCACGACCGGGGACGATGAAAGCGGTTTTGTCTCTGGATTTCTCCTCCAGTTCAACCTGCCAAAACGCCATTTTTAAATCTAAACTAGTGATAAATTTTGTTTTTTTTTTACTCTACTAAAAATCGAATTGATATGAGGAAGTGGATAGGCATCACTCTTGGTGACGGCATTCACCTTGCGGGCGTCAAGGCACAACCTTAGGGTGCCGTTTGTTTTTTCACCAACGCCAAGGGCGATGCCCATGCACTTCGACTCTCTTCGATTATGTCCTGCTCTAGCATTTTATCTAATTCTAAATCTAATAATTTTTGCATAGGCAGAGATAATGGATACGGACGGACTACCTGAGGTTTCACATCTCCAACGTCGATTTCGTGTTTTAGAATCGTAGTTTTCCCCAGACCAGATGTGCTAAACGACGGAAACGAATCGATCACTTCGTGAAGCCTTTGTTGTTGGTCAATATTCAATTTATGCATTTTTTATCATCATTAGTTAATTCAGATAATTCTAGATTATTAAACAGATTATTAAACGGAATCGCATTAAAAGCGTCCCAAAAATCCATTCCCAAAATCATGGACCGTTGAATGGAGGGGATCAGGAAAAATTTGATGGTTTTTGTCACGCCATTATAAATAATATTCAGGAATACTTAACCGATGACACCTTGAGGGTTACCATCGGCCGTATTCACACAGTCGTGATCGGAGTGTCCAAAATGTTCAACTCCCGCAACAAATTTTTCCCATCCTTCCCCAAACAACTAATATTGGCCCCACTGTCCAACAACGCAAAATGGTTTTTATTTGCAATTTGTATCTTCATGAAAGGATGATTGTCTCCATCCGGCCTGAGGTACGTAGCTTTCAACGTTTTTCGGATTTGCTCCCTCTTACTAAAATGTTTTTTGGATCTACGATTATTTCTATTATAACTAAACCTAATTCGCTTATGCTACTTAATGGTGGATTCTTAGAAGCTACACCTAACTTATACCATTACCGGACTCTACGCTGGAGGATTCGGACGAGGGCGGTAGCTTGGTTGCCTCCAGTTTCCCAAACCCGCTTTGGCGTTTCCCTGAAGGTTGCCGGGATAACACCTCGGACACTTATTAACATAAGTATTTTTGAAACCAGAACGATAACAAAATATTTTTAATGGATGGGGACAATCTCGAAATAGATGTCCCAAATCATCACAATTAAAACAAATAACATAGGTATTTTTGTCGGCAGGTACGACAGTGGCGGACGGAACTCCCGGATGAAATTTATTATCTTGGACGGACAGGACTTCTTTAATTGGAGCGGAAGGACTTAGCGGTTCTGGCAGATTGAACCTTTGGAGCGCCGGATTTCTAAGTATGTAATTTGAGTCAACGTTCTCCTCCAACTCATGGACATACATTCTACGGGGACGAACTTGGTCCTCGGCTGACTCACTAATTTCCCTCCACTTCCTTTCCAGTCTCTTACAAACTCTATCCAGCTGATTAAGGGTTACAATATTCTCCAAAATCAGAGCTTTCTTGTAACCCGGGTATATGTTATATAAGAGCCTGTTAAGAAAATCATCATCGGAAATTTCGTGCGTCAGACGAAGACGAAGTCCCTCCATGTCCATTCGGAAGTCAGAAAATTTTTCCCGAGAACGTTGCTGCTTCCTGGCTTCCATCAACCGTTTGACATCACCACCATCATCTTCCCCATCATCGAACTCAATTTTCATGGCCGTTTTCAGGTTGGACCATGACGTGTTCCAACGCCTCCGAATATATTGCCAGTACCAGGTCTCGGCACGGCCCTGAAGGAGTTGATTGATCGACAACACCAAACCTTCCAACGGATATCCATTTCCCTTGGCCAAAGTGTTAATTCGGAAGATGAGCTCCGCTAGCGACAGAGCTTTGACCGAACCATCAAATCGAACCCGCCAGTTAGAAACTGGATTACGACGCCTAAAATGTTCAGGGAGGCGGTCGTCCGGCTCATCGTCGGTATCGCTGAGTTGAAAGGGAGCGACATTTGATGGTTCTGTTTTTTTCACCAACGCCAAGGGCGATACAGACGGTGGATAGCTACGAACAGGAGCAACAAGCCGCAGCTGGTTCCGAAAGATGTTGTCGAGCTACCAGCGCTTGGAGTTCGGCGATTTGTTGCCGCTGTTCTTCGAGCAGACTGGACATGGCGGAAATTTGCGTGTGATCGAACTGGGTTGCAGAGGCTATCACAGATCTATTATGAGGTAAGTGGACGCTTTGACGTTTAGATTGATTTTTAAACCGTTTTCCTCTTCTTCCAGACGAACCAGTTTTGTGAACGGCGCCTGCGGACAACCGAGTTGATAACCCCTGTATCGAAGTGGGGTCAGAATGCGGCGAATTGTTCGAGGAGCTCAGCTGGCTAACTCCTTTTCGAGAGGTCATCAACGTCGCACCAGGACCAGAAGAGGGGTGGCCGGCCAATATTGTCGGAGCTGGAATAAGCGGCTGTTTCGGCAACACCCCTTTCTTACCAGTCTGATTGGCAACGGCGCCCACAGGCAGCAGCGGAAATTGGTCACGGGGTTGACCTATAGCTCCCTCCCGTTCGTCGATTCTTGTCAACATACCATCCTCAGAATACGAATGGTCCGAGCCAAGCATCTGTGCGGTAATGAATTGTTGCTCTGCAATCCGATTGAGCTCCGATTTGAGTTCATTTAGAATTCGCCGCACAGATGCCGAGTAATCCTTACGAGCCGACTTTAAACGATATAATCTATCTTTCACGTGCTGAATTTTTGTTGCTGCGCGGAGCAACAGATCTTCATTCGTTCCTCGAATACCATCACTGACAAAATTAAATTAACAAATATTGTAATTACTACTACTATTTAAGCTACAACAGTAATAAATTAATAATTAACAATTAATGTAAATAATTAAATAATTTTAAGAACTATTTATTATAATTATTGAAAAATAAATAACATTAATTGTAAATTTACTAACTACTTTCAATAAAAAAAAATAATATAAGTAAATACCAATGATTGTAAAAATAAATAATAATAACCCTACACCTAATATAAATAATCTAAAAAAAACAACTCTAATAATTATAAATAGTGTAAAATAATAATAACCTAATTGTAAAAAAGGACTAATACTAAATACGACTACAAAAAAAATAATTTAATAAATAACAATAATTGTAAAGAAAAAAAAAATAACTACACCTAATATAACTAATAATACCCAAAAAAACTAAACTCATACTAACGAATATTGTAAAAATAAATATATAACTTACAATTATTGTATAAATAAATAAAGAGACAAAAAAAACAACTAAACCCAACTACTAAACTTTATTTTATTTTTCTATATTTTTTTTTTCCCCCAAAATTTATTTCTCCGTCAGCGCTTCTCGATCGAGGAACCAACGGAACAACAATAATTTTCAAAAAAGAATATAACAAAAAAAAAATCTCGAACACAAAAAAAAATCTCAGCAAAACAAACCCAAAATCATAAATCCAAAATAATACAAAAAAAAATCCAAAATTTCCAAATACGTAATTTTTAAACCCCCCAGAATGGATGCTCTCTGGACTTCTTTTTATAATGGACAGGGAAGGGAAAGGGTTAGGGTAGGAATAGGGATAAGGAGAAGAGAAACTTCACTGAGCAATATTCCCCCAACACTACAAAAAAAATCTTTGGCCGTCCCAATCACGCAAAAGTCCAACTTCCGTTGAACACAAAAACACACACATGCTAGGACCCCCTTTTAGACTACTAAAAGCTTAGAGTATATAGAACAGGAGAAGCTATAGTTAAAATAAAGTGTCACTCGAATTTGTGGGGGGTAAAGAGATGTTTTTCATAGGGAGGGCTTAAGAAAAAGTAAAAGCTCTTTTCAGTAAAAAAAGCTCTTCTTAATACAAAAATTAATTGATCTGATTTTTATTTCATATTGTGATTTGATTTTGATTTTTTATAAGTAAATAAATAAAAGAACTATTTCTGTACTATTTTTTAAATTCGGTACTATTTTTAAAAATTTGTATTTTGAGGCTGTTTCCACATCACCTTTGAGGTAAGGCTCTCGACGCATGTTTTTATAGAGCTATCCCCAGTAGGTATAATGCTCTGCTCAGAAACATTGAATAAATATTACCACCATCATTACCACGTTTAATTTTATAATGAAAATTACATTCCTGAAAATAAAATAATTTTTTGAAAGATTTCTTATAGAGTTTTTCTCTGAATTTTTTTTTTATATAAAATAATATCTAGTAAAATTAATATAAAATAATATTAATTTTACGAGGAGAAATAGCCAAGTCATCGTCAGTTGTCGTCATTAATGCTCGTTTTAATGACATAAATTTATTTTCACACGAAGTTGATGGCAATATGAAATTGCTCTAAATATACAAACATTAATATATTTTTATTTTATAATATATATAATAATTATAACGTACATTAAATGGTCTATTTTCCTGCAAAGCCAATCTCTCTGTAGATGTAGTTGGCATACATATATATTCAATTTCTAAATATAATATGAAAATTAATATTTTTTCTTTTAATAATTAAAACCTACATTAACTTGTCTACTTTTTATCATACAATTAGGTTGATTTTCATCGTCCTTTTGCTTCATTATTGTTGATAAGAAAAAAATAGCAAGATGGAAACAGAATAAAAACAGATAAGAAATAATTAAGAAAGAATATGAAAAAGAAATAGTGAAGAATAAAAAACAGAATACAAAAAATAGCAATAACATATCCCCTAAAACATAAAAAGGTTAATATTTATTTATAAAATACATACTCTTTATTATTTTTATATAACTTACAAGATGCAGAGAAGGAACCGCTGTTTTATTTAGTAATTTACGTCCTGTATTTTTCAAATCATGCACCTTAAAATGTAACGCACATACTTTGTATGTTATACGGTAATCATCAGGTGTTAAATTAACCGCAATACCGTTGCTCGCATATTACCATTTCTTTGGGAAATCTAAAATATATTTTGTTTCAATAATTCATCACAAAAAATAAGTAAGCCTAAAAAAAAATTATCCGGACTACAACACTGTCTACAAATAATGCTTTTTAAAAGCTCTTTTCAAATTTAGAATTTTTTTGGAAATAATTTGTTTACTATTTTTATTTCAACTTTATTAGGGAATTCTAACTAAAACGTTGGTACATTTTAATGTTATTTAAAAGAAAAAATGTATATTTATTCAAAAACATATTTTAAAATGAGTAATAATATATAAAATTTTATATATTTACTTGTAAAGGGTATCTCCTCAACTTCCCTGTATTTTATTAAATAAATTATTTTTACACCCTTTAACAATACAATAATACATTTTTTATTATTAATTTTCCACTTTTCCACTATAAAAACAATGTTTTTTGCAATATTTGACTATATTTCATTCAATATTTCCACAATTTGCCTCAAATTTCAACGTTTTTCAAAATCTATATTCGAAAATTAAAAGCTTTAAATATGAAAATTTTTGACATACAACTCAAAAATTTTGAAGGCAATATGAAAATTTCTGAAGGCAATATGGAAATTTTTGACAACTAAAATAGATGCTTCATAGCTTGCTGGGGCAAATTCATATTATAGCTTCTCCGGTTCTATATACTCTAAGACTAAAAGCGGGTGTCTAACTAGCGGACGGACACTTTGGGGAGGATACGTCAAAGACCACCTAATGCAGTTTCTAACCCCCCAAAATAAATAAAACGAAGGACACTGGTAGGACAGGTAATGGACAACCAAAAACCTTATCTAACTACCAGCACATAAAATAAATTGGAACAACCTCCGATGTTCCCCATAGGAAAGGAAGAATACCACCCACGGAAGGTGAAGACGTTGCGGTATTGATCGCCCCTCCATCCGACTTAAGCAACCTCAGATGGAGATTTCCAAAAAAAATTTTAAATTAAGCCACAATTTGGGCACCAATTGTAAAACAATTGGTTCATCTTAAAGTCCCATGATTTGGGCGCCAATTGTAACAGGATGCTAATTTTTCGTCAAAAAAAATTACCCCTGTTATCTTAAGGTAAGTTGGAGTAGGTAACTTCGGAGTTCTAGTGATGTGGGCGCCAGGTCTAGGGTGACCAACAGCGCATCACAACAAAAAAAACGCTAGACCAAATTTTATAATACTAGAACTCCTTGGACCACTGGGATTTCCTCCTAAGTTTTGCCAGCTACGCTCAGCCTGTGGGGCGTGAGTCGACCAGTGATCCAAGCGGCAATCAATACTACAATACGATGATGCTTTCACTAATAAAAATTTTAACAAAAAAAATCTTTAGAGTGAAGCACCATCGCTTAAGGAATTAGGAGAGAAAGGACAAGAAATCCATGCGATCCAAACTGGGAGTATGGTAAAATTAGCCAATCATTTAAAAAAAAAAAAATCAAAAAACTACAATTACAGCAGCAACAACCCAGCTTTGCCAACACCACTCCAATTAAATAATAAAAAATTTTGGAATTTTTAAAAAAATAAATAAAATTCCAATGAAATTATAAAAAAATAAAAATACGATTAATTTTGTTTTTATAACAAGCGGTTGTTTTTGGGTTTTTATTAACAAGAAAAATTTAAAAAAATATATTTATATATAATTGAAAAAAAAATATATATATGTGTGTTGTACTTAATATATTTAATATTTAATAAAAAAAACTCTATATCTAATTCTATTAAATATATTATTAATAAATAACACAAAAAAATATTTTACGAATTTACTTTACAAAAAAAAATCTACTTTACTACAATAATTTAGTAATAAATTAACACAAAAAAAATTAAGCAAAAGCAATAATAATGAAATTAATAGTACACCACAAAATAAATAAATAATTTAAATAACAAATTTACAGTACCTGAAGTAAACTGCTTCCTGCTCCGGTATGCCAGGACGGGAACCGGCTACCTGTACCTACACTTAAAAAAAATGTACACAAAAAAAATTTCAACACCAAAAACAACAAAAAAATCAAAAAATAACACTGCCGCCGCCGCTCTTCCTCGACGTCAAGGAATCGCTGGGGAATAGAATTTCTTTGATGTTTTTATTGTTCTTTTTTTTTCTGGTTCTCGGTGACAGTTGGGAGGAACAAAATTCTGGATCGGTTTTGGATTTTTGTTTTCTTTTTTTTTCTTGTTTTTATTACAGCACCAATGTACTCAGTAAAATTTCTATGGACGAAATAATACCGAATTTTGAAGGAAGTTAACAATAATCAGCAAAACATAAAAAAATTATCCATATTGGTATTCATGAATAGCATAAATAATTTCAAAAATTCAGTCATAATTTTTTTCGCAAAAAGTCACTTATGCCACTTTCAAAATCAACTGCTCAATATGTGGATTTATTTTCACGAATCTATTATTATTATCTTTTTAAAACCGTGCCGGACGGTGTAATAAAAAAATTGTTGTATATTAAATTTTTGTCCTGTTTTTATTGCTCACAATTTTTCTCGTTAGTTTAAATTATTATTAATTTTTTTAATTTTTTATTTCCAGGTAATATTTTAATTTCAACAAAAACTCATATATATTTCTTTATAATTACTTCCATCAAAAAATATATTTTTTTTTTTTTAAACACAAACAAAAAAAACGACCGTCCGGCAACCAAATTTTCAACCGACTACCTGAAACAATCAATTTTTCAAATTTTTTCTCATGTCGAAAAACTATTGTTTCCTCGATCGCGTGTCTCTTGACTTTCGGAATCAAAACATGTCCCGCAAGGGCAACAAAGGTTGTCTATTGTTTTCTGTTCCGAAAATCAAGAGACCGCAGCGCTGACGGGAATTTCGAAACCTATCACTATGGCTACCCAGCTAACCAATTTTACCTCCGCGCCTGTCCACTGACTGAAATCTGAGATGTGACAAGCCGGCATACAAATAACATCAAGATGGACGCAGACGTAAACAACTAAACAAGGTATTTTTTTAAATTATTTTAATTTAACCATTTTTATTTCTTTTTTTAGGAAATTTTAATCAAAATTAATACACGGTGTCACAGGTTTCACTTCTGTTTTGCTCATAGCGAACTAATACCGTATGTTCAAAAGGAAATATTTATATTTGTCATTCATTATACATAAATAATTTCATAACAAAAGTAAACAGCGAGTGAAGAAGGAAGATTCCCTTATAACAGGGAAGATTATAAGTATCTTGCCGGGGTAAACCACGTAGAGCAAAACGTGAAAACCGCTTTTGGTTATCCTCAATACGTCAAATTTTTAATAAGATAACAAGCAGCCCATAGGGGTGAAGTATATTCAAGTATGGACTTGACAAACGCAACAAACAATTTTTTAATTACATATAGATTAGTAAATTCACATGAATAACTTCGTACCATACCCCATGCTCTATCAGCTTTGATAATCATTGCATCTATATGATGATTAAAATTAAGCCTACTGTCTAAGAGGACACCTAAGTCCTTAATAACCTCAACTCACTTAATAGATTTGTTTTCAAGAGAGTAATCCCTTAAAAGGGAGATTTCTTTCTTGAAAAAGAAATAATACATTAATGTTTAGAGATAAGTGATTTTTGTTACACAAAATACCCAATTGCTGAAGAGACCGATTAAGCCGGTCATAACTGTCAATATCATTAACTTATGTATAATTTCAAGTCATCAGCAAACATCAGAATTTTGCAATTGAGGATGAACTCTACTAAATCATTAATAAATAAAAGGAAGAGCAATGGGCCAATATGGCTACCTTGAGGAACTCGAGATAGAACATGTATATCCTTAGACATATGATTGCGGAAGATATACATCAGAGAAGACGAAAGCCAGTATACAAAGAATTCTGGAAAGTCAAGTCTAGAAAGCTTATAAAGTAAAATATCAAAATCAACACGATCGAAAGCTTTACTGAAATTCGTCTATATTGCGTCAACCTGGTCTCCACTTTCCATTTCCCCTGAAATAAAGTTGGAAAATAAGAGCAGGTTAGTTAATGTAGATCTTTTACGAATAAACCCATGTTGATTGACACAAATAGATGAAATACAGTAGGAATAAAGATTATTGGTTATGATAGAGTCAAACATTTTAGGAATAACGGACTGTTTGTTTATTCCCCTATAATTCTCAACTTTACTTTTATTACCTGCTTTAAAAATTGGTGTAATATATGAATTTTTCCAAATTAGAGGAAATCTACTAGTTTTTAATGAAATATTAAACATATGAAAAAAGATTTTAGATAGAGAAGACGAACAGTTAATCAAGAAGGCTGATGGTGGCCCATCTGGACCAGGGAAAAAACTGGACTATTAATACCCTCAGACACTTCATTCTCAGTTACAACAAGACTATTAGATTCTGAAATTGTAGCCGTTGAGGTACAATAATCTAAGAATTAATAGTCCATTGTACTAGTAACATTGATTTACTGATTTTAAATATACGTTTATAGCTTTCAAAATCATTTCGATTGGAAGAACAGCGGCATTTTCTGTAGATTCTATTTTTTTCTTTAATAATATCGTATATTTCAGAGCTTATCCAAGTGCAATTACCACTCTGTGACCCACGATCAAGAATAAGAGGAATGTGATTAAAAAAAGCTGGCTTATAGCAGAATAAAATTCACGACATAAATCATCAATATTGTGTAAATTGAAAAAATTAGTCCAGTTCAAGCTTAAAAGTTTATTAACTAGAACTTTAGTTGGTGAATCATTAACTGCTGAGGTTGCAGTTACTCGAGGATCAATAGAAAATTCAACATCAAGAATTGATATATCCAACGAACTATATAATATAGAAGCCTAAAGAGGTTATGTTTTCGTATAAATACTTGGTCCCAACATCTGACAGCGACGCTGGGGTAAAATGACAGTTGGCTGATATAAATTTTATTCTTAAGCCATGTACTATTCGGTGTAAAAATAGAAGTCGTGTCGTCACTCGTTATTTTGAAATATTTTATTGCATAATTTATCATGTTTATTTCATAAATTGCAAAATTTATCATGTTTATTGCATAAATTTATTTATAATTTATAATTAATCATAATTTCAATCATATTTAATTTTGTCTTCAATAAAAAATTTCAACATAACGAGTGACGGCACGACTTTTATTTTTACACCAAATAGTACATGGCTTAAGAACAAAATTTATATCCGCCAACTGTCATTTTACCTAACGTCGCTGTCACATGTTGGAACACGAGTTACAACCTCTTAAGCGTTCTATATTATATAGTTCGTTGGTTATATCAGTACTGACATGCTGATTAAGTAGCTTTTTCCCTTTATTCTTTTTAGGCCGTTCGTTTCGAGAACTTACAATTACTGGTTATGAAATTGACTTATATTTAATAATAGGTTGAGGACTCTGCAGCAAATTTCATATCATCAAACATATTTTATATTTAGCTGAATTTCAGCTAAAAATTTATAAAATTTATTAAATTTATTATTAATTGCAATCAGGACTCCACCGAAACGAGAAAACTCACTATTACCATTGATTTTAAATAACTAGATAAATAATCATTTGGAAAAAAATATTGTTACATTTGTGAGAAAAGGGGGCGCGTGTATCGCTCTTAACAAACATTGTTATTTTTTCATTTCTCGCAGTGAGATAATTATTTATATTTCTTTGTTGCCTTTTTGTTGAATTTTAAGTTTTCATAGCCTTGAGAATTTTAATTTTGCTTTATTTAAAGAAAAAAATTATTTTGGGAAGAATAGAAAAATTCAATCTAGAGAATATTTTTATTTTTTCAAATTTTAGGTGAAAATAGCATAGTAAATAGTATCAAAAGTAGGTGAAAATAGCACTTTAAAATCCAACCATCTTGATCCTAATGCATTTAATAGTTCTTTTCTTTACAAATTAATCTTCTGCTTCTAATCTGAATAGATGTTCTTTTACGGATTTTGAATATTCTTGTGAATTTAATAACATCGAACAATTAGATGTAGTCAAAGCTATTAAGAGCATTAAAAATAACGTTGTTGGTACTGACGTTAGTAGTATAGATATGTTCCTTCTGGCTCACTATTTTCCATACAAAATAAAATTTTTTTTGAAAATTTAAAATTCTCAGTTGAGCCAGAAAATCCATATACTTTTCAATATAAAATCTTCACATCACAACTTTTTTTCATTTTGCTTTGTCCCAATATCCACATATATTTTTTGCACAATTCACGCACATATACTTTTTCGAATTCTCTTCGACAGTATAGAATCCGAATATAAGTTTCACTTTCAATTTTAATAAAATAAAATTTACTACACCACAATAAATTCACGCAAAGTAACTTTTTTGCATGTTCTTTTGTGATCTTCCATATAAAAAATATTTGACTTTTTTACATTTTCTGTTTTGACCTTCCATATAAAAAGTATATTTAACTTTTTTACATTTTGTGTTTTGATCTTAAACCTACATATTTTTATACAAAATAAAATTATTTTTTGTGATCTATAGTCCGAATATAAATCACTTTCAATTTTAATAAAATAAAATTACCACAATAATGTATACACGGAATTAGTGTATAGCCTAAAAAATGAATTAATATATGCATACACTAATTCATGAATTAGTGTATGGCCTAAAATATGAAAACCCATTATTAGTTGCAATTTTTCGGAAAAGGGAAAATTTTTTTTTCCAGAATATAGGGAATTTCATTAGCTACAATTTAAAAAATAAATTGGGTTCCTACAATTTACCGTGAAGGAGAAAATGGCAAAAATATCAATTAATAAAAAAACTTTTTCTATTTACATACAGTAATTCATATTTTGCCTTATTATTATGAATTATGATATGGGCAAATTTTGCATGAAAAATTCCATACACTAATTCATTTTTTTTGCCATAAACTAATTCATCATACACTAATTCAGGACCCCTTTATACACCACAATAAATTCCCGCATAGTAAATTTTTTGTATTCTCTTCTGTGGTCTTCCATATAAAACTTTTACACATTTGGTTTATTAAAAATTATTTCATTTCAGTTTTATAAAATAAAAAACTTGTTTTAATTTGCATTAACAAAAATTGTATTCATGATTTTTTATTTATATTTATATTTATGATTTTTTAAAATCGATATTGAACTTGAATTTAAAAATTATGAAATTGTACTCAATATTATCTTATAAATACTGGGCATGAATCATAAGAGACGATTGCGACAGTCGTGTATCTTTAAATATGCGATTTAAGATCACAGGAGATGACAATCGTCACATGCTGTCAAAATTATAATGTCGTATCGTGTAAAAAACTTTTATACCATTTAGTTTAGTATCATATGAAACGATATCGCAAAGTGTGCATCGTTTTATCAATCAAATTTACACGATATTGTATAAGCAATCGTGTAAATATAAAAAATTAGTTTTCTTTTATTAAAATTATTTTAGAAAATTATAAAATAAAAAAGTTACTGTGATCTAAAATTAAAATTTTTTCAATAAAAAGTGACAGCCACTCATTTCATATGTTTAGGTTGTCAATAAATTTAATATTTTATTATACCAAATTTAAATTTATACCAATAAAAAACGATAGAATTACAATCGCCACATATGATCTTAAAAAAAAATTTTATTTTTCGTAATTTTTCACGACACTGTGACACCGTGTAATTTTTTTTTATATATAATTCTTAAAAAAGAAATTAAAAAAATTTATCAAAATAAAATAATTGAAAAAATTACTTTATTATTTGTGTACATATCGTCAATCTTGATGTTGTATACCGGCTTGTCACATCTCAGATGTTAGTCAGTAGACAGGCGCGGAGGTAAATTGAAGGTGGGTAGCCGTATTGTAGTAATTCGAAATTCCCGTCAGCGCTGCGGTCTCTTGATTTTCGGAACAGAAAACAATAGACAAACTTTGTTGCCCTTGTGGGCCATGTTTTGATCCGAAAGTCAAGAGATCGCGTGATCGAGGAAACAATAGTTTTTTCGAAATGAGAAAAATTTTAAAAAATTGATTGTTTCGGGGAGTTGGAAAAAAAAATTGAAGCGCGGCTGTCACAAAATTTGAGTTTTTTTTGTTTTTAGAAAAATTTTGGGAATTTGTTTTAGAAGTCTTTTTTTTAATCAAATTGTAAATTAATTTGGAAAATATTGGTGGAAAAAATTATTGGGAAAATTTTGTGAATCGCGGAAAATTAAAAAGAAAATTTATAAAAAAAAAAAAAAACATTTGATCCTAATAACTGAAAAAAAATTGTGAAAAAAAAGAAACATTAAACCTCAAAATTTTTCGACCGCGGCTTCTAAGGAAATTAATTTTCGGTACGAGATAATTCATAAAACAAAATTAGTTTAGTGAAGGCAGAAAAACATTCCGCGAATTTTTCTGAACCTGCCTGATCTAGAAAAGTAGCTAATGTTCCGAAAAAACTACCAACTGAGGAAAAAAAAATTAATAAAATATAGAGATTAGTCCCAGCGGCAGCATCGACAACGGAGGCAGAGAACACCCGTGGAGTCAGCGTCAACGGATCATTTTTTTTGGGGTTTTCTTGGTTGCTCTAAAAAAAAAAAAAACTGATTGACATAAATATTTGTATTGTGGTGGTCATGTTAGAAATCTTATTTGTTTGAATTGTAGATCCCGGTAGCTGGTTCTTAATGTATATATATATTTTTCTTAATGTATATATATATTATCAATATTCATCATTTGAATTTTTTTATGACCACCTAAAAAAAAAAAAATTTTTTTGTGTATCTAATAAAAATGGGCAACCAGATATCTGTACAAGCACTTAATGAATTATAACTTCTAGCGTATTGAACCTAGAATATCCAAACTAGGCGCGTTTGATAGACAATTGATTAGTGTTTATTAGAGTATAACCCCTATTGCCATCGGTACTTTTACTGAGGAGATATTAATCTCCAAAAACAAATTTTCGTAATTTTTCAACATAAATTTTTATGAAAATCGCATTGTTCTTGGAATAATGCGTAATAAACATTTTATTTATTTTTGTTATTTTGAGGCGGCATAAATTACCTACAAAGTCACCATACAAATTTTTTACCTGAGACTTATGGTTTGCCTAGTAGAAAGATTACAAAAAGGTTTTTAAATGGAAAAATCAGGTACTAAAAGTATTAAAATAAAAAATAATAAAAATTTTGGGTTTAAAATTAAAATATTTTTATTGTCAATTGTCATTTATCTATTTTTAAGATTATAGCAGTTGCTCAAAATGACCTCCTCCCATCTGAATGCAAGCAAGTGCTCGTTTTTGAATTGCTCTTGTAATACGAATAGTTGGCAATTGGTCTCTAATTTTCTGAGCTGCTGCATCAATTCGTTGCTTCAATTCTTCACATGTTGTTATTTCTGTGGAATACACTTACTCCTTCATTGTTCCCCATACGTAAAATTCCATAACTGTAAGATCTGGTAATCTTGCAGGCCAATGTATTGGGCCGTTCCTTCCAATCCAACGATTTGGGTAATTTTCATTAAACCATTCCGTAACAATTCGGCCATAGTGACTTGGAGCGTTATCTTGTTGATACAAAAGCCTTGCTCGTTGTAAAAGAGGAACATCTTCTAGCAGTCCTGGTAAATCACGTTGCAAAAAATGTAAATAGGCTGCACTGTTTAATCTAGGTGGAAGAACTAAATCGATGTTGAAATGATGTTGTTCTTGTTATATGCGGATTTTCATTCGCCCACGTGTGTAGGTTATGGTAGTTTGTAATGCCATCTCTTGTGAATTGAGACTCATCTGTCCATAAAATATTTGGTAGAAATGTATTGCAATTAATTTGTCTTTCCAACAACCAGTTGCAGAATTCTAATCGGTGTTCCTTATCTGCTAGCAATACCTCCTGAACAGTTGTTGTGTGAAACGGATGAAGTCTCTCCTGGTGTAAAACTCTGAAAATTAAGGTTGTTGATAAATTTAATTGTAAAGACAGTCGTCGTATACGGATTTTCTCTGACTGCTTGAAGTATACGTTCATCTCGTCCTACAAACCTACTATTTGTCGCATGCCCTTCATTACGATTAAACCTTACTCTGCCAGTCTCTCTTAATCTTCTATGAATATCCGAAAATACCATATCAGTAGGAAGGCGTCATCCAGGATATCTAATACCATACGCTTCTCGAGCAGCCAAAGCATTTCCATTAGCTAGCCCATAAAAGTAGTGTATGTCTGCATACTCCTCAATGGTAAATTCTGCCATTTTAATTATTCACTTGTTTTCTTTTTAAAATTTAAAATACAACTGAATATGTCACATAGTCAATGCACTTCTTTTATACAAAAACATTTTATAAAACCAGACAATTATTTTATAAAAAGAGGTAATCGCTTACTTTATTGCAAGGTTAACAGCCTAATTACTTAGAAAACAAATAGATAAATGACAATTAACAATAAAAATATTTTAATTTTAAACCCAAAATTTTTATTATATTTTATTTTAATACTTAAAGTACCTGATTTTTCCATTTAAAAACCTTTTTGTAATCTTTCTACTAGGCAAACCATAAGTCTCAGGTAAAAAATTTGTATGGTGACTTTGTAGGTAATTTATGCCGCCTCAAAATAAAAAAAATAAATAAAATGTTTATTATGCATTTTTCCAAGAACAATGCGATTTTCATAAAAATTTATGTTGAAAAATTAAAAAAAATTATTTTTGGAGATTAATATCTCCTCAGTAAAAGTACCGATGGCAATAGGGGTTATACTCTAATAAACACTAATCAATTGTCTGTCAAACGCGCCTAGTTTGAATATTCTAGGTTCAATACGCTAGAAGTTATAATTCATTAAGTGCTTGTACCTACTTCTCCGAAGGACTTTTTTTAAACACCCTGTAACTCAGTGGGTGTTGAAATTCGACCCTCCCTTCCATACAATTTGTTGCTCAAAATGAACCGATGAATCACCCCTTCAAGTATTCAGGACCCAAACCGGAACACCCTGTATATACATATATATATTTACATGATTGCAATAATGTTCTCTGTATGCATACATATAAATGCATTGGAATACATGTGTTATTAACATGTATACCACACAAAACATAAACATATTTGGTGATATTTTGTAAACAAACAAAGTGAAAGTCGATGCCCGTTGGACCTACACTTTTGTTTACATTAAAACATAAACATATGACGAATATTTTCGTATATGTTTAGTGGCATATATCACACCACCCCTCCTGGCGGAAAAGGAGGAATCTTATCTTTAAGTAAATTCCTTCTTTCTAGCGTTAACAGATATTTTCCAAAATATTTTAAATTTATATTTGTTTTTTTTTTTTCAATTACATTCTTGTTTAAACTTTCTTTATAAAACTTATATTCCTATTTACTTATTTATTTCTAAAAAAAATTTTTTTTTTTTTTGTTTTTTTTTTTTGATTTAACATTTCTATTTCTATTTATTAATATTCTTCTTTTATTTATTTTATTTTAATAACATCTCATTTCTACTAATTTTTTTTTTTTTTTTTTTTTTGTCTATTGTGAAATCGTTAATTTATTTATTTTTCATCATTAATTTATGAAAAACCGGTATAAACCAACCTCTCCTAAATTAAATTACTTTCTTTAAAATAATTCGTTGCTCAATCTTGTATTATGTTGACTGAATATAATTTTAAAAATTTTTCGGCATTCAATCCATAATGCCTTCGAATGTTTGATACTTTTTCAAACTAACTACTAATGTTTCATAATTTTATTAATATGATTAATAACCTAATTTCTATGCCTATATCTATACTCTAAATCTTATACATATATATACTTTTATATATACTCTTTTTACTTACTATCTATGGGTTTCCAGGCGTCCCCTTCCCCCTAAATTTTAAAAGAAAAAATTTTAAAATCTATAAACTAACTCTCCGTTATTATCATTAGATATGTGTAATATGGTTTTAACCTATTCTTATGTATTACTACTTTCTTTCTATCTGTCTTTATCTCGCAGTTTACACCTTTATATCCTGCTACTTCATATGGACCAATATATATTGGATCCAACTTCTTCCTATTTTCGTTTCTTAATAACACTAGACTCCCTGCTTCGTATATACTATCCTTTACTCTATAATCTTTATCAAATCTATTTTTTCTCTCTAATTTCTTTTTACCTAGTACTTCTCTCGCGTCTCTATGAGCTATTTGTAATTTGTTTTTTAAATCGATATTGTAGTCTTCGTAATTGTAAAGTGGTTCTACTTTATTTGTAAGATTTGATGGTAGTTTGCATTGCTTTCCGTATACTAATTCATATGGTGTATAGTTTGTTTCAGAGTGTACTGCTGTGTTATAGCAAAATGTATAGTATGGCAACCATTTATGCCAATCTGAATGATTTTCAGTAACATATGTTCTTAAATACGCTCCTAACACCTTATGCGAATTTTCCAATGCTCCTATGCTTTGATGATGATATGCAGTAGAAAATATTTGGTCTATTTTCAGCATCTTACACATTTCTTTAAATACTTGACTCATAAATTCTGTTCCTTGATCCGAAGCTATATTCTTTGGTACCCCATATTTTAAAATGAAATTTTCTACCAATCCTTCAGCTACGGAATTTGCTTCTTGGTTCTTCAATGGAACATTTTCTATAAACTTATTCAATTCGTCTTGTATGGTAAGTATATATTTATACCCTTCTTCTGTGTCATCTAAAGGTCCTACGAGGTCTACAAATATTTTCTCAAAGCTTGTCTCGCTGGTTGATGTTATGACCATTGGTTGTTTTTTCACGTTTATGTGTTTGTTTCGTTGACATGTTTAACAATGCTTAATAAAAGTTGCTATATCCTCTTGCATTCCCGTCCAAAAGTGTTTGCATTTAATATTTTTAATCATACGGTTAATACCTGCATGTCCACTTGTTGGTAATATATGATAATCGTTTAATAGTAGATTCTTCATACCTGGGTCAGTTATCCTTATCAAATCCTTCATAATGTGCACTTTAATATTCATATTTTTAAAAATTTCGTTCAATTTCTTGTTCATATTATTTAAATTGTTTTGTCGACGGCCGTCATTCAATTTTAATAATTCAGTTTTTGAGATATATAAATCTCCTATTTTTAATGGACCAATGATTTTCTGCACATCTTTCCACAGCAATCTGCCGAATGTTGTGTTCTGATTTTCTGTGCTATCTTTTGGTTTAACAATTAATAAACAATTCTTCTTCGGTATGTATGCTAATATTTTATTTGGACCCAAAATTATTTCTTGTTGATTTTTTAATTTTTCTATCTCCTCTTCGAAACTATCTACTATTTTTAATTCGACTAATATTAAACCTGTTGATGGTGGTTGTAATAACTCATCTATAATTTGCTCATCCGTTTTTTCATTGTCTTCAGCCTCTTTGGTTTTTGATCTGGTCATTATTAGAATTTTTAAATCCTCAGATGATATTTGTATTCTACTTAAAGCATCTGCGGTACAATTCTCTTTACCCGGCGAATATTCTACATAGAAATTATATTCTTCTAACAAAAGTCTTAATTTTGTTAATCTCGATGATGGTTCTTTGAGTGAAAACAAATAAACTAAAGGTCTATGATCTTTCAAAATTTTGAACCGTCTTCCAAATAAATATGGTCTATAATGTTTAAAAGCCCATACTATAGCTAGCAGTTCTTTTTCTATAGTGCTATAATTTTTCTCAGCACTATTTAATGTCTTACTTGCATATGCTAAAGGTCTATCGTCATTATTTGAAAGTACTGCTCCTAGAGCAAAACCTGAAGCGTCTGTTCTCAATATAAATTCGCCTTCAAAATTTGGGAATTGTAAAATTTTTGGACTTATCAAAAATTCCTTGATTGCTTCGAAAGCTTCGACACAATCTTTTGTAAAGTTAAATTTAACGTCTTTTTTCAGTAGTTTATTTAGTGGAATTGTTATTGATACAAAATTTGGTATAAATTTTCTGTAATAGTTTGCAAATGCAACGAATCTCCGTACTTCGTCCGCATTTTCTGGTTGTGGAAATTTTCTAATCGCGTCAGATTTTGATGGATCCGGCCAAATGCCTTTCTCCGAAATTATATGACCTAAATATAAAACCTCCTTCCTTAGAAAACTACATTTTCCAGGATGAATTTTCAAATTTACGTCTCTGAGCCTTTGAAAAACTTCGATCAGATTTCTGTTATGGGATTCTAAACTATTCCCGAAAATTATCAAATCATCCAAATATACAAAACATCTAGAATATGTTAACCCTGACATTGCTATCGACATCATTCTTGAAAACGTACTGGGTGAACCCATTGGTAATCGTGTCAATTGGTAATGTCCATTTTCTGGTGAATTCCATGCTGATTTGATGGTTCTGCTATCTTATTTTCCACCATTTTCCGTATTTCTTCCTGAATATCCTTTTTCTGAGAGTGTGGTACTCTGTATGGTTTTGAATATTTAGGTGTTGTTCCTTCTTTTAATTGAATTTTAACTTTATCAACATTTGTGATTGTTAATTTGTCTCCATTTAAATGAAAAATGTCGTTAAATTTGGTACAAATCTGTTTTACACAATTTATTTCTTCTGCGTTTAAGGTTACATTAATGTCTTTTAACAGTTTCTCTGCACGTGTTTGTGGTTTTTCTTCTGATAGTTCGTAATTTAATATATAATGGTCGTTTAGACTAAAAGATTGTGGTTCTATCCAATTTAATTTTACGTCACTATCTCTTGTGTTTAATATTTTGATTGGTATTTTACCCTTTATGGTTTGGGATATCGATCCAGCCATGAAAACCCCTTCGCATAATTCTGATTGATGAAATATGCGTTCACCTGTTAATTTGGTGTCTATCCAATAGGTAGCTTCACAACGTGGTTTTATCATTATGGTATTGGAATTTTCTTTACTTATTATTGGTAAAATGATTTTTTCATCATCTATATCAAGAATAAATCATCTAAGCTCAAGAATAAATTTTTCCAAATTTATTTTGGTTTGAAAATCTTTTAGAAAATTAGCTCCCAAAATACCATCTACGGGTACGGGAAAATTATTTTTAACAATATGAAAATTGTAATCAATGTTTATTGATTGAAAATTTAATCTATTAACACAAGTCCCTAATGTTTCGAGATGTCCCGAAATCCCATGAATAGTTGTTTCATTATTTATATCTATTCTATTGTCTGCTAAAATATTTTCTTTAATGGTACAGATGGATGCACCCGTGTCTATTAAAAATGTCGCGTTTTTGTTATTTATTTCAATATCTATATATAGTCCATTTGAAATATGTAGTGTGAAAATAACGTCATCGCCTAATGTGTGTAATCCCCTCCCGATTGGTTGGCTTCCCCCTCGGTGGGTTGCTCGTTTCCCTTTTCGGTAATTGCGAGGATTCTTGGATTTGGTACATTTTCGTTGGCTGTTCTGTTGTTATAATTGCCATTTCCATTTCCATTTTGACGTCTATTTCCTGTATAATTTCTACTGCCGTTATTATTTGAATTATTATTATTATTGTTATTATAGTTTCGATTATTATTGTTATTATTATTATTGCTATTATAGTTTCGATTATTATTGTTATTATTATAATTTCGATTATTGTTATTATTTTTATTATAATTTGAATTATTACCATTATCTATAATTATTATTATTATTATTATTGTGATTATTATTATTTCTGTAATTATTATTTCTATTATTGTTATATCCGTTATCATTATATCTATTATTTGAATTATTATTATATCTATTATTATTTTGTCTGTTTTTGTTATTATTATAATTATTATTTCTGTTATTCATATATCTCATTACTTCGCTGGATCTTTCGGTACCGGGATCCAATTCAAGTAGATGATTACAGGCTTCCTTAAATTCTGTATATCTATTACAGTCCAACACAATTTTGTACCTGTCGTTAACTCCTTTTTTTTAGAAAAGCTAAACCCTTCGGTTATTCGCTGCTGTTAATGTTGGTCTTGCCGTTTCGCTTTGTTGCTGAACTTCCAATTCAGTCATGCGTGAAACCAGACCTTCAATGTCTGTGATGAATTCTCGCATTGGTCGATTTCCTTGCTTAGTATTATTCAACTTATTTTGAATAATTTCAATAGAGTCCTTACAACCACATTTAGTTTTTAGTATATTTTTCAGTTCCGAAAAAGTGGTAACTATGGTTGTTCCAATTTCTGTTAGTGCTTTGCCTTGTATTTTGCATTTTGTTAAGAATTTTATCAATATAGCCCGATCTTCAGCTTTCAATATGTCGTGATAAAATTCTACGCTGTTTATAAAATCTCTGATTTTTTCTTCTCTTGTCTCTTCTTTTTCTATAAGTAATGTGGGCAGCTTTTGCGCCACATTAAAATCAAAATTAGCCATTCTGCTATTTGATTCTTCCACTATATTTTCTGTTAATAAATCTTCTGACTCCTTATAATCGTCTTCGTTACTTAACTCCTCTTGTTTTATTTCTGGTATTGGTTCTTCTGTATTTTCTTCCTCACTCTCCTCTCTTATTGTTTCGTTAAGATACTCTGCAGATTTGTCATCTAAAATTTTACTGACTTCTTCGTATAATTTATCGAATTTTTCTTTATATGTTAGCGCTAATTGATTGTTTACTATATATTAATATATAAACTATAAACTTTTCTCCAAGTTTCCGAAAAGTTTGTTTTAATCTCCTGAATAAAGGCTATTTTACTTAAAATATACCCAGAACTATACTTTCTATTAGGTGTTTTCTTAAAATTTGTTAATATACTCTTTAAATTACTTATCCCATTATCTAATATACTTATCATATTCTATATTATATATATATACTGTCATTCTACAGTAATTATTATTATTTACCAAAAATACTATTTATATCCTATACTATAATTTTATTATTATTGTTTATTAAAACAAAGTTATTTATATATAAAAAAAATCCCTCTAATTTATTTCTATTTACTAAAAACTCTCCTATTCATATACTGTTATTTTTATACTAACATACTTTATTTATCCTAAAAAAAAATCTATAGTACAAACTTCCGAAAAATTTATATATATATAGAATACCCTTCGGGGTTTCAAATATAAATTCTATAAATATAAATTCTTGTGATGTAAAGTGGAACGAAAGTGGAACGATTTTATATATATATTTATATAGACTACCCTCAGGCGGTCGCTATATATATATTTGTATCTATTATGTGCCTACACTAATCATATAGAAAAACTTAGTCGGTACCCAAACCTAATGTATTTTTTTGTTTTAAAACTATCTATTTTTACTACTAAAATATTATGTTCTACATTTAGCTACTATTTTACTCATAAATTTAGTATTTATTCGGTGATTTGAAAAATTCCGACTACGTGGTACATAGAAGAAGTTTTACTTCGAACTTACTATGTGACCCAATTTAAATGAACAAAATTACTACCAATTCGAATGATTAAAATCTTCATTAATAAATATTTTTGCATGAATGTATAAAAATTAAATTACGCAATTATAATTTGTCAATTGCTTTGAATATTTCCAGAACTTCTTCTGTTAAGATCGCGTTTGGCACGGCTACAAATTTATTATGTATAAAATTTACGCTAATATTTGCCCTTATTGGGTTATGTAATTTTCCGTTACTATTCTTAGTTTTATGGCCTGCCATTTTCAAAAATCGAAATAAATTGGATAATAGTTATAAGAACATTTTTTTTTCAAAATATTTATCTACAATATTTAAATTATACTGTGGCAAGTGTTACTTGCCGTTTAATGTTATTATAGAAATATTTCTTTGCTTTATACAATACGAAATAAATCACGATAACCAGTGCTAAGATAATAATTATTAATTGAATGTCCGAATAGCTTCTTTTACTATTATCAACACTGTTGGTGGATACACCAGCATTGTTATTAACAAAGATTTCTTCCTCTTTGGTGGAAGAATTACCCATGTTAAAAAAAATATTCTTCATTAATAAATAAATCTTCTATATACTTTGTTTTATCAACACAATGCAAAGAAATATTTAAATTTATATATAATATTTAAATTTACGTAATGTTACGCTATCGAAAAGAATTTTCAAGAAAAAACAAGAATCATTCACGATACATATACAGATATATGTATAAAGTAATTTATTTACTTTTGGGTTATGGTTTATTTTGGGTTATGGTAATTCGGTTTTTCCAAAAAAAATAATTTCTAAATTATTCTATATATTATGTTCATTACTAATAATGAAAATTTTCCATATAACATGTGTTATGTATATATCAAAGTATTTGGAATTTGATATTTTCGTTTTTTTTTTTTTTTTAGTTATTTTTCTTTTTCAAGTGCAATTGACCCTTCATTTGTCATATTGCATATTTATTTATAAAAGTAATTCAAATTATATATTGTATATACGTATTATTATTTGTTTTCTTAGATATACATATATATATTACCTAAATATTGTCTATATACTTTGTTTTTTTTTTTTATATTTAGTTCATATTTATAATTTTTTTTTTTAAATTACATATACATAGGATATTTATTTCATATTTATTATTTTCTTTAAAATTACATTTTTTTTTTTTTGAAAAATATATATATATATATTTATATTAATTTATCTATTTATTTATATTTATTTATTTAAATTTCTGTAGGGAAACAGTCAAAACAACGTTGAAACAATTCGTCCAACTTGTTGGTGTTGTTTTTCCTTCTTTCTTTTTCTGCTGCCTGCTTCTCCTTGGCCAGCGCCTTAAATCTTTCTTTCTCCTCCGGTTTTACAGCTAATCTTTGCAGTCTCTTCAGTTCGCCAATCTCCTTCCTGGCTTTTGCTGCCTTTCCTCCTCGTTTCTTGTTTTTTATGGGAATTGGTACTGCCTCTGCGACGTTGTTGTTGTTGTTGCAATGTTTTATTCTGTATTCCTCCAAACTGATTGGTCTTGGACCAGCCTTCTTATCTTCTTCTAGTGCTCTTTTTAAATCGCCTCCTGACAGGATCGCCATGTAACATCTGGCCCAATCTGTCCAATCTTATTTTAACTAATCCCCTTGGATACCTATATGAGGGTATCCCCGATTTAGTGTAAGAATATTATATATGTAAGTCCAATCCAATAACCTTTGCTAAAGAGCCTGAGTTAAACTAAATTAGCTAAAGAGCCTAGTTTAGTTGGATTGGAAGTATATTATTTTATTATAATGGTGGCGAATAGCCTATTTAAAATAAAACAATCGATTTGACTTTCAAGTTAAAAAGTGAATCTTTATTTATACATATATAATCTTTATATATACATATATATATTTACATGATTGCAATAATGTTCTCTGTATGCATACATATAAATGCATTGGAATACATGTGTTATTAACATGTATACCACACAAAACATAAACATATTTGGTGATATTTTGTAAACAAACAAAGTGAAAGTCGATGCCCGTTGGACCTACACTTTTGTTTACATTAAAACATAAACATATGACGAATATTTTCGTATATGTTTAGTGGCATATATCACAATATCGATAAAATTGCGAATGTGGCGCCGGACAGTATCCGGATGAACACTTATTCCGATTCACTTGTGCGATTATCAGCATTTTTAACAGCACTTCCCAGTGAGAATGTTGATACCAACGTTGGCCCGACTAACATACCAACGCATATGCCTGACACGATACATACTGTCCCATGGCAAACACACAGGCCACTTCCGCCGACGTTGGTACTGACGCGTAGGTATCGTGTTGGGTATTGTAGTTTATTTATTTTACGGCAGGTGGCTCAAAGAATTTTTAAATTGGGATATTTGCTTTTTTTTTATTCAAAATAAAAAAATGGAAAATATTTTTAATTTTTTTTATTAATGACATTGCATTATTATTTTACCTGCGTTTACATATTAGATAATTAATTTTTTAGCTTAAGGCTTTTCAAATTTATGATATACATATTATTTCGTATAAATACAAATTTATATTTACCTACTATTACTACTATACATAATTTTATAACATATTATATTGACCACAATTATTCATATATATATATATATATGTATATATATATAATGAATAATTGTGGTCAATATAATATGTTATAAATATATATATATATATATATATATATATATATATATATATATATATATATACATAGCGTCGAGATCGAGAATTGGATGTAATTTACAAATTGGTACTCACAACATTGAAGTCGTCAATAAATTGAAATATTTAGGCTTTACTATTACCTTTGTATATAAATTTATATAGTAGTCCCACTTGACTGATTTTTTTTGAATCGTGGCGACGAGAGAAGTGCTAACTAAAATATAGTAGGGACATAAATCATATTTTTGATTTAACAGGGCCATCTACATTTGAATAACTGAAACAATTCAAAATGGCAAATTTGTGTATATTTGTTATTGTAATTTTTTTTATTTCTTATTCTTGGTACAAAAGTGTAAGGGGGGAACAAAATATATAGAAAAAAAATTTTTATATGCGTATTTGAATAATTTTTAATGAATTTTAGAATAGAAAAATAATTTTTTGTAAATTGCTAGGGATGGTGACGTAAGGGGGAAGAACACATATGAGATTTTTTTTTATGGATGTGCGTATTTTAATATAATTTTCTGAGTTAATTTAAGATTGAAAATATTTTTTTTATTTTTCAATTCTTAAATTCTTGGGGAAGAAAATATATGAGATTTCTTACTAGAATGTTCTAGAATGTTCTAGAAATCGAATAATTTTAATGAATTTATGAATTAAAAATGTTTTTTGTGTTATTATTCATTGGCGATGGTGCCGATTTTATAAAATTTCCTAAGTTTTTAATTTTTATTGGTCTGGATGAAATGATGAATGGTCATATTTTCATCTGGGATTTTCTATGGTACCACTGGATGGATTGTGCTAAAATTTTTGCAACCACATTCAAATTAGTGGTCTGGATGAAATGATGAGCAGCCATATTTTCACATGGGATTTTCTCTAGCATCCGTGGATGGATTGGGCTGATATTTGGTAAACACATTCATTATAGTGATCTACAGTTAACTATGCCAGTGCTCCTCTATTATATCCCACAATGTATCAGAAATCACGTTTTCATCATATAACCATCTTCCAAGTACAGCTAATGGAGGAGCATTGGCATAGTTAACTGTAGATCACTATAATGAATGTGGTTACCAAATATCAGCCCAATCCATCCACGGATGCTAGAGAAAATCCCAGGTGAAAATATGGCTGCTCATCATTTCATCCAGACCACTAATTTGAATGTGGTTGCAAAATTTTAGCACAATCCATCCAGTGGTACCATAGAAAATCCCAGATGAAAATATGGCCATTCATCATTTCCTTCAGACCAATAAAAATTAAAAAATTAGGAAATTTTATAAAATCGGCACCATCGCCAATGAATAATAACACAAAAAACATTTTTAATTCATAAATTCCTTAAAATTATTCGATTTCTAGAACATTCTAGAACATTCTAGAAAGAAATCTCATATATTTTCTTCCCCAAGAATTTAAGAATTGAAAAATAAAAAAAATATTTTCAATCTTAAATTAACTCAGAAAATTATATTAAAATACGCACATCCATAAAAAAAAATCTCATATGTTTTCTTCCCCCTTACGTCACCATCCCTAGCAATTTACAAAAAAATATTTTTCTATTCTAAAATTCATTAAAAATTATTCAAATACGCATATAAAAATTTTTTTTCTATATATTTTCTTCCCCCCTTACACTTTTGTACCAAGAATAAGAAATAAAAAAAACTACAATAACAAATATACACAAATTTGCCATTTTGAATTGTTTCAGTTATTCAAATGTAGATGGCCCTGTTAAATCAAAAATATGATTTATATCCCTACTATATTTTAGTTAGCACTTCTCTCGTCGCACGATTCAAAAAAAATCAGTCAAGTGGGACTACTATATAAATTTATATAAAAAGCTATTACCAATAAAAATGAAGAAATGGAAGAGATTGACACCCGTCTGACGCAGGCAAATAAAGCATTCTACTCGATAGGAACAATAATAAAATCGCGATTTGTCCACAGAAAAACTAAAATAAAATTGTACAAAACCCTGATTCGCCCGGTCATATGTTAGAAGTGAAAACTGGACCATTACGCAGTTAGCAGAAGAGAGATTAAATACGTTCGAGAGAAAAATTTTAAAATGTATCTTTGGTCCGGTACGCGTGGAAGGAGAGTGGAGGATAAGATACAACCACGAAATATACCAAATGTAGGCGACCCAGAACTGACCAAATTTATAAAACTGTACAGGTTACAATGGGCAGGACACATCGAACGCATGTCGGAGCATAGCATTCCAAGAAAAGTATTAGTAGTTATGGGGCCACGATGTGCAGGAAACTAAATCGGCCATATATCACCAAAGAGTTTGGGTGTGGTCAATGAGTGTCAGGTTTCATTAGGTTAAATGGTGTGGTTAATGGGTGCTGTTAATGGGTGTGGTTAATGGTGTTAAATGGAGCGGTTAATTAGTGCGTTTAAGGGTGTGGTTAATGGTGTTCAATGGTGCAGTTAATAGGTGCCATTAATGAGGCGCCATTGATCAATTAGTGATTATAATGGTGTTGTGTATATGCATATAGTATGCAATGGAGCTACAAAAGTGAAAGGCGATATTTTGTAATTTTGTGTATGCGATCGAAAAGATCATTGCGTACAATTTGCATAGTATTTTTTATATATGAGATTTTGGTGAATGAATAATTTGACCTTGGTTTTTTTTTGTGTTTTGTTTTGTAAACGATACTATGCATTAAGATAAACGTATTTTTATTTAGTTTTTTTTTGCAGAGGTTTAATATATGAGATTATATTTTTATTTAGCTTCTGGATATGCATAGGGTTTATGGACCATTATTACATATATTGTAAAAAATTTGGTCACAACAGTGAAAGGCAATATTTGGTAATTTTGTGTATGAAATCGAAAAGATCATTTTGTGTATGTATATTTGGATAGTATTGTTGTATATATGAGATTTCTGTGAATGAATAATATGATTTTTTGTATTATGCATTTGTATACAAGAAAAGTAAAATTAGTATGGACATGGTGGAAAAAATACTTGTTGTGAAATAAATATAAACAACAAAAGCACATAGTAGTTTTTATTTGCTGATTTCTTTATGCATACAAGAAACTTGATATCTGTATATATTGTATATAGCATCATGGTCGAATAGCGTGTATTTGTTTTTGTAAAATTGCAACAACAAATACGGTATATTTTTCTTATGAACGCTTTTGTGTACACAAAAAAATTGTGTATCGGAAAGAATTGCTAGTTATATATGTTATTGATAAAACAACAAGAAAACAAAAATTTGCGTGGCTGCTTGACAGTTTTTTTAAAGCTCCGCCTTTGTAGACAAAAGTTTTATTTACAAAATAAAAACAAAACCTGTTATCAAGATGATAAACACGTGTTTATAGAAAACAAGTTGTAAATAAATTGAAATTGATTTTTATATTTTAAGGTTTCCTTATCAAAGTTTATTAACATTATTTTTTACATGTTAAAATTATGCAATGATAATATTGATATGTTATTAAATTTTACTTGATTTTTAATTCAAGGGCATATTATTAAAGCTTATTAATATTATTTTGACCATGTAAAAAATTATGCAATAAAATATTTTTATATATGAATTTATTTTATAGGGTAACAAACCATAATTTTAAAATATTAAAAAATCTTTAACTTGAGAGAAAAATAAAATACGATAATGAAGTTTATATTTTATGCAATTTTGTAGATATACAAAAAAGTAGTATATTCTTTTACACAAATTTGCAAATATCTTAAGTCTTTGCTAATTAAGTAATTTTATTTTAAATTAAGGTTTGTATTTTATATCATTTTTTTTGCGCGTGTATATATTTTTTGCGCGTGAAAATTTTGTACGCGTGTTTCCTGAGTATTACAATATAATATTGAATATTATATGTCTGATGGGAATATTTTTTGTAAGCTAAGGTATGCTAAAAGAATTAAATCTTATAATAATATGATATTTTATATAAATTTACTTAAAAAATTTATATCAATAACATATATACATATTGTAACAGGATAGTGATTTTGGAAAAAAAATTACCACCTGTTAGCTATAAGGTAAGTCGGAGGAGGTAACTTCGGAGTTCTAGTGAAGTGGGCGCCAGGTCTAGGGTGACCAACAGCGCATCACAAGAAAAACGCTAGACCAAAATTTGTATGCTAGAACTCCTTGGACCACTGGGATTTCCTCCTAAGTGTGCCAGCTATGCTCAGCCTGTGGGGCGTGAGTCGACCAGTGATCCAAACGGCAATCAATACTTCAATACGATGATGCTTTCACTAATAAAAATTTTCACAAAAAAAAATCTTTAGAGTGAAGCACCCTCGCTTAAGGAATTAGGAGAGAAAGGACAAGAATCCAAGGCGATCCATCCTGGGAAAGTATGAAAAAAATCAGCCAGCCATTCTAAAAAGTCTACAAAAAAAAATCAAAAAAAAACAACCCAGCAGCAACAACCCAGCGGTGCCAACTCAACTGAAATAAAAAAATAAAAAATTTTGGAATTTTTTTTTAAAAAAAATAATCAAAAATTCCAACAAATCATAATAAATAAAACGATATTATTTGTATTTTTTTTTCTTAATAAACCGGTGGTTTTTCGGTTGTTTTTTATTTATTTGAAATAGAAAAAATTTAATTGAATATATTTAAATATATATATAAAAATTATGTGGTGTACTAATATTGGTATACTACTATTAACTAAGGACTACGATTATCATTATAATTATTAATAAATAACACAAAAATAAATTTTACGATTTATTCTACAAAAAAAAATCTACTTTACTTTACAAGAAAAAAATAATTTAACAAAAAAAAACTCAGCCATAGCTACGCAAAATTTAAATAAATCGTACACCACATTAAATAATTAAATAACAAAAAAAAATTACAATACCTGGTAAAACTGCTTCCTGCTCCGGCATGCCAGGACTGGAACCAGCTACCTGTACCTACACAACAATAAATTATATAAAAAAAACCACCAAAAAAACACAAAATTTTAAATTAAAAAAAAACGTTGACGCTGCTGCTCCGACTCTAAGTATATAAATTTTTTTTTTCGGATCTGGGTGCTTGTTGGTTCATATTTTTTTATTATATGTTAAATTTGACCTTTTTTTTTCTTTGTTTTGGTTATAATGTATATTAACTAATTATAAAATTGTTGTCCAAAATTTTGATTTATTGCTATATTTCAAATATCACTTTTTTCAAGAAAATTGTTCTTGAACACATTATTTTGTTGGGTTTTTTTTTTTTTTTTTTTTGTCAACTATATATATGTATTTGTAAGTTAAGAAGAATTTATGAGAGGTGAATTTCCATAAGTTTTACACACCATACAAAACTAATTATATATAGGTACAATAATGTTGGGTTCCACTGTTTCCACAGATTACATTTTTTATATATATATGTAAAATCACTTTTAATTCTTCAAATATTTTCAAATTATTATTTTATTGTTTTTCTTGTACATATATAACTTTTCCTTAAATTATCATTAAATATTTAATTTATATTTTTTTTTCTTTAACAAAAATTACAAATTCAAAATTCAATCAAAAAAAAATTGCAAAATTTTTTTGCCAAAACCAATTAATCCACAAAATTTGGCCGTCCGACCTCAACCAATTTTTCTCCCAACTCCCCGAAAACAATCAATTTTTCTCATTTCGAAAAAACTATTGTTTCCTCGTTCGCGTGATCTCTTGACTTTCGGAATCAAAACATGACCCGCAAGGGCAACAAAGGTGGTTTATTGTTTTCTGTTCCGAAAATCAAGAGACCGCAGCGCTGACGGGAATTTCGAAACCTATCACTATGGCTACCCACCTAACCAAATTTACCTCCGCGCCTGTCCTCTAACTGACATCTGAGATGTGACAAGCCGGCCTACAAATAACATCAAGATGGACGCAAACGTAAACAACTAAACAAGGTATTTTTTTAATTTATTTTAATTTAATAATTTTTATTTCTTTTTAGGAAATTTTATTAAAAAAAAAACACGGTGTCACAATATTATTATGAGAATAATATAATTATATATATATATATATATCAAATAATTATATATATATATATATATATATATATATATATATATATATATATATATATATATATATATATATATTGAATTTATATTTTTTTTTGCACATTCAGTATAAATATAATAAATTAAATTTAATTCAATATTTTTAAAACGTGTGAAAATATATTGCAAAGGTAAGCATTTATAGGGTATAAATAAGAAGTTGAAATTTATTTCAAATCACTTTAAAATATTATTTCATTGATAAAGTTATTTTCAATTAAATAAAACTAAACTCAAAATGAATACATCATATTATATAAACATAATAATATATATGTTAAAAATAATAATCATAACTTCTGGTCAGGAGACCAAAGATGTCAAAATCGAATTGCTGAAAAATAATCGAAATAGCAGAATTATTTTTAATAATAATATCTGGGGTGCTGCCCAGGTAAAATATATTGGTCCCGTACCTGTACCAGATATGTCAATGGAGGAGGATGAGCTGATACCTGTAACTACAAGACGACCGAGAAGAAAGAATAGGAAACCAACTACAACTCAGGCACCACCGACGACAACAACAACAACACAGGAACCAGCATCGGAGTCGTTGGAGTCGGAAGAATCGAGGTACAACATTAAAACATCATTAATTAGCGAGTAAGTTTATATTCGAATTTTATTTATTTTATTTTTACAGAAAATCTTGTTGTAATTGCAGAAGAGGCTCAGGGGATGATGGCGAGCAGACCGAAGTGGTAAAGCAAAGATACACCAACCATAGGACAGGACGACGGAACTAAATAATATACTATATATAAATAATATACTATATATATTTTGTAATACATATATACTTTTTTAAAATAAAAGAATTTAATAGTTTTATAAAAAAAAAGTTGTCTGTTTTATATTTTATTTATTTTAATTGTTTCACTTTTGAGGATTTTTTCACTTTCGTTGTTGTCTCACTTTTGATATATTTTTCACTTTGGTTGCTTCACTTTGGTTGTTTTTCATTTTGGTTATTTCACAAAAAAATTGTATTTATATTTTTTCATTTTGGTTGTTTCACTTTTTCGTTTTTCATTTTGGTTATTTTTCACTTTGGTTGTTTCGATTTTGATGATTTTTTACTTTATTTCTTTAACCAAGTTTGTAATATAAATAAATAAGATTACAAAAGTATGATAAATAATAATATAAATTATAAATTAATTATTTATATAAAAAAATTGTGCATATTAGGAAACGATCGCTTAACAAAATGTTTGTCAGTTGACCATCGTACCAGTTAAGCCACCGAGTCACTTGAATTTCAAGTCATAAAATGATTATATAAATTTCATTTTTTTAATTAATTTTCTTGATTTTAATTTATTTATAAAAATTTCAACACTTACAATGTCTTGCTAAATTTAATTTGTCGACTTCAGTTAAAAAATAATAAATACAAAAATTTATAATATTTTATTTATTTAAAAAAAAAATATTGCGCATGTCAGGAATCGATCGCTTAACAAAATGTTTGTCAGTTGACCATCGTACCAGTTAAACCACCGAGTCACTTGAATTTCAAGTAATAAAATAATTATATAAATTTCTTTTTTTTTTTTTAATTTATATTTATTATAAAATAGCAACAGTTTCGATATTGATAAATTTAATTTATAAACTTCTATAAAAAAATAACAAATACAAAAATTTATAATATTTTTTTTATTTATACCTAGGGAAATTCAAAAGACAATTGAAAAATCTTAAAATGAAATCTGATTTTTTTTTTTGTAAAAAAATAAAAACACCTTTTTTATGATTTTTGTTTTTTTTTATTATTGAACTTGATAATTGAATCAAGCTAAAACAATAGAAAAGCAGAAAAATATTTAAGAAAAGACAAAAACCCCAACAACACAGAAAAATCTTTAAAGGAAATCTGAAATTTTTTTTAAAGAGAAAACACATTTTTAAGCTGCAAAATAAAAACCCCAACAAAAACAGAAAAATCTTAAAAGGAAATCTGAAATTTTTTAAAAACAAAAAAAACATTTTTTTATAATTTTTTTTGTATTTTATTATTATTCAAAATATAGTTAGTTTTATTATAATGAAAATGATTTTTTTGTTAATTTAAATTAGTTTTAAAATTTATCAAAGCCATATTTTTTTTACTGGGATCCCGTCCGCGGAAGGTTAGGGAATATCCCGCTTTGTTTAACTTGTCCAGCTCTTCTTCTGAAGTTATCTTTTCTGCTATTCTTACAGGCAGGTATACAAGCAGCTCCGATGGACCATCGACATTTACTAGAGACACCGTTACTGCTTTTCCATATTTTGTCTCCTTAAAGCTGAACTGTGGTGGGATGTTAGTGCCAACGAAGCGTTTCGAAAACGCTACTTAGCGAAAATTGGTATGTTTTGTCACTTTTCGCTAGGAGTAATTTGCGATACTTATCGATTGTATTTTAATCAACGTTGCCTATAGCGAAATATTATTTTAATGGAAATACAATTACAATTACAAATGTAATGTCGGTTTCGATTGAGCAGAAAAATCGTTTTTTTTTATCTAGATCAATTTTTATGTTCGATAGGTAAAATAAAATCAATTTTTTTATCTAAATCAATGTTTAAAAATCTAAGATTTTCTTCAAGTTTTACCCCCTCCATTTATTAATAGCAAAATCGATTTTGTTATCATGTTCGATTGGGCAGCATTTAGATAAAAACTTTAAACAATCCCAAACGAAAGCTACATTAGTAAATTTATTATTTTTATTATTGACATTTTAATATTTATATATTTTTATCAATGAAATATATAGTTTTTGACATTCGAAATTAATATCGAAATACTATTATTGGTACTGCCGAAGCACGAGAAAAGTAGCGTAGCGAAATTTTTTTAACATACCGACTTTTGATATTTGCGCATCGCTAATCGTAAGCGAATCGAAGTAGAAACGCTAAACCAACATACCACCACTGTGCTATCTGATAAACCCTTCCTACAATAAGTTCGTCCAGTTTTGTGTATTTCCTTTCAATCCCTGCAGCAGTTGCTTCGAAAGATTCCAAAAAATTCTACGAAAAATATAAAATTAAAATAAAAAAAATTAGCAACAACAACAAAAAATATAAAATATAATAAAATAAATATTCTTACCATGTCGAAAATGTGTATTGTTAGACTTTGTGTTTGCAAATGACAACTAAAATAAAATTTGTGAAACTATTTATACTCTTCTTACAAGAGTAGCAAGATCCAACTTAATGTCCTCAATTTCAAAATATTCACTTCGTTGCCAGTAGGATAGAAGATCACGTATTGTGTATTGTTGAAAATGGTTCCTTTCACTGTCAAATATTTTACAACAGGAGTAATCACATACAAAATACTTGTGTTCGTCTATCAAATATCGACCTTTTAGACTCTTGTGGTTAAGTAATTCCATCCAATATTCGTAATTGTACATATGAGAGTTGAAAGCAACTCTCAATGCTAAATGAGCCAAGGTATGTGTGTGAAATTGAAAGTTATGATGACCATCCTGTTGCAGATCCATAGCTATTGTATAGAACATTTGATAATATAAAGCGCTTTTATACACAAATATATACCTATATACCTTTCATTTTTCCGACAAGGTAAAAAATTATTATTTTTGTGTCGAATATTATTATTACTTTATTGCGAAGAAAACCACAAATACCTTTTACTTTTTTTATTTGTTTTATATTACTATTTTTCTTTACATTATCTAGTTTATAATTTTTTTCCTAAATACATGATATGGAAATTTTTTTTTGGTCCAGCACAGACAAACTCATTTATATGGCTTTCGACACTAGATTTACAAAAAAGGATGAAAAGTAAAGGTATTTGTTTGGTTTCCTTTGCAATAACGTAATAATAATAATAATAATAATTGACATAAAAATAAATTAATGAAATCAATAGGCATAATTGCTGTTTACATTATATGGAAAATAATTTTGGTCCACTACAGCAAAACTCATTTATATGGCTATTTTTTATTTCAATTAATTTATTTTTATGTCAAATATTATTATTACTTTATTGCGAAGAAAACCACAAATACCTTTTACTTTTTTTTATTTGTTTTATATTACTATTTTTCTTTACATTATTTAGTTTATAATTTTTTTTGCTAAATACATGATATGGAAATTTTTTTTTGGTCCAGCACAGACAAAATCATTTATATGGTTTTCGAGCCTATATTTAAAAAAAAAGGATGAAAAGTAAAAGGAAATTGTTTGGTTTCCTTTGCAATAAAGTAATAATAATAATAAATAACATGAAAATAAATTACGTGAAATCAATAAATATCAGTTTCATTTATATTTTAAAAAAATCCCATTTGTTTTGCAACAAAGTAATAATAGTAATCGAAAATTTAAAATTATATATAGTTATTTATTTATTTATATAATTATTACTTTATTGCGAATAAAACCACAAATTCCTTTTGCTTTTTTATTTGTTTTATATTACTATTTTTCTTTACATTATCTAGTTTATAATTTTTTTGCTAAATACATGATATGGAAATTTTTTTTGGTCCAGCACAGACAAACTCATTTATATGGCTTTCGACACAAGATTTACAAAAAAGGATGAAAAGTAAAAGGTATTTGTTTGGTTTCTTTTGCAATAACGTAATAATAATAATAATTGACATAAAAATAAATTAATGAAATCAATAGGTATAATTGCTGTTTACATTATATGGAAATATTTTGGTCCACTACATAAAAACTCATTTATATGGCTACTTTTGATTTCAATTAATTTATTTTTATGTTGAATATTATTATTACTTTATTGCGAAGAAAACCACAAATACCTTTTACTTTTTTATTTGTTTTATATTACTATTTTTCTTTACATTATCTAGATTATAATTTTTATGGTTTTCGAGACTATACTTACAAAAAAGGATGAAAAATAAAAGATAATTGTGTGGTTTCCTTTGCAATAAAGTAATAACAATAAATAACATAAAAATAAATTAAGTGAAATCAATAAATATCAGTTTCATTTATATTTTTAGAAAATCCCATTTGTTTTGCATCAAAGTAATAATAATAATCGAAAATTTAAAATTATATAAGTTATTTATTTTCAAAAATAATTGTTACATGTTTTTTACATATATAACTAATCTTAATTCTAGTCTTAACCCTTAGGTTTTTTAAATTTATTTATTTTTTGTTATATTTTTATGTATTGACATTTTTGTCTTATCCTAATTTAATTTAAAAACAACATATTAACATAAAAATATTATATAAGAAAATTTAAGATAATTAAAAAATAGTCAACAATAATACACTTTTTATATTAAATTTAAGTTTTTTTATATCCATATGGCACTGAATCAAAGTCATCTAAAAATTTTCGTTTTGTCGAGGATGGTTTATATAGTTTTGTTTCAGGAACAGAAATTAATTGATGATCTTTTGTTCGCCGTATATTTCTGGAAACAATTGATATTGGCTCGATATCAGCTTCTTCTTGCAGGATCATTTGTTTGATAGAATCAAAATTTATCAAAGTGGCATTTTGGTAATTTAAACAAATACCTTTTACTTTACATCTAGTATGTAAATTTTCGTTTTTTGTGCTAAATACCTGGTATGCATAATTTTTGGGTCCACCACAGATAAACCCAGTTATATAGCTTCCAATACCAAATTCCTGCTCTAATTCATCAGTTATACAACCAATAAAATCACCTGTTGGTGGATCGTATTCATCTTCACGACTTATGTATATTACAGAGTCTGTAACATAATACAAAACTCTGATATCAAGCTTTTCTAAATACTCATAAAGTTTAAGGCGAGCTTGTGCAGTTGTATATGAAGCAATACATACGTTAACAGTTGAAAGTGTTGTGCATGCCTCCTCTATATATTCCCAGTTTACAATTAAAGTGTCTTCGTTAACAGTTAAAATGTGATTTACACTTATAGATGCATCTGTTACTAAATCATATAAAACATTAGGCTCATTAACAATTGTAGTCTTTGGCTGATTTTCTCTTTGACCGAATTTTCCCCAGAAAGAATTTAACATTAATTTGGCCAAAGATCTTAAACCAATATTTTGAATTATATCGGGAAAATTTAGCTGAACATTTTCATTTTTTTAAAAAATCAACAATATATTCTTCTTTTTGTTTTTGGGTTTCTCACCATGTAGGAAAACCGCTGGCAGATTGTTTCATTTTTATGAATTTATTCATCATTTCTGTGAATAAGCCAGATATATTTGAAATTTTATCATACTGTGCAATTTCATATTCCCATATTTCTATAATTTCTAAAATTTGATATCCTTTTTCTATTGCCTTCACTACCTCATCAAATATCCATGTACCAATTAAAGCTTTTTCATTGTCATTGTGGGAACAGTCTGATTGACTTAAATTTTCAGAACATGTACGACAAAGTGAAAACATTAATTTGTTGTTCTGTTTGATTGGTAGAACAGGGTGATATAAATTTTGTGGAGGAAGTATTTTACACTTTATTAATCCATTTTTTAATCTTATATCGACCTGTTGACAGTCTTGATTACCTATATATAATTTAGGGTGACCAACTGGAAATTTCCCATATTTACAAACCCACGGATATAACGCACACATCAATGTATTTAATTTTTTCTCCAAGTTTACATTTGTAATACATTGGTGTATTACCTGTTCTTCCACCAAAAAATGAGTCACGAGGATCTAGTGGTACATTATATAAAACAGGATGATTCTTAAGATATTCAGCCAGCTTTTTATTTTGACGAAGTTTTCTGTAGAATTCACATTCCCACATTTCTATTACCTCATAGCCAAAAGACTGAAGTCTGTTTATTTTTGCCAGTGTATTTTCATATCTAAGTTCATACGTTTCAGTACATTTATCGTTTATTGGCTTATTTCGGTTGTGTTTAACACATGCTGGGTGACCATGAAAATAACAACCATGAAATTTAAAAATTTGGTTAGTCTCCCTACAATATCCATCAACTTTTACACCCTGTATAACTGCTTCTTTTTGTTTTGCTGCAAACTCTATTGTGATTTTTCTATTTTTTTCTTCTTCCAATAACCACTGCATGGCTACTTTTGACTCTTTATCACGATTTCTATATCCACCCGCAGGTATAATTGCAATTGTGTTTGGTTGTAAAAAATTTCTTCTAAAAACTAAATTACAAGCTGATGCTATTGTTGTCGCCTCAGTAAAAGGACATACATTACATTCCGTTAGCATTAGTTTTCTAAATTTTAAACATGCTTCTGTTAAAATATTTACATCACTTTTACAGTATTCTTCTATTTCATTCTGAATATTGAATACTATATTTTTATTATTATTATGCCATTTCAAAAATTTTTCACGTTCATCTGTCTTCATATGGTCACATCCATAATATTCTATTGTAGGCAGACTACCAATATAATCTTTATTTTCTAGGGTATTGAAAAAATGTGGAAAATACCCTTTTTTAAATGTATCTGGTAAATCAAAAGCTTTGGGTAATTTAGACAAAGCCATTGGAAAGTAATTTATTGAATCAATAAATTTAATATTCTGAACTTTCATCATTATAATTTTGGTTCCTTGAATAATTAAATTTGGAGTGAAGTCAGTTTTTGTAATGATGTAGTTCAATATAAACTGATGATCAAAAGATTTTCCATTATGCGCAATTACAATTATATTTTTAAATTTTTTAATTGGCCTAGACAGAGTATATTCCTAACGTATGCTCTGGTAAAAACTAGGAAAAGCCTTCTGATTTACATCTACAGATCTGCCAACAAATCCTACTTCTCACCTCCCAGAAGGTAGGTAACATAGTTATCTGCCGGGTGCCTCCTGGAAACTTACTTAGTAAGGCTGACGAGAGAGGGTGCATGCGAGAACTTAGCGCAATAACTAAGTAATCCGTATATCGGTTAGGCTCGTCGGGCGTGGAGTGGAAAACAGTCTACGAAGGGTGCGTACGAAACTATCGGTAAGGTTGGGCGGAGACGGAAACTCCGGGAAAAATGACAAAACAAAAAAATGATAGATGGATCAAAAAAATTTATCAACTCGAGTTGGGATATCAACTCAAACGTCAGGAGTAGTAGCCGCGGCTCCTGGCGGGCTTGGTTATACGAAGCCCCATGCTAGTATAACTAAGTCGCCAGCGAGAAAAACTGGAAACGAACAAGGAACGATTATGGACAATGCAAAAACTACAAACGAAAATATATTGAAAAAAGGCGAGGTTATGGATGCTAAAAATATTCATAATCCATTTAAAAAAGGGGGCGGGGTCATGAGATCGCCACCTAAATCGGACAACACTAAAAAAGCTCCAAGTCAGAAAATAATAGCGGTGAGTTCAGGATCAAGATCAAGATCACAAGAGAATAGCAATCAAGCGAAAAGAGAAAAAATGCTAATAGAGGAATTGGAAAAGGCTAATAGCAGAAACCAACAGCTTACTGCAATCATAGATAAAATGAGTATCCAAATTTCGGAACTACAAAAAGAAATGAAACTAATAAAAACAAGAGATACAAACTGTAGCGTAAAAGTAAGCAACAAAATGGAAGTAATTGAAATACACGAAGATAATATGGAAAGCGCAGAAGAGCCAGCACAGGAAACAATGGATTCTGAAAGCTAGAAGGCCGAGTAAAAAAAGGAGGGCTGAATCTTCACCTGAAACTCTGTTGTCAATCCAAGAAAAGAAAATAAACAAAGCAAACCGGAGAACATCAAGGAAGAGAAAAATGCCATAACTAAAGTGATTAGCGAAAAAAGGCAAATGCCACCGCCGGTAATTTTAAGTAACGTTAAGGATTATCCACTGGTAAACGGTTTGTTGAGTGAAGGAAAGATGAAATATAAGGTAAATATGCTAAACAACAACCAGCTAAAAGTAAATGTGGAATCAGAAACTGAATACAGAGAACTAACTAAAACTATTAGCAAAGCCAATGTGGAGTGGCACACATATGAAAATAAGCTCACAAGACCATTAAAGGTAATGGCCAGGAATTTACATCCCACATGTAATCCAGAGGATATAAAAAATGAGCTAATCGAAAGAGGCTTTAAAATAATAGAAGTTATAAACAAATATAAAAAACAGAATAAAAATGGTGAAGCCAACGCTATTAAACTACCATTATTTATGCTAGTGTTCGAAAACACCGAGGATAGTAAAAAAAATTTTGATATCCAGTTCATCCAACACATGAAAGTGAAGATAGAAGCGCTAAGGAATAGCAAATCGATCCCACAGTGTAAAAGATGCCAGAGATTCGGACATACACAGAAATTTTGTCAAAGATGCCCCATATGTGTAAAGTGTGCAGGCAATCATTTAACAATCGAATGTACAAAGGACAGAGCAACCAAACCTAAATGCGCAAACTGCCAAGAAGAACATCCGGCAAGCTACAGAGGCTGTCTCGTTGCCAAGGAGCTGCAAAAACGTCGAGACAAAACTAATGTACCGAAGAATGTACCTGACAAGACAAAAATCTCTTTCGCGTCAGCAACAGTAAAAAAAGGGATACCCTACGCACAGGTAGCACGAACACACAGCGAAGACAAAAAGAATACGAACACCACGGAACGAAACTTAACGAAAAACATGGAACAAAGCTCGTCGAACGAAACAATTATCCACTTGCTACAAAACATGCATAACAGGATGGACGAGATCTCAGGTAGACTTTACAAGCTAGAAACGGGAAATAATTACCAACTGACGTCAAGAAAACACCATGACTAATTACATCAAAGAATTAAAAACAGCGACATGGAACGCAAACGGCATAATCAACAAGAAAACTGACTTGGAGGTGTTTCTTAAAGTGCAAAATGTGGACGTCTGCTTTATAACGGAATCACACTTATCAGAACATACCTCAATTACTATTAGAGACTATAAACTTTACAAAACTGACCATCCCTCAAACAAGGCGAGGGGGGAAGCGCAATACTAGTTAAGGACAGTTATAAACATTACGAAGTTGGATTCTGGCAGACAGACGAAGCCCAACTGATAATTATTAAATTTGAATCCATCAAGCAACACATTAATATGGGCTCGCTTTACTGTCCACCAGGTTGCAAAATAGATCAACAGACATTTAAAACAATTATAGACCTACTGGGCGACAGATTCATACTGGGGGGCGACTTCAATGCAAAACACACTGACTGGGGTTCGAGACTCACGTTAACAAGAGGTAGACAACTACGTAAAGCCATCATGGAGACAGGATGTCAGTTTATATCCGCAGGGGAACCAACGTACTGGCCTACAGACGGTGCAAAAAAACCGGACCTACTGGACTTCTTTATTTTTAGAAAAGTTTCGGACAATTACATGACAATAGAAAATAACTATGACATGGAAGGAGACCACTCACCAGTAATTCTAAAACTGTACGAGAAAATAGTCAAGAAACAGAACCAACCAAAACTAGTTAATAGTACTACGGACTGGAATTCATTTAGTATCGAAATACAAAACAAAGTCGACTTAGAGACTACAATAAGTAATGAGGACCAACTAGAAGAAGAAGCTGAAAAATTCAATAAAATAATTCAAGAAGCTGCTTGGAACAACACAACTATAATGGAAAAACAAAACAAAAACATAACATATCCTGAGGAAATAGTAAGTATAGTTAAACAAAAAAGGAAGGACAGAAGAAGATGGCAAATAACAAGAGACCCAATGGACAAAACTATACTGAATAACAGAACTCAACAATTAAAAAGAGCCATACAAAAATTTAAAGAAGACTCTATCAACAAATACGTGAGTAATCTGACGGCTACTAAGGAGACCAATTACTCACTATGGAAAGCAACTAAAAAAATAAGAAGACCAACTACACACATTGGACCAATTAAAAAGCACAATGGAACATGGGCCGGAAACAATAAAGAAAAAACAGAAACGTTTGCGGACCACTTACAGGAGATTTTCAAACCAAACGACATCGAATCAGTGGACCAACTCGAAAATTACATAAACGTAGAGCTAGAAGATATTCCGGCAATAACTACAGACGAAACAGAACAGGTAATTAAAACAGCCATTAAAGCGAATAAAGCTCCAGGTTTTGACCTAATAACAGGTGAAATCCTTCAGCACCTACCTCGAGTAGGACTTAGCAAGCTCACTCAGATCATCAATGCAGTATTTAAACTAAGGTGTGTACCTAGAATATGGAAAGTCGCTGAAATCATCATGCTGAAAAAACCAGGTAAGGACGCAACTGAAACAAAGTCTTACAGACCAATCTCGCTTCTACCGACAATATCAAAGGTTTTCGAAAAACTATTGTTGAAAAGACTAAAGCCTATCATCGAAAGAAAAGGAATAATACCAAAATTCCAATTTGGTTTTAGAGAAAAACATTCAACCATCGAGCAAGTACATAGAATTACAACAATCATCGAAAAAGCGCCAGAAGAAAAACAAATTTGCTCTACAGTCTTCCTAGATGTAGCTCCAGCCTTTGATAAAGTCTGGCATGAGAGGCTCATCAACAAAATAAACCGCGTGTTACCAAAAAAATATGTTGAGCTCATAACCGCATTCCTAGGTGATAGGTATTTTAGAGTCAAACAGGAGGACGAATATTCCTCACTGAGAGAAATTAACGCCGGAGTGCATCAGGGGAGTATCCTTGGCCCAATACTGTATTTACTGTACACCAGCGATCTCCCGGATTTTGAAAATGTTACAGTGGCAACGTTTGCGGACGACACAGCACTAATTTCTCTAGGTAAGGACATAAGAGAGCAGTGGCGGACCGTGATCAAAAATTCTGGGTGGGCTAAAGCAAAGATTTGAAATTTTGTTGATCCGCAATCAAAATAGGTTGACATGAGCTGTTTTCGTCACGACTTTGTACGGTAAAACGTTCTTATCTTATATGAAAATGAAATTTACCGAAATTTTTCATACTCTGGACTCTTTTTATTAAGAAAAAACAACACACAAATATTGCAAATTACATTGTTCAAAAAAAAAATTTAACACATGTAATAAATATAGCGAAAATTGACCATATGCAAAAAGCGCATACCATCAATCAATTTTTCTTTGTGTTTATTTTCTCTTTTTCTTTTCAACACAGAAATTTTCTTCTCGAATTTATTACCATACAAATGAAAATCATATGTCATAAAAATAAACCCACTACCACCACCCGCACCCACCTAACCAACATAGTAAATTTTTTCATACTTATATTTGTATGCATGAAAAATGCATGTAATTTTTTTCTCAACTAAGTAGAAAATTGTTATTTTCTGAAATTTATGATCGCCTGGTACTAATTTTAACATTTTTGTTCTAATGTGTGCTATAATTAAATAATTTTTTGTATATAGGGAATTTAAAATATAAGCGATAAAATTATTGCTATGGGCTGCGATTTTCTAGCCCATGAAGATATATTTATTTATTTTTTAATACAAAATATTTATATAACGAAATAAATATTTCATGCAAATTTTTACTCAAAGGAATTATTCGTTCTAGGGGCTGCGATTTTCTAGCCCACGATGATATATTTCTTTTTTTTTTAATGAAAAATATTTCATGCAAATTTTCAGTATAGGAATATTTTTTCTATGGACAAGAATAAGAATTTAAAAATTGGTATAAAAATTATTATTTTCTTCTTATACGGTCAGACATTGTTGGCTCATATAATGGAAATTTTCTAATATTTTCTTCCATAGAAGATAATAAAATTCTGAAAATCATATAGCAATTACAAATATTTCGCATTTCTATGGGGAACACATGGTCTTCGTGGGCTAGTATAAATTAGCCCAGCCTGATCCATACAAAATTCAACACATACGCAAAATTGTTTTGTGTAAAATTAGTATATTAAGGTGGGCAAATTTCAATTAGCCCCTGAAGTAAAGAGAAAAGAGTAGTTGTATTTTTATAATGAAAAAGTTATGTAGTGTTAGTATAATATATTTGTATTTTAGCGTTGATATTCATATTTAAACTTAGAATATATTTTTATATACATATTATATATCGCAGCGGTGGTGTACGAATTTCGATGGTAAAAATTATATAATATTTAACATAAAAAAAGTAGAAATTTAGAGAAAAAAAATTTAATTTTTTTTTTGCTCATTTTTATAACATATTTTAAATGAATATTTTGTAGCATTTTCCTGTAAATTCAGGTTGGGCTTAGCCCACCCTGCCCAATATGACGAGCCGCCACTGTAAGAGAGTCAACTAATAATCTCCAAGAGGCAACTAATAAATTTACTAGATGGACTAAAAAATGGAAAATCAAGTTAAATGAGATTAAATCGGTACATGTTAACTTCACCAATAGAAAAATCGAGAGCTCCCAAGCGATAACAATTAATGAGGTAAGCATTCCGCATGAAAATACTGCTAAGTACCTAGGAATGACACTGGATGTCAAGCTTAAATGGAACGAACACGTTAAAAAGAAAAAAAGCGAGATGGAGTGTAGGTACAGAGAGATGAACTGGATTATTGGAAGATATTCTAAACTGTCGATCCACTGTAAAGTGCTTTTATATAATCAGATGCTGAAACCTATGTGGTTATATGGAATTCAATTATGGGGTTGTGCCAAAAAGACACATATAAACAAAATTCAAACATTCCAAAATAAGGTCCTGCGAAACATAGTCAACGCACCTTGGTATGTTCGTAATAGTGATATCCATAGAGATCTCAAGATCCCGTACGTATTGGATGAGGTAAAACGTTTCGCAGTGAAGCATCAGATTCGTCTAGAAAACCACGTTAACAGTGAAGCACTAAAGCTGGTGGACAACACTAATTTAACAAGGCGCTTGAGCAGAACCAAGCCGTTTGAATTAGCAACAGACACATCGACAAGACGGTAACTTCATAAAAGCCAAAGTGAGCTAAAAATTAATGGTTAGTCCTAGTGACTAGTTTTAATGTCGCGTGTTAAGGAGGTGTTTTTAGTGGGTTAAAGTCCCACACTACTGACACACGGGCGCGGTGTTAGTGTCCATGAGATTTTCACCTTCTTCGCAAAACAAAAAAAAAAAAAAAAATTTCCTCATTGTTAAAATATTCTTAAAGAAAAGATCTATTACATTTTCCCTGTATATAATTTGTCTAAAGCCACAATTTTGACAAAATACTAAATTATTTATTTCATTACATATATCACAGCGTTTATTAAATACACATAAGTTTGGTTCGTGTAATTTAACAACTGTATTTTCTTCAAATATTTTCTCCTGTCGAGTTTCCAAATCGTAAAAAATAAATAATTTATTTTTAAAATCAGGTGTATTTGTGTTTTGCTGAATAAAACACAAATGTTCTTGCAATACATATTTCTGACAGGTTGTGCAAAAAAATTCACCACAACTGTGAATTCTGTCGTTACAAGTGGTTTTCAGACAACTAAGACACTTTTTGATGTATGCACAAATACTAATTTTTCCAGATCCTGTAGCCAGATGATTGTTATAACAAGACTGACCTCTAAATTTTCTATTACAATTTGTACATGGTATTTCGGGAAAAACTTTTTCACAAATTGATAATTTTTGGCAACAAGGACATTGTCCATTACAATGATGAGAATTTTTGTTATTATACGGTATATGGCATGTTTGACAAAAATAGCGACAACAGAAAGCTGATGTTAATGACGATATCACGTTACAATGATTTTTATGGAACAGTAAATTTAAATTTTTTCCATCTCTTTTGCCTTCGGTTATGATGTTGAAATTGCTGAATTTCTGAAATACCAGCCCCTTCTGATGGTATATTAATTTTCGCCTCATTAAGTAAATTCATGGCTTTAATTGTTTGAACCTTATGAGTATCTTTAAGAATATGTTTATTTTTATATTCTATATCATTTTCTACTACAGCTATAGCTACAACCAAGGCTCGAGGTAAACAAATATAATCATTATTTTTAATAGTAATTATTCCTTTCCGCTTAGCGCTTTCTTCATCAAAAGAATTATAGTTTTTACCTCGTCCTTTACCTTGGGGTAATCGTACTGATGTTACCTGCAGTCAGAACGTATCAGTACTTAGTCCAATAGAATTACTTTGAAAATTTTAGATATAAGATTCCATATTTCATCTAAATTTATTTCTGATGCTTCCTTAAATTTATCCAGCCAGGACCACGCTCATAAAAATTATTATCACAGAATGTTATACCTACTAAATCGGTTGGTAAAAGTCTATCTGATACATGTTGAATTACTTCTTGAACACCTTGTTTAATCCAAGTAATCGGCTCCTCATTTTCAGGCACTTTTTTATAGCAAATTCTACGCGATGTCCGCGTAAATTAAAACGTTTAACAAACGATGATGTCTCACTTATAATATTAAACCGATTCATCTTTAAAAGTTAATTGAGAACTAAAAAATATTTAACAGATTTGCTACTTATATTGTAAAATTTACAATAAAATAATGCAATTAAAACAGGTTTATAAAATATCTTTTTTATTAATCCAAGAATTGTGTGTATCATTAAAACCAAGCCATTTACCAAAAACTTGTCACCTTTTCGTTGTATTATTTTTTCTACTAGATAAGAGTTTGAGTTTTTTGTTTTTTGTAATTCATATTCATAAAATCCGCCCATTATTGGTTGTTCTTTATAATCAATTAGATAATATGTTATGGGGTTTGTCAAATTAACTTTTGAAATTTGAAAAATTTCAGTAGACCAATTTGGTTCATATCCCTTTTGAAAAGTTCCTTTGGATTTACTAATGCGTACAAAATCATTTACCTTAAATTTAGCTTTATTATATAACTTAGGCTTATTGTAGATTGTTGTTAGTAAATGTTTTTCAGTTTAATTTGTTACTTGATATGGTTTCATTTTTATTGTACGATGTATTGTATTATTGTATTTATAAATTAAATAATCTAAAATTGAAACCCATTTATAACTTCCTTGTAAACTAAATTCCTTCCACATATTATTTTTTAATGTTCGATTGAAACGTTCACAAATAGAAGCCTTAAGTTTTGTGTATGTGTGATAATGGTTTATATTATGTTTTTTCATTAAAATTTGGAAATTACTATTAAAAAATTCTTTTCCTTGATCAGAATGAATATTTTTTGGAATTTGTTTGCTTTCAGTTAAAATGATGTTCATGGCGTTCGTTACATCAATTCCACTTTTTGATTTAACTGGTTCTGCATAAGCATATTTTGAAAAAATATCAATAACCGTAAGAAGATATTTATAGCCTTTGTTGAATTTTGCAAATGGAAACATTTCTACTAAATCGATCTGCCAGGTATCATTTAATCCTTTCTGTTTAACTTGACGTCTTTTAAAATTTTTTCTTGCCGGCTTATGCAGCTCATCTACAATTGACTTTTTACTCATACCAATACCTCATAACTAATTTAAAACTCTTAGTAAGTTTAGTTTTATAGATTTTGTCAAAGAACAAAGTTGTGTTTTTAAAATGCAGAAGAAAATATTTTTTGTTGATTTTCAATTTGTAATTGGTAATGGTAAACAATATTTTATAAAAGAAATGGCTACCCTTAAACAAGGGTCACTATTAGCAGAATTTTTTTTATTTAAATCACCATACCCTAAAGAAGAATTAACTTATGACATTTTACAACAAAATGACTACAACAGAAATAATATAAACGGCCTGGAATGGGAAAGTGGTGTTATTGAATACAACCGTTTACCATGTATTTTGAAAAATTTGGAACAGTATACTATTTTCGTAAAAGGCAAACAAAAAAAAGATACACTTGTCAAATATTTTCCAAGAACAACAAAGATTGTAGATTTAAATCCGGACATTCCTGGATTACACGATTTGCAAAACTATGCTATATATTGTCCTACCCACTCTACAACGGATGGCCAAAATTTAAAAAGATGTGCTATAAAAAATTGTTTTAATATGTACATGTATATGTTAAAATATAATAAAATTGATTTCTAATGATGAAAAATTTCTTTGATTGAATATTTTTTTAAAAAGTTTTTTATTTAGTTATAATTGTATTGGCAGAATGGAAGCACATATATATAAAGATACTGATAATTTGCTTCTCGCATATCATTATTTTCTAAATCCAGATCACACAGCAACAATCTCATCTGGTTTTCATCCATGTACGTTAAAACCAATAGTAATTATACCGAAAATTGGCCAATCACCAATGAAATTCAGCTACAGCCTTTGGATATTGTTTGTTCATAACATATTTAATGATCAAGAAATTGACCAATTAACGTTTTTACTCAATACTGATGAATGGAAAAAAGTAAACGATATCAGGGATTTTATAAGTAGTCATGCATATTTCAACTACATAAATGAAATATATGTAAGGGATTATGTATACATGTATTTCAAAAAGTGTAAAACTTATGGCGTCACTAAACTATCCACAGAGCTACTATTTTTTACCAAAATTTAACACATCATTTAATTTTTCAAAACTTTTTGTAGAAATACCATTGTTATGTACTGAAAATATAATAATAATAAATGAATAAAAACAATATTTAAATGTTTTTTATTAGTTTTGTATTTTTCAAATTCTTTTCCAATATACAGATCTGTTATACTTATTAAATAAACTTAAAATTTAAAAATTTTATAAAACATTTTTGAAATTAATTTATCATTGTAGATGAAATCATTAGAACTAAAGATGTTTAAAAATTTCTGCATTGAAACTCCCCTACAGCGAAAATATAAAAAAACACAGCAATAGTATCCACATACAGTTGAATAGTCTGATTGTAAACGTTTTTAGTTTCGTATAAAACATTTTTGCTTAGAATTCTGATTAATTTTTTTTATAATATTTGTTTTTATTGTTTGATTTCCATAAGAATCAAAATATTCGGCACATCCTCCTTTTGGAAAATTTAATATAAACCAGTGTAAGCCAGGCTTTGTGTCTGGATCTGAATTAACAACAATGCAAAATGGTTTCTTCTTTATTTCTTTTGGAATTCCATTAAAAGCAAACACGCCTCTAAAACAAGTTTTTGTGTATTTATTCTTCCGAAGAATTTTTGCAATTTGGTGTGTATTCATGCTGTTCTGTTAGGTTAGAAATATCGTAAATTTTTGAGTTACACTTAACATATTGTGTTAAAAATTCTTTTTTGTCTTTTCCATTAACCAATAGCACATCGAATTTGTTTAATTTTTTGTTTAAATTAAGTGTGATATTCTCATTGTATATATTTCCATTAGTAGCACAATTTTGAATATCTGTTGTTAATTTTGCTGTGGGATATAAATATTTGAATTCGTAATGTACTATTTTATTTGATTCTTCGATTCCTGCAATGGTAATTTTATGTCCGAAACGTATAAATTTATCACGGACGAATGAAACGTCCACCAAGGCATATGACGGTACTCTGTTGTTATTAGATGACATTTTTATGTAGTATCACGTAACACATGCGAATGTGTAATAAGAATTATTATTATTTGTAGCAATATTTATAAGTTTGTGTAAACATTTCTATTCCTGTCAATTTCTAATGACGCATCAAACTCTCCATAAACAATACATGTTAATGTTGACGTTAGTGCGGAACTTAATTTTGCCTCAATTCTTATAATACCTTGATTTAACAGGTTTTGACATGTTTCGTTACCCGATCCATCAGCTGATAAATCGAAAGCTAATACTGTGTAGCCTTTTCCAAAATATTCTCTTGTAATTTGATGACCTTTATCGGAATAATTTATTCCTGTACCTTTGAATAATGATAAATATGCTCTGGTATTACAATATATCTCAGAGAAATATTTGTTTCAATTGGAGAATTAGGGACTTGTACACCGTTTACATATAGTTGAAATTGTGTTAAATTATTGTGATCAAAATGATATGGATTTTTTGTTTTCCATTAAAGTTTTAATTATTTACCACACAAAATAATAATGTATTTGGTAACTGACCAATAAATACATTATCCAATGCAATGTTTGAAGTATTTGCTGGTATTGTAAACGTTTTTAATTCACCTCTTTTGTAGTGGTATTTTGCATTGGCTTTTGCAAGAATGGTGTTATGAGCTAATAAAATATTAGGATTAACTGTTACATGCTTCATGTATAGTGTTGCTTCATGAATTTTTAGATAGCTGTCGTCCGTATCAGAGAAAAATAAATAAAATTCCGGTTTTTCCAATGTTAATGCAATTCTCACATCAACATTATTTAAAAGCAAAGTAGGTGTGTTAAAAAAATCTACATGTAGTTTGCCCATTAGCTCAACAGTAGAAGAGTTATTGTATTGTTTTTGTCTTAGTTTGGAACCGCTATTATTAATATCATGAACATTTGGTTTATCTAACTCCCATCCAGAGCCCTCCAGATGTGTTGTGCTAGCATCTTTTCCGTAGCTTACCAGGGAAATTAAATAGCTTTTATAATTATAAAAAGAATCGGATGGTGTTACATTTTTTCCATTTAATGTTACATTTACTTGTTTTATTATCGAATGTAACAAATTGTTTACTACACTAGGTTGCGGTATATATACTTTTTATCAGCACCTGCCCCTGTTGAATCATTATTCCATTTTGATCCATCTTGTTTTAATATCTGAACTTTAAATATATATTCAATATATGTTGAAGCTAAATCTCTATATGTATCTCCATGACCAAGTGAAACAAATTCTATCGTAGAAGGCGAGGCTTCTAATGAAGCTAATGGATTATACACTACTTCTTCGGTACGTAAAATACTAGTTTGTATTGGCGGTGTCGTGAAAAGATCCAGCTCTGACTTCATGCATTCTACTATAGTCATTTTTAATTAAAAATATCCAGAATGCGTGACGTTTTTTTTTCTTTCCTACACTTCGTCTACTTTTTCTACCAATTGAATAAAGCTTCGGTTTTACACGTCTTTTTATAGTTTTTCGTTTACTTCTTTTTATATGAATTTTTACTACTTCTCTTTCTCTTTCTGCCACTACCATACATCGAATGCAATTGGTTTACTGCTGAAGTTCTTAAATTTTTAATGCCTGCTTTAGCTTGTTCTTCAAATACTTCTTTAGGATTTGCCCCTGACGGAATATCAGACAAAATATTGGCACCTGTTTTCAAAACCTCGTCTTTTATCAAATTTAAGCCAGTAAATAATGATGGTTTTAGAAAACGAAAAAACTTCCAAATAAATTTCCTAGACCACGCCCTCTTTGAATTGTTGGATAGGCCTGTAACAATTGTCGAATTTAATTTATAGTACCACCAGCTTGTGATGAATAATATTTAATGTATTCGCGATGCATGTTAAAGTAAAACGACAAAGCTTCAAGAAATGATTTTATTTATATACTTTTTTAAAAAAATTAAAATCTCTTAAAATTTAATACAATTTTTGTCGGAAAGTAGTTTGATACAAAATCAATTTTTTTACCATACTGATCGGAAATATTAATAGCAATAATTTCAAAAGTCTTTTTTTCTAATGGAACGTATTGTATATTTGTGAATTCTATATTATTTTGTCTTCTACAGTTGCCAATATTTATTGCACGCAACGCTCTTATATTATTATTTCCAAAAATTTCTGGCTGTATAATATCACCATATGCTAGTAGCATATAACTTTTTTCATCTATAATTCGATTAAACGTAGTTTGAAATAATTCCAATATTTTTTTTTTGTCTTTAATAATATCCTTTTTTTGCTGAAAGATCTCTTTTATAAATTCTGGTATAGTATATAAAGTACCTGATTTTAAATAGACACTGTCTTGATTAAAAGATTTTGATATACGTATAAATTTTAGGCTATCTGGATCTGAAACAGTTTTGTACTCAACCTTATAGGTGTCATCATTGGTTAGAGTGCTTAACAGCTCATTATAAAACTCATGTAATATTTCGGTACGTGTACACCCCTCAGATGGTGTTATATTGTTAATGAGTGTAGGTAAAAGATTTCGTTCCAATCATCGTGCATAAATTTCGCATTATCTTCATGGTAAAATGTATATCCTAGACGTTTTTTAACATTTAATTTATTTCTACCTACTAAAACTTCATGTACCCCCAATGAAATAGTAACAGATTTTTGTTTTTCATATTTATCAGTTTGTAGGTAGTCGTTAACAAAAATTTCTGAAAGACCAACCTTCCAATCAGCTTTAGTTAAATCTAAATGTGTTGGTATTCTATTTTCAAAAGTTGATAAAGTATTATTGGGGAAAAAATTTGTTGAATCATTACTAAATAAGGTAATATAGAAATCATCTCGTGAATTCATAATTGTGATTGGTAAATTTAACCTTGTAACGCTTATTTATAACTTTCCCAGTGAGGCGGTGTATTATATGGTTTATATTGTTTTGGTGGTGATTTGTGAATTGTTATTTGTTTCCTTTTATATTTGTTCTCTTTAGAATATCTTGACAAAATACTCTGCCTTAATAATGAACCAATTGCTTGTGCATGTTGTCTTGTATTTATAGGTGACAAAATATTTTGGTTAAAAAATGAACTATCTGAATTTTTACGTTGTCTTGTAGGCGACTTTTCAGGTAATGCTACTGTAATAAAACCACCTGTATCTGTATTATACATTTTTATATTGGAATTAGAAGACAATCTTCTAGTTAAACGCTCATCCGGTAATGTCTTCTCCAAGGCAATCTCAGCAGCGTCATCATCATCAAAATCCATATTTATATCGTCCTCATCACTATCATTATTATGCTCTCTATATTGCGACCGTTGTTTTTGTTCTTGTTGTTCTTTTTCAGGGTCAAAACCAAAAACATTATCATCTTCATAAAATTCTTGTTGTTGTTGAATATTTGTAAAATCAGCTGCGTATTGCGTTTCCTGATTTTTGGTAAAATAATATTTTGTTTGTGTTGAGGCATTTTCTGTATCCTGTTTAACATTATTTCTTTTTTCATACTTTGTAGGTAACTCTGCAGCTGTTCGCTTTTGGTTAGAATATTTTATTAAATTCTGTCTTAACATATACCATTTCTGCGTGGGTTTTATTTTTTTATTATTTAAAAGAATTTCGATATTGTGATTTAAAATATTTAAACTCTTTTCATTTTCTATTAACTTTTTGAATTTTGTAAAAACTTCAGGCGGTATAACAATCATACGCTACATATTACTCATTGTTTACCTGATAATCTCCTATCAATTTGCCAATAATGCCTGATAAAACTGTTCCAATTAAAACGGGTAAGAAGCCACTTTTTGTATAAGCATTCGACGTTTTGCTTTCAAACTACTTTTAGTACTGACTAAAAACCTTAATACTTTTTTATGTGTTTTTAAAAATTTTAACTTTTTTTTTGATATTTTATTATTGCCATTTAAAGTATTAATTGCGATTTCAATCAAAGTCTTTATAACATCATCATCACATGACTTCAATATACTATTACGGTAATTTTTATTCGGATTTTTTAACAACCGTAATATATGATGGTTTTTCTGCAATCGTTTCATATTTGTCACAGTAAATTCTGTTATTTAAATCATTTGAGGTACAATAACAAACGCAATATTTTTTTTCAAATATATTACAACGTATACGGTACAATTCATTGATGTTTTGTGTTAAGTCTAACACAATATAACCGTGAGGACGCGATGTGACCTCATTATATACTTTTGTAAATTCTCTTGTTTTATCTGGAAAAATTGGACGTGCCAAAGATGTAATCTGTGATTTGTCGCGGGGGTTCTTAAATAAAACAAGATATTTAGCATTCAATGAAATATCTCGACAATATTTACCCTGATGAAAAATATTTTGTATTAACAAAATAATTGACAGATTTTTGTGATGTGAACCTTTTGTAAACAATTCACATACTTGTTTATTATAAGTCTCAAGCATTAAATCATCCAATACTATTAATATGTTGTCATTACATTCATTATTTATTTCCTCAGGTATATTAGCTAGAAACTCAATATTTTTAAAAGGTAAATTTTTAGGTACAGCCGACAGCTCAGGATTGCACCAAATTATTTTGGTTATGTTTGGTTTGATTAAATCTGCATGTTGGTAAATTATATTACAAACAAAAGTTGTTTTTCCACACCCAGAAGGGCCTGCTATTATCATAGTAAATGGGTGTATGAATGGTAACATATTTACAATTTTAATTCATCAATTTTTCTTACCAAATTTTCGTAATTATTTTTAAAACCTTTTATCACCTTTAAAGCGTCTCTATATTTATATGTTATTGATATACAAACACATGTATCAGGCCCCGATGTTGCATTATTATTGGCCCAAATACAATTACTATAATGTTCACCGAATTGCGACTTTTTCACATCATTTTCAACTAGTAACTTTAATGTCTCAACAAGATTTTCTAATTTTGTTATATGATACTCGGACAAAAAAGGTTTATATTCGCTTAAAAAATCAGAAATTACTACTATATCAGACTTAGTCAGTGACATTTTATAGACTGATCAGAATATTATAATTTAACAATATATATATATATATATATATATATATATATATATATATGTAGCGGTCACGCCACTAATGTAATTATTCTATACTTCTCTAAACTCTACTTTCTTCTTTCATTTTCCAAAATCTTATTTCCTATCTCAAAATATCATCCGATAAATTATTCTCTTAATTAACACACATACACTCATAATAATAATTAACAATAGATCAATAATTAAGCTGATAACGATTTTAATTTTTGATCAATTAGTTATTCACTCTTAAACAGTCAGTCAAATTGAAAACAAATAAAATACGAAAGTACAGTCTCGCGATTAAAATTATTAAACATACATGAAATTGATTTTGTTACAAGAAATAATTTAAATAAAGAATTAACGAACATTTGAATAAATAATTATATTTAATTAAAAGTTAATAAATAAGAAGAACTAAATAAATAAGTTACAAATTAATAAATAAGAAGAAATAAATAAATAAGTTAAAAATTAATAAATAAGAATAAATAGATAAGTTAAATTAATAAGTTAAATAAATAAGTTAATTTAAGTGTGGAACATGTGTTTTATTTCACCACATATGCTCCACAATTGGTGACCCCGAATTTTAAAAATTTTTAAAAAAAAAAAAACCTAAAATTAATGATATAAAAAAACATTATATAAAAAAAACACAAAATTTTAAAAAAAAAAAAAAAAAAAACTAAAATTAGTGATAAAAGAAAAAATTATTTTTAAGAAAATCACAAAATATAAATCATAATCAATATAACAAAATAATCAATATAACAAAAAATTTTTTTAATAAACGACATTCACTTGACATTCAAAATTTTAAAGTTCATACCGTATAACAAAAGTGTAAAAATAAATTAAAGCGGTTTCAACATAACAAAAAACAGACGATATTTCATCAAAAAGAGCAGAAATTCCAATAAAAAAGAAAAAAATTAAAAGAAAATCACCATCAGCGGATATTGAACAACAAAAAAAATCAAGAAAATCAACCCAGGTTTTTCAATTCAAATTTTCACAAAAAAAGAATATTTCAAAAGGATATTCAATTTTTTTTAAAAAAATATTTTTTTTAACTAATTAATTTTTTTTGTACAAAATATTAAATTTAAAATTGTATTGCAATTAATGTATTTGCCCGCAACATTTAAAAAAAAAAACTTTTGTGCATTCAAATTAATAAATATAATCTTTACAAAATTTAATTATAATTTTACATACATACACAATTAAAAAAAAAAAAATTTTTTCGCTCAATAAAATTATTTTACATAGGGCCGTCCAAAAATTACATTTGAATTTTACTTTTGGACGGGGTATTATAAAATTACTAATTATAAAATGATTAAAAATTTTTTTATTTAAAAAGTATTAAAAAATTATTAAAAAGTATTATAAAATTATTAAAAAAATTACAAAAATTACGTTACAATCATTAAAAATTAGTTTACATAGGGCCGTCCAAAAATTACATTTGAATTTTACTTTTGGACGGGGTATTATAAAATTACTAATTATAAAATGATTAAAAATTTTTTTATTAAAAAATTATTATAAAATTATTAAAAAGTATTATAAAATTATTAAAAAAATTTTTTTGTTATAGTAAACAAATTTTATTACACAATTTAAAAATACAACATCATTACGAAATACACATTACAAAATTTAAAAATTTATTATCGTCTTTTCAATATTTTTTCCAACATTTTCACTTCTACAACTTTCTATTTTCGCTCTGGTATCTCTCTTTACTCTAGTAATTACATTATAGAACAGCTTTCAAGTCTGATCGAAGATGCAGGATACAAAAGACACAACAGAACCAAGCACAGAAAACTCCAACACACGCACGGACGCAATTTCCAGAGTGCGACTTCCAACCTTTTGGCCAAACAACCCGACGACTTGGTTCATTCAGACGGAAGCACAATTTTCAATTTTTAGAATAAGTAAGGACGAGACAAAATTTTGTTTGACAATTTCTGCTCTCCCCGCCGAAATATGTGATTCAGTAATAGATATCATCGCCGATCCGCCACAAAACAACAAATATAATACGTTAAAAGAAACACTTATTGCTCGACATTCTGCCTCGGAAAGTAAGCGTCTGGAAGAATTGTTGGAAAAAGTAGAGCTTGGTGATCAAAAACCATCAGCACTGTATCGGTCAATGAAACAGACTGCTGGTAGTACCTTTGAACCAAGTATCATCAAAAAACTCTGGTTGCGTCGTCTTCCACAGGCGCTAAATGTCGCTTTAGTAGCTGTGGGCGAAAAACCAACAGATGAACTGCTAACAATCGCCGATAAAATTTTCGAAGCTACACTAGTTTCAACAACAATAAACACTGTTTCCAACAATTTTCCAAACCGGGCACAACAACAACAATCAAACAGCGACCTAGAACGAAGACTTTCTAGACTAGAAAACATACTTTCAAAATTAGATACCAACGAATACGGCAACAGAAAAAGGAGACAATTTTCAAACAACAGATCACGACCAAACTCACGCACACGACCAAACGATAGACCACGAGACTCAAACGAAAGTTTATGCTATTATCACAAAAGTTTCGGTGATAAAGCCCAAAAATGCGCGTGCACTAAAATCATAAAAACAACAGAACACTCAACATTAAAAAATCAAAAAAACTAGAGAAAGCCGTGGCTGGAACGGCGCAGTCACGTGATAACACAACGAGCCGGTTATTCATAAAGGACATTAATTCAGGACTGACCTTTTTAATCGACACTGGCGCTGACTTATCAGTCATTCCCAAAAATCTATCTACGGACAGGAGACAGAAAACGGACTTACTACTAACAGCAGCAAACGGCTCGGTAATACACACCTTCGGTACGAAATTGCTAGTATTAAATCTAGGCCTTCGGAAAAATTTCTCGCACCCTTTTATAATTGCCAACGTTCAGCACCCTATAATTGGCGCAGATCTTCTACAAAAATTTGGCCTGCTAGTTGACGTGAAGCGAAAACGTTTGGTCGATTCAGAAACTCTTATCCACGTTTCCACTTATTCGCACACTGATGTTTCTTTAACAACAACAAACATCTCCTTGTCCATCAAACAATATTCGTCTCCTAACAAATTTAATAATTTACTAGGAAAATTTCCTACACTAACACAACCTACCAACTACTTCCTTCCTGTCAAACACAGTGTTGTGCACCATATTGAAACCAAATGCAATCTACCGTTCGCAAGACCACGACGTCTCGACGCAACGCGTCACAAAATTGCCCAGACAGAATTTCAGCACATGGCTGATATTGGTATTTGCAGACAGTCCGACTCTTCAGTTTCATCTCCGCTTCACATGGTCAAAAAGAAGAATAATTCTGATTGGCGGCCATGTGGAGATTACAGACGATTAAACGACGCGACAATCCCAGATAGGTACCCAAGACCCCACATACAGAACTTCTCTATGAACTTGCAGGGTTGTACCATCTTTTCAAAAGTAGATTTGGTCAGGGCATACCACCTTATACCGGTGGCTCCGGATGACATCCACAAAACAGCAATCACCACACCTTTCGGCCTGTTGGAGTTTTTGCGGATGCCGTTCGGGTTACGAAACGCTGCTCAAACATTCCAACGTTTCATCAACGAAATCTGTAGAGACTTAGATTTCGTCTTCGCGTATATCGATGATATTCTCATCGCGAGCAAAACAGAAGGCGAGCATCTACAGCACCTAGAAAAACTTTTCAAGCGACTCTCAGAGTACGGACTCACTCTCAACGTGTCAAAATGTGTATTCGGAGTCGAGTCAATCGATTTCCTCAGCCACACAATCAATTCTTCTGGCATTTTTCCATCACATGACAGAATAAAAATTATCAAAGAATTCCCGAAACCTGAATCAGTAAAATCGATTCAGCGTTTCATCGGCATGGTAAATTATTATCACCGATTTTTGCCTAATCTCGCTACTTTATTAGCACCAATCCACTCACATCTAACGCTGTTACTTCAAAAGCCAAAAACTCAAAAACATTTTTACTGGCCGGCAGAGCTAGACCATCATTTCGATAAGGCCAAAGAAGCCCTGGCCAACGCTACGATTTTGGCACACCCGCTACTGGACGGGCAATACAGCATCGCGACTGATGCATCTGACATCGCCGTAGGAGCAGTCCTACAACAGCTTAACGACGGTCACTGGGAACCTATCTCCTTCTTTTCGAAAAAACTTTCACCAGCAGAACGCAAATACTCTGCCTTTGACCGAGAACTTTTAGCTATTTACTTAGCCATAAAACACTTCCGATATTTCGTTGAGGGAAGACAATTCAGAATCTTCACAGATCACAAACCTCTAACTTTTGCTATGAAATCAAAAACCGAACGAAGCCCACGACAAACGAGACACTTAGATTACATCGCTCAATTCACGACAGACATCGTTCACGTAAAAGGCTCTGAAAATTCAGTCGCGGACAGCCTTTCACGTATTTCGGACATTTCCTCCATACAAAATGAGTTTAATCTCAACAAGATAGCAAAAGACCAGCAAGAAGACCAAGATTTAAAAGAACTATTAACCAAAAAGAAAGATCCATCAACGAAATTTAACTTACAACGCTTTGAATTCCCGGACGCGACAATTTATTGCGACACATCTACTGGTAAAAACAGACCATATGTACCCGAAACTTTGCGCAGAACCGTTTTCAATTTGTTACACAACATGTCTCATCCTGGTATTCGCACCACACGTAAACTCATAGCTTCACGTTATTTCTGGCCCGGCCTAAATCAAGACATCGCCCTCTGGACAAAAAGTTGTGTTGAGTGCCAGAAATGTAAAGTACACCGACACACACGTAGTCAGCAGGGTACATTTTCACTTCCAAACGAAAGGTTCGAACAAATCCACATGGATATTGTAGGCCCATTTCCAACATCTGATGATTTCAGCTACTTGTTGACCATCGTGGATCGTTATACGAGGTGGCCCGAAGCATTTCCAATCAAAGATATGGCAGCAGTGACAGTAGCAAAAACATTCGTTCAAAATTACATTTCTCGGTTCGGAGTGCCGGCCGTCATTACCACCGACCAGGGCAAGCAATTCGAATCCAAATTATTTTCGGAATTAACAAAATTACTAGGTTGTCACAGAATTCGCACATCACCATATCATCCACAATCGAATGGGCTCGTAGAACGATTTCACAGGCAGCTGAAATCATCATTAAAAGCGCGTTGCAATAATCCAAACTGGACCATCGAACTACCGATTATTTTACTAGCAATTCGTGCCTCGACTAAGGATGATTTAAACGTTTCACCAGCTGAACTTGTGTACGGCCAATGTTTGAAATTGCCAGGCGAATTTTTCATTGACAACGACAAAACAACACCAATGAACCAAGAGTCATTGACAAAACAACTAAAAAATATTATGAACAATTTAACACCTACACCGACACGAACTACTACACGTCAAGTCTACTTTCCACAAGACCTTAAAACTTGTGACTTTATTTTCCTACGTACGGACACCATAAAATCAGGACTTACGAAACCATACACTGGACCACACAAAGTAATACGAAGACTTAGAAACAATTACATCATTGACGTTAACAACAAACACGTAACAGTTTCAGTTGACCGACTCAAACCAGCCTTCGTCGATCAGACTTGAAGGGGGGTAATGTAGCGGTCACGCCACTAATGTAATTATTTTATACTTCTCTAAACTCTACTTTCTTCTTTCATTTTCCAAAATCTTATTTCCTATCTCAAAATATCATCCGATAAATTATTCTCTTAATTAACACACATACACTCATAATAATAATTAACAATAGATCAATAATTAAGCTGATAACGATTTTAATTTTTGATCAATTAGTTATTCACTCTTAAACAGTCAGTCAAATTGAAAACAAGTAAAATACGAAAGTACAGTCTCGCGATTAAAATTATTAAACATACATGAAATTGATTTTGTTACAAGAAATAATTTAAATAAAGAATTAACGAACATTTGAATAAATAATTATATTTACTTAAAAGTTAATAAATAAGAAGAACTAAATAAATAAGTTACAAATTAATAAATAAGAAGAAATAAATAAATAAGTTAAAAATTAATAAATAAGAATAAATAGATAAGTTAAATTAATAAGTTAAATAAATAAGTTAATTTAAGTGTGGAACATGTGTTTTATTTCACCACATATGCTCCACATATATATACATACAAAGCTATTAACCACTAATTTAAATCAATGGCGCCTCATTAATGGCACCTATTAACCGCACCATTGAACACCATTAACCACTCATATATACAACAATACTATGCAAATATACACACAATGATCTTTTCGATTCCATACACAAAATTACCAAATATTGCCTTTCACTTTTGTGGCAAAATTTTTTACAATATAATGTAATATATATATATGTATGTATATACTATATTTTGTGGATGCAAGAAAACTTCTTTGCATATACAAAAAAAAGCAAGTTTTCAACGAGGAAAAATTAAATAAAAAATACCATAATCAATGCATAGTATCGTTTACAAAACAAAACACAAAAAAACCAAGGTCATATTATTCATTCACCAAAATCTCATGTATAAAAAATACTATGCAAATTGTACGCAATGATCTTTTCGATCGCATACACAAAATTACAAAATATAGCCTTTCACTTTTGTAGCTCCATTGCATACTATATGCATATACACAACACCATTAATCACTAATTGATCAATGGCGCCTCATTAATGGCACCTATTAACTGCACCATTGAACACCATTAACCACACCCTTAAACGCACCAATTAACCGCTCCATTTAACACCATTAACCACACCCATTAACAGCACCCATTAACCACACCATTTAACCTAATGAAACCTGACACTCATTGACCACACCCAAACTCTTTGGTGATATATGGCCGATTTAGTTCCCTGCACATCGTGGCCCCATAACTACTAGTATTATATGCAAAAATAGATGCAAACAGGCCGATTGGCAGAACGCGATCCAGATGGATAGACGCAGTTACAACCGACGCGAGACAATTACTGCGGACAGCCAACTGGAGAGTCGCTGCTAGGAGTAGAGAGACGTGGAAGAGGAGAATAGAGGAGGCCAAGGCTCGATTTGGGCTGTAGCGCCATTGGAAAGAAAAAGATGTATACATAGTTAGTTATTTTAATTAGTATACATTCAATAATTATGTTTTTAATTTGATTACAATTTTTCAACTTAAATAGTTACATATTAAATTAAATTGATTCTTTACATTAATTTTAGTTATAATAAAAAGATTAATTTGCCGATGAGCTCGTCAATTATCAATTTTTCCAGTCCAGTGTTTTCTAGGTTTTATTACGTTGGTATATGTATTTAAAAAAAAGATTCTGAAAATAATTAATAAATTTGAGATAAATTAGAATTTCAATGAATTTTTTTTCTGCTTTTATTATACATACCTAATTTTTTTTCATAAAATTCCAAAAGAAGTTCATCTGCATTTCCACGGAAAAAGTTATTTCAAATTAAAAATACAATTTTTAATTATTACATATTAAAAATAAAATTTAATTACATATTAAATATACAAAAGACAAATACACAATAAAAGTACTCTACACTCACCATATAAAGACACAAATAGTGTTTTTCTCTGACATTTTTATTTTGTTTCCAGCAATTATCCGCTTGGAGCGTAGAATTTTCGTACAATCCATACGAAGCGGGTGAAAATGGGTATCGTGTCAGGCTGAGGAATTTATATCAAATCGAGAAAATACTTGTATTATCTTCCATCTCACTCCTACATTATATTTTTATATATTGTTATTTCGATACCAACAGAGTACCTACGCGTTGGTATATACGTCAGTTCTCTCTGGGTTACTCTAGGATTTTCATTAATTTCTCTGAAAATTACTTGAGAGTTTCTATTAGTTATTATTGAAGGTATGCCAGATCTTGGTTTATTTTAATATTTACCGGTGGTATTAAAGTTTTTTTATTATCAATTTTCTAACTTCTACTGAAATTTCCCTTCTTATACCACTCATTTTTTACTTAAATAAATGTAAACACATTTTTTTAAATGCAATATTTTGTGACACCGTGTTTTGTTTATGTTAATTTATTTCTAAAAATAAGTTAATATTTATTAAAATATAAAAAAATATAAAAAAATCACCGATTTATTTGTTTACGTGCTGTGCAACATGACGTCTATTATTTATATACCGGCTTGTCATATTCCAGATGTCAGCAGACCTGAATTAAAAATTTTTTCTGTAGGTTGGTAGTCATGTTAGTATTGGTTCGAAATTCCCGTCAGCGCTGCGGTCTCTTGATTTTCGGATCAAAACAATAGACAACCTTTGTTGCCCTTGCGGGTCATGTATTGATTCCGAAAGACAAGAGATCACGCGATCGAGGAAACAATAGAGTTTCGAATTGGAAAATTTGAAAAATTATTGTTTCTGGGAGTCGGTTGAGATTTTGAGTGCCGGACGGTCGGGTTTTTGGTTTTTTTGGAAAAATATTTTTTTTTGGGGAATTTGATTTTAGGGAAAAATTTTGTGGTATTAAAAGTTGTGAAAATAAGTATTTAGTTGAAAAACAAAAAAAAAAAATAAATTGGGAAATTGAAAAACAATAACAAACTTTAAGAGAAGAATTAATTGTATTATTATAAAATTTTATTAAGAATTAATTTAGAATAATAATTTATACCGCGTCCGGCACGGTCCTAAAGAAAAAAAAAATTAATAAATTAGTGAAAATACATATAGAGAAATATATATAGACAGAAATATATGTAACATCAAAAAAAAAAAAAAATAGAAGAAGAAACAAAAAAATCCAGAACTGATCCAGAACAATATGTTATCCTACCAAGGACCACCTAGAACCATTAGCCAAGAAGAAAAGAAAAGAACATGAAATGTCAACAATTCCTTGACGTCGGAGAAGCGCGGCGGCAACAACGTCACCGTTTTTTTTGTTAAAAATTTGTTTTGGGTGGTTGTTTTTTTTTTTTTTTAATTGTAGTGTAGGTATAGATTGCTGGTTCCCGTCCTGGCATGCCGGAGCAGGAAGCAGTAATTAACCAGGTACTGTACAATTTGTTTTTTTTTTGTTATTTAAATATTTATTATTGGTGTCTATAGTAGAGTAATTATTAGTAGCTTTTGCTTTGTTTTTTTTTTTGTAAATTATTTATTTTTTTAAGTAAAGTAGATTTGTTGTTATTTATAATAATTTTTATTTATTCTTTACAATTATTTATTATTTAAAGTGGATGGACACCATAATAATCTAAAAAGAAAAATATATAAAAATTAATCATTACATATATATATAAACTAAATTTATTTTTCTCACCAGCAATATATTTTTTGGAATTATATTAGTATATTAAAAAAAAAAACAATCAAATCATATTGTTTTTATTCTTATGATTTATTTGGAATTTTAGTTATTTTTTCTTTTTTGAAAATTCCAACAATTTTGCTTAATTTTTTTGTAGAGTGGTTACTGCGTTGGGTTGCTGATCGTTTCGTTTTTGTTGGTTTTTTTTATTGTTTTTTTTTTTGTAAAATGAGTGGCTCTGAGTTGTTCAATAGTCCCCCACGATGGATCGCAATGGATTTCTTGTCCTTCTCTCTCCTTATTCCCTCAACGATGGTGCTTCACTTTACCGATTTTCTGTGGTGAAAATTTTTATTAGTGAAGTCATCATCGTATTGAAGTATTGATTGCCGTTTGGATCACTGGTCGACTCACGCCCCACAGGCTGAGCATAGCTGGCACACTTAGGAGAAAATCCCAGTGGTCCAAGGAGTTCTAGTATTATAAAATTTGGTCTAGCGTTTTTTTTTTGATGCGTTGTTGGTCACCCTAGACCTGGCGCCCACTTCACTAGAACTCCGAAGTTACCTCCTCCGACTTACCTTAGGTGGTAATTTTTTTGGACAAAAATTATCATCGTGTTACAATTTCTCTGGCGATTCAAAATACGCTAACTTATATTTAAAAAAAAAATATTAATATTGCAATAACTAAATTAATGAATTTTTAACCACTCCACGATTTTCGTACGTAGGCTTTTGTTGCATATTTGAAAAACAGATTTTGATATCTAGTTCTAGATTTTTTTTTTATTTTCGCATTTTGTTAAAAACTTGTAAAATTATAACATCTTATTACATAACAAAATAAAAGAGTTTAATACACCTGAAATATTATTTTAACCCTTCGTTTTTAAATTTTACATACCGTACGTAGACTTTTGTGAGTAAGTGTATCTTCTTCTTTTATACTGTTAATAAAATTTTCATAATCTGTGGATTTATTTCCTTGCTTTTTTGACTTGCTTTAATATCCTGGTCATGAACTTCAGAAACGAAAGCTTCTTCACATATATAAAAGCGGTACTTCCATTCATATCGTATTAGACACCGCAAAATAAATTTTCCCATGTCTTCGAAAGTTTTTATCAACCTTTCAAGTTTCAAAACATCTTCTTTATCACAATTGTGGTACAATTTTGTACAATAATAACAGTATAAAATTTAATGAATTATTATCACTTTCATTTTGTTTTAAAATGGAAACTAAAAGTGGTCAAAAATACATCTTCGAAAATTATTACATTAATATATTCATAATTTGAAATAATTTTGTTATCAAATATAAAATTTAATGGAAAAATTATCATTTTCATTTTGTTTTAAAATGGAAACTAAAACTGATCAGATATACAAGGACGAAAATTAATAAATTAATATATTAATAATTTGAAATAATTTTGTTATCAAATATAAAATTTAACGGAATTATTATCATTTTTATTTTGTTTTAAAATAAAGTCCTATTGAAATTAATTTATAGCAGTCCAAAAGTGTTTAAAAAGGGGAAATTTAAAGTTGATGATTACGTTAGAATTTCAAAACACAAAAGTATATTTGACAAAGGATATTTACCAAATTGGTCAACTGAAATTTTCAAAATTTATAAAATTAAATTAACAACTCCTGTAACCTATGTGTTGGAAGATTACAAAAATCAAATAATAAAAGGAGGGTTCTATGAGTTTGAATTACAGAAGGTCGCACACAAAGATATTTATTTGGTTGAAAGATCTGCAAGAAAGGGAATATGGTCTATGTGAAATGGCTAGGTTTTGATGAGAGTCACAATTCCTGGATTAAAAAGAGCGAATTATTATTGAACTAAGGTATATATTATAAAATAAATGTTCTAATTTTTTTTAAAACTAATTTAGTTATTTTGTTGATTTTGAAATGGATGCAGTTAACATCAACAACGAACGAGTAAATTTACTATTGGCTTATCATTATTTTTTAAATGATGAACACATAGCAAAGATATCAACAGAAATCAATCCGTCTACATTTCAGTCGATCATCATTATAGACAAAGCTGAAAGTTCACCAATGATGTTTACGTACAATTTTTGGAATTTTTTTACGCAAAACATCTCAACTGAAGCGGACATTGATAATATAGATTTTTTGTTAAGTATTGATGCGTGGAAAATTTTTTATGAAATTAAAGATTTTATTAGTTCGTATGCCTATTCGAATAATATTAGTGACCGGTACATAAAGGCTTATGTATTCGAATATTTTAATAAATGTAAACAATTAAATTATAATAAGTTAGGCAATGATTTATTTTTTTACCTAGTTATACAGCATTATTTAACTTTTCCAAGCTTTTTGCTGAAATTCCATTATTTTGTAAAAATAATATACCTAATAATAATAGTAAATAAATGTTCTCAATGTATAAAAAATTAATTGTTTTATTTCCAAAAGTTTCAGATTTAAATTTCAGGTTTTATATAATTGTTCATAGGTCACTGTCTTACAGCTAGTTCACCTTCAAATAAATGCTATGATGATGATTTCGTGAAGCCCGACGCGCCTTATGCCGCATAAGGAATTAAGAGTATCCCCTCCAGAGTAATTAAAATCTGGTTTAATAGGAAGAGAATAAAAAAAAAGAAAGCTGAAAGATGGTAAATAATAATTGATTTGGCAAAGTATCCGTATGCCCGACTAATATAGTCGGTAGAGCATGACAGTGGTCAGGGTGTGGGACAGCCCCACGTTGATTGAGAAAAAATTACCACCTGTGATATTTTTCAAATCATTGTTATTTATTTATTTATATATACTTATATTTTTGTTATTTTTTTTTGTTAGTTAGTATTAGTTAAAAATTTTGTTGTATTTATTATTATTTATTAGTGTGTAGTTATTTACATTTAGATGTTAAGTGTAGTATTAGTATTCGTTTTAGTTAATTTACATTTAATTGTCGGTAGTATTAGTTATTTTTTTGTTAGTAGGTTGTTTGATATTTATTAATTAATTATTAGTTATTTTAATACATAACTGTTATTTTAATACATAAATATAAAAAAATCACCGATTTATTTGTTTACGTCCTGTACAACATGACGTCTATTATTTATATACCGGCTTGTCATATTCCAGATGTCAGCAGACCTGAATTAAAAATTTTTTCTGTAGGTTGGTAGTCATGTTAGTATTGGTTCGAAATTCCCGTCAGCGCTGCGTTCTCTTGATTTTCGGATCAAAACCTGTGTTGCCCAGGCGGGTCATGTTTTGATTCCGAAAGTCAAGAGATCACGCGATCGAGGAAACAATAGAGTTTCGAATTGGAAAATTTGAAAAATTATTGTTTCTGGGAGTCGGTTGAGATTTTGAGTGCCGGACGGTCGGGTTTTTGGTTTTTTTGGAAAAATATTTTTTTTGGGGGAATTTGATTTTAGAGAAAAATTTTGTGGTATTAAAAGTTGTGAAAATAAGTATTTAGTTGAAAAAGAAAAAAAAAAATAATTTGGAAATTGAAAAACAATAACAAATTTTAAGAGAAGAATTAATTTTATAATTATAAAATTTTATTAAGAATTAATTTAGAACAATAATTTATACCGCGTCCCGCACGGTCCTAAAGAAAAAAAAAATTAATAAATTAGTGAAAATATATATAGACAAATATATATAGACACAAATATATGTAACATCCAAAAAAAAAAAAAATAGAAGAAGAAACAAAAAAATCCAGAACTGATCCAGAACAATATGTTATCCTACCAAGGACCACCTAGAACCATTAGCCAAGAAGAAAAGAAAAGAACATGAAATGTCAACAATTCCTTGACGTCGGAGCAGCGCGGCGGCAACAACGTCACCGTTTTTTTTGTTAAAAATTTGTTTTGGGTGGTTGTTTTTTTTTTTTTAATTGTAGTGTAGGTACAGGTTGCTGGTTCCGGTCCTGGCATGCCGGAGCAGGAAGCAGTAATTAACCAGGTACTGTACAATTTGTTTTTTTTGTTATTTAAATATTTATTATTGGTGTCTATAGTAGAGTAATTATTAGTAGCTTTTGCTTTGTTTTTTTTTTTTAAATTATTTATTTTTTTAAGTAAAGTAGATTTGTTGTTATTTATAATAATTTTTATTTATTCTTTACAATTATTTATTATTTAAAGTGGATGGACACCATAATAATCTAAAAAGAAAAATATGAAAAAATTAATCATTACATATATATAAACGAAATTTATTTTTCTCACCACCAATATATTTTTTGAATTATATTAGTATATTAAAAATAAAAAAAAAATTCAAATCATATTGTTTTTATTCTTATGATTTATTTGGAATTTTAGTTATTTATTTTTTTTGAAAATTCCAACAATTTTGCTTAATTTTTTTGTAGAGTGGTTACTGCGTTGGGTTGCTGATCGTTTCGTTTTTGTTGGTTTTTTTTATTGTTTTTTTTTGTAAAATGAGTGGCTGAGTTGTTCAATAGTCCCCCAGGATGGATCGCAATGGATTTCTTGTCCTTCTCTCTCCTTATTCCCTCAACGATGGTGCTTCACTTTACCGATTTTCTGTGGTGAAAATTTTTATTAGTGAAGTCATCATCGTATTGAAGTATTGATTGCCGTTTGGATCACTGGTCGACTCACGCCCCACAGGCTGAGCATAGCTGGCACACTTAGGAGGAAATCCCAGTGGTCCAAGGAGTTCTAGTATTATAAAATTTGGTCTAGCGTTTTTTTTTGTAATGCGTTGTTGGTCACCCTAGACCTGGCGCCCACTTCACTAGAACTCCGAAGTTACCTCCTCCGACTTACCTTAAGATAACAGGTGGTAATTTTTTTTGACAAAAATTATCATCGTGTTACAATTTCTCTGGCGATTCAAAATACGCTAACTTATATTTAAAAAAAAAATATTAATATTGCAATAACTAAATTAATGAATTTTTAACCACTCCACGATTTTCGTACGTAGGCTTTTGTTGCATATTTGAAAAACAGATTTTGATATCTAGTTCTAGATTTTTTTTTTATTTTCGCATTTTGTTAAAAACTTGTAAAATTATAACATCTTATTACATAACAAAATAAAAGAGTTTAATACACCTGAAATATTATTTTAACCCTTCGTTTTTAAATTTTACATACCGTACGTAGACTTTTGTGAGTAAGTGTATCTTCTTCTTTTATACTGTTAATAAAATTTTCAATATCAGCTTGAAACATAATCTGTGGATTTATTTCCTTGCTTTTTTGACTTGCTTTAATATCCTGGTCATGAACTTCAGAAACGAAAGCTTCTTCACATATATAAAAGCGGTACTTCCATTCATATCGTATTAGACACCACAAAAAAAAATTTCCCATGTCTTCGAAAGTTTTTATCAACCTTTCAAGTTTCAAAACATCTTCTTTACCACAATTGTGGTACAATTTTGTACAATAATAGCAGTATAAAATTTAATGAATTATTATAACTTTCATTTTGTTTTAAAATGGAAACTAAAAGTGGTCAAAAATACATCCTCGAAAATTATTACATTAATATATTTATAATTTGAAATAATTTTGTTATCAAATATAAAATTTAATGGAATTATTATCATTTTCATTTTGTTTTAAAATGGAAACTAAAACTGATCAGATATACAAGGACGAAAATTAATAAATTAATATATTAATAATTTGAAATAATTTTGTTATCAAATATAAAATTTAACGGAATTATTATCATTTTCATTTTGTTTTAAAATAAAGTCCTATTGAAATTAGTTTATAGCAGTCCAAAAGTGTTTAAAAAGGGGAAATTTAGAGTTGATGATTACGTTAGAATTTCAAAACACAAAAGTACATTTGACAAAGGATATTTACCAAATTGGTCAACTGAAATTTTAAAAATTTATAAAATTAAATTAACAAATCCTGTAACCTATGTGTTGGAAGATTACAAAAATCAAATAATAAAAGGAGGGTTCTATGAGTTTGAATTACAGAAGGTCGCACAAAAAGATATTTATTTGGTTGAAAGATCCGCAAGAAAGGGGATACGGTCTATGTGAAATCGCTAGGTTTTGATGAGAGTCACAATTCCTGGATTAAAAAGAGCGAATTATTATTGAACTAAGGTATGTATTATAAAATAAATGTTTTAATTTTTTTTAAACTAATTTTGTTATTTTGTTGATTTTGAAATGGATGCAGTTAACATCAGCAACGAACGAGTAAATTTACTATTGGCTTATCATTATTTTTTAAATGATGAACACACAGCAAAGATATCAACAGGAATCAATCCGTCTACATTTCAGTCTACCATCATTATAGACAAAGCTGAAAGTTCACCAATGATGTTTACGTACAAATTTTGGAACTTTTTCACGCAAAACATCTCAACTGAAGCGGACATTGAAAATATAGATTTTTTGTTAAGTATTGATGCGTGGATCATAGCATTTATTTGAAGGTGAACAAGCTGTAAGACAGTGACCTATGAACAATTATATAAAACCTGAAATTTAAATCTGAAACTTTTGGAAATAAAACGATTAATTTTGTATACATTGATATAATTTCTTTGCTATTATTATTAGGTATATTATTTTTACAAAATAATGCAATTTCAGCAAATAGCTTGGAAAAGTTAAATAATGCAGTGTAACTAGGTAAAAAAACATATCATGCCTTAACTTATTTTGAAACTTGAAAGGTTGATAAAAACTTTCGAAGACATGGGATAATTTATTTTGTGGTGTCTAATACGATATGAATGGAAGTACCGCTTTTATATATGTGAAGAAGCTTTCGTTTCTGAAGCAAGTCATAAAAGCAAGGAAATAAATCCACAGATTATGTTTCAAGCTGATATTGAAAATTTTATTAACAGTATAAAATAAGAAGATACACTTACTCACAAAAGGCTACGTACGGTATGTAAAATATAAAAAGGTTAAAATAATATTTCAGGTGTATTAAACTCTTTTATTTTGTTATGTAATAAGATGTTATAATTTTACAATTTTTTAACAAAATGCGAAAATTAAAAAAAAAATCTAGAACTAGATATCAAAATCTGTTTTTAAAATATGCATAAGTTAGCCTATTTTGAATCGCCAGAGAAATATTGCATATAAAAAAAATGTGTACACATTTATTTAAGTAAAAAATTAGTGGTGTAGGAAAAGAAATTTCAGTAGAAGTTAGAAAATGAATAATAAAGCTAAAAAATTAAAAAAATTCACTTCAATAATAACTAATAGAAACTCTCAACAAAAAATCTATATGTTCAATGTCCGCTTCAGTTGATATGTTTTATGTGAAAAAGTTCCAAAAATTGTACGTAAGCATCATTGATGAACTTTCAGCTTTGAATGATGGTCGATTGAAATGTAGAAGGATTGATTCTGTTGATATCTTTGCTATGTGTTCATCATTTAAAAAATAATGATAAGCCAATAGTAAATTTACTCGTTCCTTGTTATTGTTAACTGCATCCATTTCAAAATCAACAAAATAACTAAATAAGTTTAAAAAAAAATTAAAACATTTATTTTATAATACATACCTCAGTTCAATAATAATTCACTCTTTTTAATCCAGGAATTGTGACTCTCATCAAAACCTAGCCATTTCACATAGACCATATATCCCCTCTCTTGTGCATTACTCTTTCAACAAATAAATATCTTTTTGTGCGACCTTCTGACATTCGTATTCATAGAACCCACCTTTTATTATTTGCTTTTTGTAATCTTCCAACACGTAGGTTACAGGATTCGTTAATTTAATTTTATAAATTTTGAAAATTTCAGTTGACCACTTTGGTAAATATCCTTTGTCAAATGTACTTTTGTGTTTTGAAATTCTAACGTAATCATCAACTCTAAATTTGCCCTTTTTAAAAACTTTTGGCCAGCAATAAACTGATTTCAATAGGAGTTTATTTTAAAACAAAATGAAAATGATAATAATTCCGTTAAATTTTATATTTGATAACAAAATTATTTCAAATTATTAATATATTAATTTAATAATTTTCGTTCATGCATATCTGAGTATTTTTAGTTTCCATTTCAAAACAAAAGTAAAATGATAATAATTCCGTTAAATTTTACATTTGATAACAAAATTATTTCAAATTATTAATATAATAATTTAATAATTTTCGTCCATGTATATCTGATCATTTTTAGTTTCCATTTTAAAACAAAATGAAAATGATAATGATTGTGTTAAATTTTATATTTGATAACAAAATTATTTCAAATTATTAATATATTAATTTAATAATTTTCGTCCATGTATCTGAGTATTTTTAGATTCCATTTCAAAACAAAATAAAGGTGATAATAATTCCTTAAATTTTATATTTGATAACAAAATTATTTCAAATTATTAATAAATTAATTTAATAATTTTCGAGGATGTATTTTTGACAACTTTTAGTTTTCTTTTTAAAACAAAATGAAAATGATAATAATTCTATTAAATTTTATATTTGATAACAAAATTATTTCAAATTATTAATATATTAATTTAATAATTTTCATCCATGTATATCTGATAATTTTTTCTTTTCCATTTTAAAACAAAATGAAAGTGATAATAATTCCGTTAAATTTTATATTTGATAACAAAATTATTTCAAATTATTAATATATTAATTTAATAATTTTCGTTCATGCATATCTGAGTATTTTTAGTTTCCATTTCAAAACAAAAGTAAAATGATAATAATTCCGTTAAATTTTACATTTGATAACAAAATTATTTCAAATTATTAATATAATAATTTAATAATTTTCGTCCATGTATATCTGATCATTTTTAGTTTCCATTTTAAAACAAAATGAAAATGATAATGATTGTGTTAAATTTTATATTTGATAACAAAATTATTTCAAATTATTAATATATTAATTTAATAATTTTCGTTCATGCATATCTGAGTATTTTTAGTTTCCATTTCAAAACAAAAGTAAAATGATAATAATTCCGTTAAATTTTATATTTGATAACAAAATTATTTCAAATTATGAATATATTAATTTAATAATTTTCGTCCATGTATATCTGATCATTTTTAGTTTCCATTGTAAAACAAAATGAAAATGATAATGATTGTGTTAAATTTTATATTTGATAACAAAATTATTTCAAATTATTAATATATTAATTTAATAATTTTCATCCATGTATATCTGAGTATTTTTAGATTCCATTTAAAAACAAAATAAAGGTGATAATAATTCCTTAAATTTTATATTTGATAACAAAATTATTTGAAATTATTAATATATTAATTTAATAATTTTCATCCATGTATATCTGATAATTTTTTCTTATCCATTTTAAAGCAAAATGAAAGTGATAATAATTCCTTACATTTTATACTGTTATTATTGTACAAAATTGTACCACAATTGTGATGAAGAAGATGTTTTGAAACTTGAAAGGTTGATAAAAACTTTCGAAGACATGGGAAAATTTATTTTGTGGTGTCTAATACGATATGAATGGAAGTACCGCTTTTATATATGTGAAGAAACTTTCGTTTCTGAAGTTCATGACCAGGATATTAAAGCAAGTCAAAAAAGCGAGGAAATAAATCCACAGATTATGTTTCAAGTTGATATTGAAAATTTTATTAACAGTATAAAAGAAGAAGATACACTTATTCACAAAAGGCTACGAACGGTATGTAAAATTTAAAAACGAAGGGTTAAAATAATATTTCAGGTGTATTTAACTCTTTTGTTTTGTTATGTAATAAGATGTTATAATTTTGTAACAAAATGCGCAAATAAAAAAAATCTAGAACTAAATATAAAAATCTGTTTTTCAAGTATGTAACAAAAGTCTACGCACGAAATTATGGAGTGTTTTTTTTATTTTAAAATATAAGTTAGCGTATTTTGAATCGCCAGAGAAATATTGCATTTAAAAAAAAATGTGTACACATTTATTTAAGTAAAAAATGAGTGGTGAAGGAAAAGAAATTTCAGTATAAGTTAGAAAATTGATAATAAAGCTAAAAAATTAAAAAAATTCACTTCAAAAAATTGCAAATATTTTTGGATTACGCAAATCAAGTGTTGAAATTTGTAAAAAACTTTAATACCACCGGTAAATATGAATCCTAGAATAAGCTCTGTCAAAATTGCTGATATCTCAAGTGAATCTCAAAAGTGAATTGGGAATAAGTGTTCATCCAGATACTTTCCGGCGCCACATTCGAAATTTTATATTTTAAATTGTAAAAAACTGTAGAATTTATTAAAATAATAAAAGTAGATACTTAGGATTTTAAGTTAATGCATCCTTTTATTTATAATATAAAATTGAAAATTATATTTAAAAAAATTTAAAATAATACAAATTAAAATAATCTGACTGATAATAAGAAATTTATATGATTAGGTTAAATTCACTTTACGCAAAAAAAATTAGCATATTGTAATTTAAATTTTTTTGAACTTGCATTATTTGGCTGATATGTTTATTAATTTTATTTATATCATTAATGATTAATAGTTTGTTATTTCGAAAAATCGAGAAGGATTTTTTTTTGAAAAGTCTGCATTTTGGGTGAAAACAATGCAAAAATTATAATTTCAGTATGTCAGTTTCAAATTGCCATGTTTCAACCAACTAAAGAAACCACAAAAATATTAATCATTTGTCCACCTGCAATACATTTGACTATATTATAGATCTTACATCAGAAGAGGAGTCGTCACCAGTAATTTATTGTCCTGCGATAATAGAGTCATCGAGAGATGAAGATAATGATGAGAAAGATTCAGAACATGAAGAAGCTGAGGATAGTGAAGAAGATTCAGAACATGAGGAAGCTGAGGATAGTAAAGAAGATTCAGAACATGAAGAGGCTGAAGATAGTGAAGTGAAGTGAAGAATTTGATAATGGTAAAGAAGATGGTGAATATTATGTAGAAGATGATGACGAAGTGATATTGTTCACCAGAAGATAAAACAAATTTCTATTTAAAAAAAAATTCAAAATTAAAAATAAATGTAAATATTTTCTTTATAAAATAATTGTACATAAATACAATTTTTTTAAAAATTACTAGCAAATGTTTTTTATTTATTCCAAATATTTAATATATATATTGATATTGATATTGAATCAATTATATATTTTCTTTTCACTTTTTTTTATAAATATTTTCAGAATTATAAATCAATAAATTGAAATTTTTTCAAATATATAATAATATGTACTTGTAAAATATATATTTTATTATATTATTATATTAGTACAAATAAAAAAAATTAAAATTAGAAATGAAAATATTGTTATTATTTTTTGTTTATATATAAATATAATTTAAATCAGGGCATGAATCATAAGAGACGATTGCGACAGTCGTGTATCTTTAAATATGCGATTTAAGATCATAGGATACGACAATCGTCACATGCTGTCAAAATTATAGTGTCGTATCGTGTAAAAAACTTTTATACCATTTAGTTTAGTATCATATGAAACGATATCGCAAAGTGTGTATCGATTTATCTATAAAATTTACACGATATTGTCTAAGCAAACGTGTAAATATAAAAAAGTAGTTTTATTATAATGTATACCCAGGGTATGAATCATAAGAACACGACACGATTAATTAAAGTGTTGTAACAAGATGATACTTTTAGTAAAAAAAAAACCACCTGCTAACTTGAAGGTAAGTCGGAGGAGGTAGCTTCGGAGTTCTAGTGAAGTGGGCGCCAGGTCAAGGGTGACCAACAGCGCATCACAAGAAAAACGCTAGACCAAAATTTCTAGTACTAGAACTCCTTCGACCACTGGGATTTCCTCCTGAGGTTTGCTAGCTATGCTCAGTCTGTGGGGCGTGAGTCCACCAGTGATCCAAACGACAATCAATAAAACAACATGGCGATACTTCCACAAAAAGTTCCCAACATAGAAAATTTTTCAACCAATTCTACGAAGTATCACCATAAGGAAAAGGACAAAGAAAGGAAGAGAAATCCATTGCGATCCATCCTGGGGAAGGACTGAAAAATCAGCAACTCATATGAAAAAAAATATTCAACGAAAAGAAAAATCAAAAAAACAAAACCACAGCAGCAACCCAACGGTATGAACACAAAAAAAATCGTTATATAAATTTATCAATATCCATATATCATACTTCTCCGAAGGACTTTTTTTAAACACCCTGTAACTCAGTGGGTGTTGAAATTCGACCCTCCCTTCCATACAATTTGTTGCTCAAAATGAACCGATGAATCACCCCTTCAAGTATTCAGGACCCAAACCGGAACACCCTGTATATATATTTATATGTGCAATACTTTAAATAATATTTGAAACTAATAATAATTATAAAGAAATTTAAGGATTGCTGGCGTTAGCAAATATTATCAATAATTAGAAATAAGTAACGAATAAATAATAAGAATGTAACGAATAGATTTAGGGTATAAAAAGAATATAAAATTAAATAAAGATTCACTTTTTAACTTGAAAGTCAAATCGATTGTTTTATTTTAAATAGGCTACTCGCCACCATTATAATAAAATAATATACTTCCAATCCAACTAAACTAGGCTCTTTAGCTAATTTAGTTTAACTCGGGCTCTTTAGCTAAGGTTATTGGAGTGGACTTATATAATATTCTTACACTAAATCGGGGATACCCTCATATAGGTATCCAAGGGGATTAGTTAAAATAAGATTGGACATATTGGGCCAGATATTACAATATTTTAATTTGTAAAATACTGTAGAAATTATTAAAATAATAAAAGTAGATACTTAGGATATTAAGTTAATGCATTCTTTTATTTATAAAATTGAAAATTATATTTAAAAAAATTTAAAATAATACAAATGAAAATAATCTGACTGATAATAAGAAATTTATATTATTAGGTTAGATTCACTTTACGCAAAAATATTAGCATATTGTAATTTAAATATTTTTGAACTTGCATTCTTTGGCTGATATGTTTATCAATTTTATGTATATCATTAATAGTTTTTCATTTCGAAAAATTATAATTTCAGTATGTCAGTTTTCAAATTGTCATGTTTCAACCATACATTTGACTATATTATTCCATCAGAAGAAGAGTCGTCACCAGTTTATTGTCCTGCGATAATAGAATCATCGAAAGATGAAGATAATGATGAGGAAGATTCAGAACATGAAGAAGCTGAAGATAGTGAAGAATATGATAATGGTGAAGAAGATGGTGAATATTATGTAGAAGATGATGATGAAGTGATATTGTTCACCACAAGATAAAACCAAATTTTTATTTAAAAAAAAATGCAAATAAATGAAAATTAAAAATAAATGTAAATTTTTTCTTTATAAAATAATTGTACATAAATACAAATTTTTAAAACTAGGAAATGCTTTTTATTTATTTGAAATATATAATATATGTAGGGACACCCTGTTGTAAATTATAAATTATAAATTCAAAATTAAAATTATTTTATTGTAATAGTTATTCTCAGTTACGTCATTGATCACCCTATAAATTATTAGATTTTGGATAACTGCATTTTCTAATTTACTAAAAGATTATAAATTAGCAATACAGGAGAAAAAGAGTAATCAGTTATCAGTCAGTAATTAAAGTGTATAATCGAGATTTTTAAATCGCAAATAAATTTGAGGAGAATTTGAAATAAAAGAATCGTTTTAAATTTTTATATTTTTTAATGATAAAAAATAATTAATTTAATATTAATAATTAAATAAAATAAATAGTTTATATAATTAAATAAAATAAATAATTAAATAAGACAATAAATAAATAAGTTTTGATTATATATAAATCAGTGTGTTTTTCTATAATTAAATTAAAAGACATAAAAGCAAATGTAGATTGGTTAAACGAAAATATCAAAAAACCTACAATTGGTGACCCCGACAAAGAACAATTTTCGCAATAATTCAACACACGTGCTATAAATATAATAAATATTAAAAAAAAAAAAAAAAACGAAATTTTAATTTCTTTTGTATTGTGCAAAAGAATAAAATTAACATAGCAACTATCAACAACAGCAAAGAGCGATTTTATCATCAATCGAGCATTATTACATTGTTAGCAGTTAATCAAGATCAACGTAATCATCACTCCATAATACTTAATTTCAACAATCAACTTTTCATAAAATTCATCAATTTCATCATTTTCATCAATTCATCGAGTGCATAAGGAGAACAGAATCATCATAGTAAAATTCAAGAAAATAAACCCAAGTAACATTTACACATATATATTTTTTTTTTTTTCCTTCTTCATATTTTGATGCTAGATTATATAAATTAAAGAACAATATATTTTTTTTTTATGAAAATTGATAGAGAAAAATTTAATACGAAAGTAAATATATATTACTAATAATTTAAAATTCAACATAATATACATATAATATATATATATTTTTACATATATATATGGTATTTTTTAGATATAAAAATTTTTGAAATTATAATTATAAAATGAATTTCTAAAATATAATTATAAACCAAAATTAAAAATTTGAACAATAAAATTTCAAATTTTAATATTAAAATTTAGTTTTTTAAAAAATTCAAATTGAATAACGTAAATTTCGTATTAAATTTTTTTATTATTATATAAAATTTGAATTACACAATTAATTTCAAAATATTTGTATTTAAAAATATATTATTAAAATAATAAAAATTTCATTTATATTAAAATTTATATAAAATTTAATTTTATAAATTTTACATTTGCCACAATAAATTATATATACTGTTTCAATAATTTATAATTAAAATACAAATTTCATAAATTTTGCTATTGCCCGCAACAATTGATTTTGATTTGAATTTTACTCAACATACAAATTTTTGTAGCTGCGATTTATATATTAGTTTCTCGATTTAATATTTACACACACAAAAAAAAAAAAATTTTTTTATTTTCCTCATATAATTTTTTATCGGGTCGTTCAAAAATTACGTATATATTATAACAAATTGCATTCAATGAATTGAACAAGCGAATTTGTTTTTTTTTTTATTTTTTATTTTTTGAATTTCAGGGTTTTCGAATAAATAATATTAGTAGTAATACAGTAGTTTTTCATTTTTTTGGCAACATTTTGCGTTTTTTTTTTAATTTATTTCTGAAAACAAAAATTACATAATAACCACAAAATGACTGACAATAAAGTTACATAAACCAATGATACGACATCGGGTACAAATACGCGCGATGAACCAAATATTGACTCGGTCCGCGTTCGTTTACCACCATTTTGGCCGTCAAATCCCGCAACTTGGTTTATTCAAGCCGAGGCGCAGTTCAGGGCGTATCGCATCACAAGTGATGAAACTAAATATTGTTTAACAATTTCTGCACTGCCACCAGAATCTTGTGATTCAATTATTGACATTTTAAATAATCCATCAGCTAGCGTCAGCTACGAAAATATTAAAACTGAACTGATTAAGCGCCATACTATATCGGAATCAAAGCGACTCGAGACATTAATTGAAAAAGCTAATATCAGTGACCGTAAGCCGTCGGAGTTGTTACGCCAAATGCGACAATTAGCTGGTACAACATTTGGTGACGGCGTCGTTAAAAAGCTGTTGTGGAATAAAAACACCGTCTTTGTAATAAACGATAACTAATTGTTTGTACCATAAAATATTTGCTTTTCGCATTGCGTAACAAGAACAATATTTATGCAAATATATAATATTGTTCTAGTTAAATTTGTATTATTAAATTGTGTCAATAATTTAATAATGCTTAGTGCGCAATTTTGTCGACTATGCAATTTTGGGTATGAAAACAAACAATTAATAATAATTAATATTGAGTGCAATTACTCAATCATAAATTAATTATGTTATTAGTAAATCAAAGTTGTTTACATTTTTTATGTAAACAAAGGCCGGCAAATTAAAATTTGCGTATAAATACTTGGATTTTTTGGTAATTTAGAGAGTTGGAATTTGTTCAGCTTTCGTTAAACAACTCTCGAAACAGTAAAGTTTTGTACAGAGTTAATGTTTAATAATAAAGCTATTCTGAACAAATAAAGTCTAAAATATTAAATTTGGAGTTTTATTCAAACAGGGTATTATTTAACTGGCAAAAGCCAAAAATAATATCGTCCAAATAACAAATATTAACGCTTCCAGTTTTTATATTCGACAAATATATAATATATTGGCACAAGAGCCATATAATTATAACATCGAATATATAAAATACAACATTGGCGCAGCCGGTTAACCAAGTACTACGTTTCTTGGTAGAACCACCATTTTTTTTGGACCACTATTGGAAATTTTTGAGAAAATCAAAAAAATCAGGATTTTGTTCACGGACAAAAAATCGAAAGAAGAGCAAAAGCAGTTTTTTTGGAAATCAAGTCGAGAGCAATTTTATTATAAATATAAAGCAGCCTACAACGAGAACGAGTACGTTACGTCAGTAAAATACAACGAAACACACAAAAAAAATACAAATAAACACCCTTGTACTTCGCGTGAAGCGAACAACGGACAAACACGACGCAATTTTGCGTTTAATTTGTATATTATTTTGTTGTAATAATTTTTTTTGGTATCAAAATACAAATCAAAGTAGTAGTTTTTTGTTATATTTGCAATTGTTTTTACTGTTAGTAGATTTAAATAGTTTAGTTTCATTACAAATATAATTTAGTTTTTGTTTTCACAAAAGAAAGATATAAAAAAAAAATATATTTACTTTAGGTATATCCATTTTTTTTTAATTTTTATCGTTTTTTTTTATTAAACAAAGTAATGCCGGTAACTTTTTATACGGTGGGAACAATACATAATACTAAGCACGGTAAAGTATGCAATAATTGTATACGCAACTAGCAAAGTATTACTTATCCCTAATTCGAGAAAAAACCATACAATTGTATAGTTTGTAATAAAACTCTTCTTTGGTTAAAATAATAAATAATATACCGTTTTCTTGTAATAATATACCATTGTTTTTTATGTATTAATAATTTTTTTCTAATATATATATATTATTATGAGAGCATAAAATAAAAAAAAAATTAAATGAAAATAAAATTATAGTTTTTTTTTTCTTATACAAAATTTATATAAATCGTTTTTTATAAATAGTTTATTTTGTTTGGGATTTTTAGATCTAAATTTAAAGAAAATTAATTTTTTTTTGTATTTGGCTAGTTAATAAAAAAAAAAAAAGGTATCAAAAAATGTTAGTGAATAGGAAGATTTATTTTGTCTTAAGAGCAGGGCCGGCCATATGGGGGGTGCAGCGGTTGCAAAGCACCCGGCCCCCACTTTTTCTGAGGCCCCCAATATGACAAAAAAAAAATTATATAAATTATATTTTACATAAAAAAAAAATAATTTAAATTTTTTTAAATTTTTTTGTTAAACCAACGAATTAGTAAGAATTAACGTATAAAAATAATTCATTAGATATTTTTTATTGTACTCATTTTATTCGTGGTGTGCCAAATCTTTACGCTTGCACTACATTTCAAATATGCTTGCTTAGAGGTTCTGTCTTGCAACGTTTTTAGTGTCAGTGTCAGTTTGTGTTTGACATTAACGAACGATATGGCCATTAAAAGGTCACATATTCCAAATAAAGTTTAGTTTATTTGAACATATTCCAAATAAAGTTAAGTTTCTGTTAATTATTTTTTATGTATTGTATATATGTTTTATTATTTTTTTATGTACATATATTACGTTTTTCATTTTTTTTTGTTATTGTATTATTTTATTAATAAACAAAAATACTGATTTTTTACTTTATAATAAAGAAATAAGTACAAAAAATAAGTATTTTTTTTAAATGGACGCTTATGTTTGCATTACTATTCTTTTTCGTTGATGGCCCAAATAAATTTGTGCACCCGGTCCCATTCATGGAGAAGGCCGGCCCTGCTTAAGAGTCTCGCGTTTTTTTAAGGAAATTTCTCTGTATAATTTCTTTTAGTTTGGTAATATGGGTTTTTCCAAAAATTTTATGTGTTTTATGTAGCTTTCGTTTTTTATAAAAAATATCTTTTAGCGACGGAATGCTGTCCGTCACTGAGACATTTGAAACTTTTTTAGTACATGTACCAGTATTTTCAGGGTCAGGAGGGGAGAACCCGACTCTGGATTTACAAAATTTTCTATATCTGGCTGAAGAAGCTTATTATGTAACTGAATTTAGGGGAAGAAGTTTTGTTCTAAACAATCTTATAAGAAGTAAATTAAAAGGAAAAGCGAATGCTCTTTTCCAACATAGAAATATTATAGATTTTGAGGAATTTAAAAATGTTTTGTGTGATTACTTTGTACCTTATAAGGACCTTCCTCAATTAGCCAGGGAATTGGAAGAATGTTATCAGGGACAGGATGAAACAGTAGAAAATTTTGGAAGTAGACTCTTGCAAAAGCTGGAGGCCTACACAATTATGGTAGATAACACTTACCCAGGTGAGGGTAGGGTTCTAAAAGAGGAAATGATGAAAGTAGCGAAAATAAGTTTTATAAGAGGATTACTTTAGGAACCATTAAAATTTTATGTGAGATCACAAAATTGCTCAAATTTAAATGTAGCAGTACAAAAGGCGATCGAATACGCCAGGGAAAACTACACATTGAGCAATTCAACAGAAAATCTGTCAAGGGAAAATGATATTTCCACATTATTAAGGAAATTATTAATTAAAATGGATAATGAAAACACAGGTTATCATAAAAATAAAAATAATGATAATTTCAATAACGAAAATTATTCTACGGGACAACAATATTTCGAAAGGCACTCAGTACCAAACCAAATAAATAATATAAATAGCTACAATAGAAATTTTAAGACAAATAATAAAAATAATTATAGAACAAATAATTTAAAATGTTATAGTTGTGGAGAACTAGGTCATACTAGCCGTTTTTGTATAATGTATCAAGAAAATTTAGTGGCGCAAAATTGTGACTGGTGCGACAGCCCAGGACACAGTATATTTCACTGCCCTGCTAAGCAAAAATATGAATCGCGTGCTTTAATAAGTGATGAATCAAAACGCCCTGATTCATCCCAAACCATTATGTTATTAAGAAGACAAAATTTGCAGAAAAATACTGAATTACCACTGAATACATCAAACATAGCAAAAGCAAAGTTCCCAAATGACAATGGAGCTCAGGTTATCATAATGAATATAAATTCATTTAAAATTGAGGAAAAAAGTAGTCAAAATATTGCATATAATACGCCACAAGGGCATAGTAAAACATTGAGAAATAGCAATGAAGATTTTTGTAATAATAATGAAGTAGAGAATGAAAATGAAGTAATTAATATGGAGAAAAGAATACCCAGAGATGGTAGTTCTAATTATAATAATATGTATAAAAAATGCAATATTCAGGGTAGGTCGAAATTACAGGAAATTTCGAGTACCACAAATGAACAAAAGGCGATAGAAGTTCCTTTTGTTAAACGCCCAATTAGAAAACCTGAAGTAAATTTATCTTCATTTCAAGCTTGCAGTAGTACCACGCTTGGGTACTACCCAAACTATTTAGTATTGATGAATTCGGCATTCAAAAAACCAGAATTAAAAGAAATGGAAAATGAATTAAATCCAGTAAATTTTTGTGGAGAAAATAAATTAAAAAATAACAATGTAATAAATAAATCCGAAGTAATATAAGAACATAATGTAGTTGAAGAGAGTAAAGAATTGGAGGAAGAAAAAATAGAATTTGGAACTGTTATAGAAATACAGCATAAAAAAACTGAAACTATAAGCAACGTAAAAAAACAATGTAGAAAAAACAAAAGTGAGGATAAAAAGATACATAAATATGAAGAAAATTCGGAAGAAGCATTAAGTCATATTAGACTTTTATATAACAATGAAGAAGTACAGGATAAAAATGAAGAAATGCTAATTTCGAAACTTGAACCTAGTATAATCCACATCAGGAAAATTATCAAATAATACAATTTAATGAAAATACAGAAAAGTATATCGAAAAGCACGTAGAAAAAATAGAAGCAGAATTTATTCAACAAAAGGAAAAGAGCCAAAAAGGGACAAACTTGAATACAAATTTTATGGAAAAAGTAAATAATTTAACCCAATATCCTGAAATAAAAATAGTAAAGGAAAAATTGAATAAAAATTGTTCGCTAGTAAATGCGCACAAAACTCATAAATATAATCTTACAATAATTCCACGGAATTATAAATATTTTAGGAAATATGCATAAAATTAGGAAACTCGAAAATAATGATTTTTATAACTTTATACGATTAATATGTTAAATCTAGATTAGTTTTTTATATTTCAATAAAAATTGTTTTGTCTTTGATAAGAATAATTAATCTTTTTTAGGTGCATATTTTTAGGAGAAAAATTTAAAATCAAATTAATTTTTTTATATAAATGTAGTTTTAGCAATACAACATAATAAATATAATTTTAAGTTTTGGGGGTATAATATTCAGTTTAAAATTTTTTTGTTAGTACTTAAAATTAAACTTTTAGTAAATTTATTATTATAAATTTTAACTTTTAGAGAATAATAATTAACTAGCCAATTACAGTTAAAAAAAAAACGAAGTAGAGTTTTATTAAAAAATAAATGCACAAAAAAAAATATATATATATAGTTGAAAGTTATTAAAATAGTCTAAATTTAAATTGTCTAAATTTACATTTGCATACCTTTAGATTAAGTTAGAAATTAAATTGAAAAATTTAAAAGCAATGATAATATAGAAAACGAATGGTAATAGAGAGAAATCAAAAAAAAAAATGGATGTATTTAATGTTGAAAAAATAAAACAATAATTTTAATTATATAGAAAATTATATATATAGGAAATTGTAATATATAAAATAAAAATAAAAAAGTTTAAAAAAAAAAATTTTTTTAGAATAAAAATAATTTGTAAAATTTTAATGAATAATTGTTAGAATTAATACAACAAAAAAAAAAAGGAGGGGTAAATAAATATAAAAAAAAGAAGATAAAAGGAAGTAGAAGATTTATTAAAGTTAACAAATAATGATTGAAAATAATAAAGTTGTTTTGTCAATTATATAAAAAATTATTATGAAAATATTTAAAATTGATATTTAAAAATGAAGAAATATTTAATATTGTTTTATGTAAAAGAATTCCAAGTAAAGTTCTTTAAAAAATGAAAAAATTAAGTATTATTCAAAGATGAAAAAATGTAAAACGTATATTGATGTTTTAAAAAATAAATATTGTATAAAAGTTGTATTGGAAAATATTGTTTAATATTAAAAGAAATTATGAAAATTGAGTTAAAGTTGAATGAATTGTAAAATGATTAAAATTGAAATGTAGAATTGAGATATAAAATTATTAAAATTAAATGCAACATGGTTATGAAAATTTAATTAAAACAATTGTTGAAATTAAATGTAAAATTGTTGTAAAAGGAATTAAATAGTTATTAAAGTTATTTGAAAAAAGTATAAAAATTGAATTAAAAAATATTAAAACAATTGTTAAAATGCGTATAAAAATAAAAAATGTTTTAGGGAAACGACCGAGCCTAATCTCTTAAAGATAGGTGAATTTTCTTAACCAATTGTTAAGAGTGCATAATTCGGTTTTTAAAACAAAATGTTTAAAGTAAGAATAAAAGGAAAATAAATATAAATGTATTGAAGAAAAAATGTATTAAAATAAAGTTGAAAAGGAATTGAAATGTATATTAATGAAAAAATGGTTAATAAAATCGAAAATGTATATAAAATTGACAAATGTTTAATAAAGTTAAAAGTTGGAAATAAAATATTGTTAAAATATAAAAATAAATTTGTAAAAGAAACTAATGAAATAATGTATGTAAAAGAATAAATTTATAAAGGAAGATAAATTATTTGAATTATATGTATGTATAAAAAAAAAAAAAATTATATATAAAAGGTATATATAAAATTATACCTATTTTAAAAAAAAATTTGTATATTAAAAATTGTGAAAAAAAAAAAAATATATATGAAAATAAAATGTATAGAAAATAAGATTAAAAAATTGTAAAAAAAAAAGCTGAATAAATTGAACAACTCTGAATTGCCCAACATTCAAAAAATGTATCCATTTTTTGTACTTCAAAGGGGGAGGTGTTGTGGAATAAAAACACCATCTTTGTAATAAACGATAACTAATTGTTTGTACCATAAAATATTTGCTTTTCGCATTGCGTAACAAGAACAATATTTATGCAAATATAAAATATTGTTCTAGTTAAATTTGTATTATTAAATTGTGTCAATAATTTAATAATGCTTAGTGCGCAATTTTGTCGACTATGCAATTTTGGGTATGAAAACAAACAATTAATAATAATTAATATTGAGTGCAATTACTCAATCATAAATTAATTATGTTATTAGTAAATCAAAGTTGTTTACATTTTTTATGTAAACAAAGGCCGGCAAATTAAAATTTGCGTATAAATACTTGGATTTTTTGGTAATTCAGAGAGTTGGAATTTGTTCAGCTTTCGTTAAACAACTCTCGAAACAGTAAAGTTTTGTACAGAGTTAATGTTTAATAATAAAGCTATTCTGAACAAATAAAGTCTAAAATATTAAATTTGGAGTTTTATTCAAACAGGGTATTATTTAACTGGCAAAAGCCAAAAATAATATCGTCCAAATAACAAATATTAACGCTTCCAGTTTTTATATTCGACAAATATATAATATATTGGCACAAGAGCCATATAATTATAACATCGAATATATAAAATACAACAAGCTGTTGTTAAGGAAATTACCACAAGTAATTCATGTAGCATTAGCAGCATTCGACGATAAACCGCTCAGTGAGTTAGCTGATGTCGCAGACAAAATATACGAGGTGCAACAGAATAATACCGTATTTTCACTTGCCACACAATCCCCGGACGAAAACAGACCAACAACACGTACGACTTCAATATCTGATTTCGACAAACGTTTAACACGCATAGAAGCGATGATTGCAAGAATTGACGTCGGACGTAATAATAATAATTACTTCAGACCGCGCAGTAACCGACAATTTCGAGCTCGTAGTTCAAGTCGTAGCAGCTCAGGTAGAAGTTTCCGTTCTCCGTCCGCTAAATCTACTTCGCAAACACTGTGTTGGTATCATAAATGGTTCGGGGACAAAGCAACCAAATTTCAATGCATTAAACAAACTGGTAACTCCCCAAACTACCGGTGCCAATAAATTCACCAGCCGCCTTTTTGTTCGAGATGATGCAAATAATATCTTATTTTTAGTTGACACGGGCGCAGATTTATCTGTTTTACCGTGTAAATCAAAATCATCTCAAACAACTTCGGATATTTCATTAACTGCCGCCAACGGCACTATAATTAAAACATTCGGTACAAAAATGCTAAAATTAATATCGGGTTTCGGAAAAATTTCACTCATGAGTTCTTATTAGCTGACATTGACCGACCCATTATCGGTGCAGATTTTTTAAACAGGTTCGGTATTTTAGTTTATCTGTTTTACCGTGTAAATCAAAATCATCTCAAACAACTTCGGATATTTCATTAACTGCCGCCAACGGCACTATAATTAAAACATTCGGTACAAAAATGCTAAAATTAATATCGGGTTTCGGAAAAATTTCACTCATGAGTTCTTATTAGCTGACATTGACCGACCCATTATCGGTGCAGATTTTTTAAACAGGTTCGGTATTTTAGTTGATCTAAAAAACAAAAAAATAATAGATCCGCTTACCAATATATCCGTTAACACGTTAACTATTACGTCCGAAACGCCGACGCCTAAGCTTAACATGATAAGGAATGAATTTTCGGAACTTTTAGCGCAATTTCCTGAGCTTAGTCAAGCTTCGAATTATTTTAAGGAGGTCCGACACTCTGTGGTTCACCACATAGCGACAAAAGACCGACTTCCGTTTGCGAAACCTCGCCGATTAGACCCGACTCGACATGACGCCGCCAAGAAAGAATTTGAAATTATGGTCGAACTAGGTATTTGTCAGCCATCATCGTCGCCTGTTTCTTCACCATTACATATGGTACGTAAAAAGAACAACGACTGGCATCCCTGCGGTGACTACAGACAACTGAACGCAAGTACTATACCGGACAGATATCCAATACCGCACATTCAGAATTTCAGCATGCATTTAAATGGTGCAAAAATATTTTCGAAAGTCGACCTTGTACGTGCGTATCACATGATACCAGTAGCAGACGAAGACATACATAAGACAGCAATAACGACACCATTTGGACTGTACGAATTCCGACGAATGCCTTTCGGTTTGCGTAATGCGGCGCAAACGTTTCAGAGGTTCATGAATGAGGTTTGTCGCGGACTGGACTTCGTGTTCGTCTACATAGATGACATCCTCATTTCATCGCCTGACACAGAAACTCATAAAGAACACCTCAAGCAGTTATTCCAACGGCTATTAGAATACGGAATCACAATTAATCCGTCGAAATGCGTTTTCGGTGTTCCTGAGTTAGAGTTCCTCAGTCACCATATTACGTCGGTAGGTATTTCACCATCAGAGAATAAAGTGGAAAGCATAAAAAATTTTCCAACTCCATCATCAATCCGACAAGTCCAAAGGTTTATCGGAATGGTTAATTACTACCATCGATTCATACCCAAGTTGGCAAATTTTCTCGCTCCGATTTACGCATTTCTGGTACAAGTAGGAAAAACCAAAAGCAAAAATAAAACTTTAAGTTGGCCAGAGGAGCTCAATCCTGCATTTCAGCAAGTGAAAGAAGCATTAGCTCATGCTACCATGCTTGCACATCCGCAAACTAACTGTAAGTTAGCGATTGTGACTGACGCGTCAGACTTAGCGTTAGGGCCTGTTTTGCAACAACGGACAAAATAGGGTTGGCAACCACTAGCAGAAGCTAAGTACTCGGCGTTTGATCGCGAACTGCTCGCAATCTACGCAGCGATTAAGCATTTCAGATATGCAGTCGAAGGACGGGAATTTATGATTTTTACGGATCACAAACCATTAACCAGCGCAATATGTTCCAAAACGGAACGCAACCCTCGGCAGACCCGACACCTTGACTACACAATTCACTACGGACATTCGTCACATTTCTGGGAAGGACAATGTAGTAGCAGACGGTCTCTCGCGTTTTTCAGAAATCTCGAACATAGACTCAGACAGTTTCGATGTATACAAGATAGCACAAATACAACAGACCGACAATGAATTAAAGGAGCTTTTGGAGAAATCCAATTCCTCATTCAAGCTACACAAAATTAAATTACCGGACTTAAACATATTTTGCGAAGTATCGACAAAAAAAACAGACCGTACATACCAGAACCTCTACGAAGACTTATTTTTAATACGCTTCACAATTTGGCTCATCCTGGGGTACGTGCCACTAGAAAATTACTCGTTTCCAGGTATTTTTGGCCAAACATAAATAGTGACTCAAACTCTTGGTCCAAGGCTTGTATACCGTGCCAAAAGACCAAAGTTCATCGTCATACAAAATCGCCACACGAAACTTTCAACATGCCGAACGCAAGATTCGAACATATACATATGGACTTGGTTGGTCCTTTTCCAATTGCAGACGGAAACACCTACATTTTTACGATAGTAGACAGATTCACTAGATGGCCCGAAGCGTACGCCATTCCAGACATGACCGCTTCGACTATTGCAAAAACATTTGTAATACAATACGTTTCTCGTTTTGGTGTTCCAGCGACAATAACTACGGATCAAGGTACTCAGTCCGAAGCAAAATTATTCCAAGAGCTAAGAAAATTTTTAGGAGTTTTCAGAACCAGAACAACTCCCTACCATCCGCAGGCGAACGGATTAGTCGAACGGTTCCATCGCCAGCTTAAAGATTTACTGAGAGCACGCTGTAATACTCAGAATTGGACCATAAATTTACCGATAGTTCTTCTTGGTATTCGAGCCGCGGTTAAAGAAGACATCCAATGCTCTCCGGCGGAACTAGTTTACGGACAGACATTGATATTACCTGGCGAATTCTTTATCGACTCAAAATCAGACGTACCTGACCCAAATTTACTCATTAACAAGCTACGTGAAACTATGCGAAATTTAGTACCGACACCGACAAGAAAAACGGAACAACGCAACATTTTTATACCACAGGATCTCTCGACTTGCGACTTCGTGTTCAACAGAAATGATAGGATTAAAACTACGCTTTCACCGACATATGACGGACCTTTCCGAGTTCTTAGACGACTCCGGAAAGTATACATAATACTAACGAACGGCAAAGAACGATCAATATCAATCGACAGGCTAAAACCGGCTTATGGAATTTTATAAATCAAAATTTTTTCAAATATATAATGATACTTGTAAAATATATATTTTATTATGTCAGTACAAATAAAAAAAATTAAAACTACCAATGAAAATATTGTTATTATTTTTTGTTTATATATAAATATAATTTAAATCAGTATTTATAAGATAATAGCCCTGTTTTTTTGTAGACGGGTATATTGTATTGCAAAATTTTTCCAAAAAAACGATTCACTGAAAATAAGGCGACAATTTTTTTTATTTCAATCACAATTGAATTTATCAGCTGATAATTTTTTTTTAAATCACATTAACTTTGAGTTTTATAAAAGTAAAAAAAAAATTCATTGAATATCATTAAAAAATATAAAACTTGCTTTTTTTCTTTAATAAATTGCCATTTTTTATTGTAAAAAAAAAACATAGGCAATGCCTTTTTGGTCCAATGTATTTGAAATAAATGAAATAAAATGAAATGAAACGGAATATTGACAACAGAGTCATCTACATGTCATATTATGAACTATTTATCAATTACAATTCATTTGCAATATATAAATAACTACTGTAATTCTAATTTTTTTGCCAACAAATTGTTGTTGTTTTCAATGTAAAAATTTGCTGTACAATATACCCGTCTACAAAAAAACAGGGCTAATATTAATTACAATTTCATAATTTTTAAATTCAAGTTCAATATCGATTTAAAAAAATCATAAATATAAATATAAATAAAAAATCATGAATACAATTTTTGTTAATGCAAATTAAAACAAGTTTTTCATTTTATAAAATTGAAATGAAATAATTTTTAATAAACCAAATGTGTAAAAGTTTTATATGGAAGACTACAAAAGAGAATACAAAAAAATTACTATACGGGAATTTATTGTGTGTATAAATTATTGTGGCAATTTTATTTTATTAAAATTGAAAGTTAAACTTATATTCGGACTATAGATCACAAAAAATAATTTTATTTTGTATAAAAATATGTAGGTTTAAGATCAAAACACAAAATGTAAAAAAGTTAAATACTTTTTATATGGAAGGTCAAAACAGAAAATGTAAAAAAGTCAAATATTTTTTATATGGAAGGTCACAAAAGAACATGCAAAAAAGTTACTTTTTACTTTGCGTGTATTTATTGTGGTGTAGTAAATTTTATTTTATTAAAATTGAAAGTGAAACTTATATTCGGATTATATACCGTCGAAAAGAATTCGAAAAAGTTAATGCCCACGATTTTTATTTTATTAAAATTGAAAGTGAAACTTATATTCGGATTATATACCGTCGAAGAGAATCCGAAAAAGTATGTGCGTGAATGTGCAAAAAAATATATGTGGATATTGGGACAAAGCAAAATGAAAAAAAGTTGTGTTGTGAAGATTTTATATTGAAAAGTATATGGATTTTCTGGCTCAACTGAGAATTTTAAATTTTCAAAAATCATAAATACAATTTTGATAATGCAAATTAAAACAAGTTTTTCGTTTTATAAAATTGAAATGAAATAATTTTTAATAAACCAAATGTGTCAAAGTTTTATATGGTAGAATACAAAAAAGTTACTATGCGTGAATTCATTGTGGTGTAGTAAATTTTATTTTAGAAAAATTGAAAGTTTTTTATATTCGGATTATATACCGTCGAAGAGAATTCGAAAAAGTTAATGCCCACGATTTTTATTTTATTAAAACTTATATTCGGATTATATATCGTCGAAGAGAATTCGAAATAGTATGTGCGTGAATGTGCAAAAAAATATATGTGGATATTGGGACAAAGCAAAATGAAAAAAAGTTGTGTTGTGTAGATTTTTATTTACAAGTATATGGATTTTCTGGACCAACTGAGAATTTTAAATTTTCAAAAAAATTCTTATTTTGTATGGAAAATAGTGGTCCAGAACATACATATCTATACTAGTGACGTTATTTCCATTAATTTCTTAAAACTTATTCTGTCTACTATTTTACCTTCTTTGGCCAATATTTTTAATCATTGTATTATGACATGCCAGTTTCCTTCGACATGGAAGTTTGCTGAAGTAACTCCTATACCTAAAAAAACTAACTCTTCTGATTTATGTGACTCCGTCCCATTAGTGTACTTCCTGCATTGTCTAAAATTTTTAAAATTCTCTTAAGAGACCAGATATTGGATTATATTGATTTCAGCAATCTTTTTAGTGTGTACCAATCTGGTATTAGAAAAACAACATACCTGCATTTCAGCTATTTTAAAAGTTACTGATGATATTAGATGTGAATTTGATGTTGGTAATATAACGATTCTAACTATTCTTGATTTTTCAACAGCTTTTGATTCAGTTGATCATAATCTTCTCTGTATGAAATTAAATAAAAATTTTAAGTTTTCTTCTAGAGCCGTTAAGATGGTGCTATCGTTTTTATCTGGTCGTATGCAAAGAGTTAAATTTGGTGGGGGTGTTTCAAGTTTCGACGTGGTGTCTTGCGTTATACCACATGGCTCAATTCTGGGACCTCTATTATTTTGATTATTCATAAATGATCTTCCGTCAGTGTGTAAATATGTTATATGTCATCTTTACGCGGATGATGTACAAATTTATTTGTCTAGGCCTATTGGGCTTATTGAAGATTGTGTGAGTAGAATTAATGAAGATTTGAAATCAAGTAATAAGTTAGCACTAAATCAGCAAGTAATAAGTTAGCACTAAATCCAAGTAAAACTCAAGCTATGTTCATTGGTAATTCCTCCATTGATCTGAGCCCTTTACTTTGTATTAAACTTAGATCCAATATTATTACTTACTCAGTTAAATTACGTCATCTTGGTATAATTATTAATAGAAATCTGACGTGATCTGATTATATAAATAATATAATAAGTAGAATATATGGTACACTTCGGCAACTCTGGCCTATAGGTCATTTGCTACCGTTACATGTTAGATTACGTTTAATTAAAACTTTAATAATAACAATTATAACTTATGGTGATGTAATCTATGGTGCATTGGATTCTAATTTATTTGGAAAATGAAGAGTTGCTTTCAATTCTGCTGTGAGATTTGTGTACAGGCTGCGTAGATTTGATCATGTTTCGGATGAAGTATTGTCTGTTTTAGGTTGTTCATTAGAAGTGTTTCTTAAAAGACGTATTTGTACTTTTATGTTTAAAATCATAAATGGTTTACTTCCTAGTTATTTACTACAAAAAATTACCTTCTTAAGCTCTTTCTGATTGAGGCAAGAAATTTCAGTGAAGCTGAAATATTCTAGGAGAATGTTTTTCAGTCTAGGAGAATAATTCTAGGAGAATGTTTTTCAGTCATGCTGCTGTTTTGTGAAATTCACTACCATTTCAGGTTAAGAACCTGCTACGAATCAGCAACTTTAATAGGGAACTTAGTGCTTTTCCCCTTTATTCTTTTTAGGCCGTTTGTTTCGAGAACCTCCAATTACTGGTTGTGAAATTGAATTAGATTTAATAATAGGTTGAGGACTCTGCATTCTTTCCATAGATTTTAATAACGATTCCACATAGCTAATTTTATTATTTACATCATTACTTAAGCTAATAAATTTTTCAGTAAGACTACGATCTTTGTTAGTTATTTTATTAAGATCAACAGGCATAAAGGCATAACACTACTAGATTCTTTTCATTTCTCAAATCTTTTCCTGTCTATAGGACACAAACCTTAATGCTTGTTCCTCCAGAGCATTAAAATGATTATGATCAGCAATTGATAAACCTAAACATGTACAATGGAACCATATTTCACATAGACCCTCACAAAAAAGTGCAATATCGGAATCATTAACAGTCCTGTTGCATCCGATTAATTGGAAAATAGCTCCAAGTTTAACGCAACCACGAAGTATAAACCTCTCATCAAACAGATGGTCGAATTCCAATTCAATTACAACTTTAACAAATATGTGTTGTTATTGTTGTTAAAAAAAAAACAAAATTTTAACAACAATAACACCGAAATAGCAATAAGCTCTCAATCAAATGATCTTATCAGTGCAATAAATGATTTTCGCTCCATTCCGGACATCAATGAAACAATGAGGCTTTTTAGAGAGCTGACCAACAAACTTAAAAATACAGAGTTCCATAAAAATAGATTGGCTATTAGAATACACCTTACCATGATTTTACAAATATCGGATAATATAATTAATGTTATCTACTGGAACTGTAAGTCCAATAAAACCACCAACCATAGAAAATATATTAATTAAGGTAAGATTAGGTGACAATTCAAACTTAATTTTAGGATCAATTTACGCTGAACCCAATGTGTCAGCTTTGATTTTTTTTAAAACCGATTTACAGAAATTATTATCAATGCCACACTCATTTATAATCGCGGGGGACTATAATTTCAAACATAAAGCTTAGAATAATATAAAAAACAACAATAAAGGAAAAAATCTTTTAAATATATCCATACAAAACGTTTTCAAAATAAATGCACCCAAACTCCAACTCTTTTCCAATCTAAAGGTAACCAATCAATAGTGGACCTTTTAATTCACAAACATTTTAGGAAATTTTCTACCCCACAACAATAAATGATCTTTCATAAGATCATTTAACAGTTCATTTTAAAATAAATCATCATGTGGAAAAAAATGATCAATATCAAAATTGGAATTACAAAAAAGCATATTGGAAAGCTTTTACTTCCCAAAAACTTTTTACGTAAAATGTGCGACGTAGTTTTGACTTGCTTATTTCACGTCAAATTAACGTTGATAATTTGACGATGACGAGTTTCTGTATACTGTTTTTATAAAGTTCCTTGTCAAATTGAATATTACGGCATTTCGTTTAGTTTGTTTTTGTTCTTTGTTCAAAATAGTTATTGCGAAGGTAATTTTTTCTTTTATTTTTTTAAATAAATTCTACAGAAAAAAGTGTTTTGAGTGTGGTGCTTCGTTTAATTTATATCTTCAGAAACTGATCAAGAGGTTTGTGAAGATTCAGATGAAAAGGTTTCAGAAGAATCTGAGAATTTGGAAGAAATTGAATGTGAAAATTTTCAGGAAGAAATGGAATCACTCGAAGAAATAGAAACAGACGGAGCTGCTGATGAAAAATAATAGAATTGTCTAATGATTTAAAAAGAATTGTTATATGGTAACTTTTCCAATATTTGTTATAGCAACATAATTTTTTTTTTTTTTTTTAATTTGCAGGTGCTTGTATAAATATTAGCTTATTAGTTTGTTAATGATCCACGTAAATTTAACGTCTAGTGATAAACGTTCTTTTGTCGTTGAAAATTTTCAAGCACGTTGAAAATTTAAAAAAAGTATTGAAAATTTTACATGGCATTTGACGGACTTTCAACGTGCGTTCAACGTGAAACATAAACGTCACCACGTCAAAAATCGCACTGGGTTATTATCTAAATCAACGATATAGATATTATATGGATAAGGCATAAATATAAAAATGTTAAGCCACGCCGGGTATAGTTGTACCCATCAATTAGAGCCCAAATGCAGGCTGCTCGCCAAAGGCGTTTTCAAAGATTTAAAAAGGCGACAATTAACTCTAATTAATTTTTTTTTTAATTTCTATACTTCGAAGTAAAATCTTCAGGCGAATGGATTTAAATACTGTAATTTTTGTTAACTTTTTTAATTATATTTTATTTTCTTAAGTATTATTTTTATAGTATTATAAAAAAAAACGTGATACATAATTAAATACAGGTAACCCTCGATTAACGCGGTATATCGGTTTTTCAAAACTACCGCGTAAAACGAAACCGCGTTATTCGAGACATGAAATCAATACAAAAGGGGGCAATTGGTTCCAAAGAAATTTTTTTTTTTTTAAATAATAATTTATTTGCTAAATTCAGTGCAATATATAATAAATATATTATACCACTAATTAATTTTTATGACTGTACTGTATAACAACAAAAGACTAAAATGACTAATTACATTTTGTTTTTTTTTTTGCTGAGAATATTTTTTAAAGGGAAAATTCCCTTTTACATTTTTTACGAAAAAAAAATTATTGCATAAAATTTTTTTTTCTGCTTAAAACTGAGAATATATTATACTCTCTTTTCAGCGAGAATATTTTTTAACGGGAATTCCCTTGTATACAATTTTTTAAAGAAAAAAAAAAAATCAAAATTTTTTCCGCGTAAAACCGAATTTTTACACGCGTTATTTGAAACTTGTTGCAAATATATTTCCGCGTAAAACCGAAACCGCGCTATTGAAGTACCGCGTTAATCGAGGGTTACCTGTATATTATGGCAAATTAGAATTTTGTGTTATTTTATTTTAAAATCAATTTTCAGAAGTACAAAATTCACAATAGTTAGTTAGTTAGTTACAGAGGGCGATTGCAGTCGCTTTGCCGTATGCCGTCTAACACCAGGCCACTATTTGACCCATACGTATCCCTCTTAATTTTTAACACCTTGATACAGCATCTTCCTTACACTCTATTGAATCCATTTAGTTCCCTTAATAGGTCCATTACCGGAATATTTTGACAATTCCTCTAATTCCTCGAAGTGATATTCCCCCAGAATACGTTGTCTACTTCTACTAAGGCTAAGGCAGTAACACAACATATGTCTGATATCCTCCACCTCCGCAATGTCTTGGCATCCTCTACATGTGTCTACACTTGCTATACCTAATCTTTTTGACATTTTTCCTAATAAACAGTGTCCTGTTACAATCCCTATCATAATACTAAGATTATTCCTGCTGAGTGTTAACAGCTTCCTTGTGTTATTTATATTTCTACAAGGCCACAGACTTTTAGCTACTTTGCAAGTCGTGGTCGTATGCCATGTCTTTTCTATCTGCCTTCGAGTTTCCTCATCTATATTATTCTTCAATACCTGTAGTGGGGTATAGACAGATGTTACGGCTAATCCGACATCTGCTTCCTTACCAGCTTTCGCTAGACTATCGGCCTTTTCATTGCCTAGAATATCACAATGTCCCAGTATCCAACATAATGTTACCTTGTTATACCTACCCAGTGCCTGTAGCACTTCTCGGCATTTCCTTACCACGCTCGATTTAATTATATTTGATTCTAGCGCCAATATGGCTGCCTGACTGTCTACGTAGATAGTTATATCCTCCTGACATATAACATTATCTCCAGCCAGCGCAGCTCCATATGCAATTTCTAGAACCTCTGCCTGGAAAACACTGCTGTCATTGGGCAGCCTCACTGGAACCTCAATATTCAGTTTATCTGAATATATTCCTGCACCAGTTCCATCGGACGTTTTTGATCCGTCAGTATAGATTGCTATACCCTTATCTTGAGATACCTTACCATTTGCCCATTCCTCCCTTGTTGGGAATGAAGTGCTATAATTCCTTTTAAAGTCTCTTTTAGGTATCAGGTAGTCTGATCGCACTTCCCTGCCATCTAGATTGAATTCCTTAAGTATTCTACTGTGTGTGTAGTCCCTATACATGAGAGCGCCCTACTCCTTGAGTCTTAGTGCCCCTTTTGCCAGTATATTTCGGATCAGTTCCTCTGCTGGTTGTAAGTCCAGTATAATTTCCATTGCAAGAGTTGGTGTGGTTCGGAGGGCACCAGCGATGCCGATGCAGGCCAACCTTTGAACCTTCTCTATCTTTCTTTGTGTCACATTTTTCTTAACAGCTGGCTACCACACTAATGATCCATATGTAAGAACAGGTCTTACTATACTAGTGTAGAGCCAGTGTGCTATTTCCGGTTTTATTCCCCATCTTTTACCAAAGAATCTTTTGCACGCAAATAATGCATTTGTGGCTTTCTTCGCTCTTTCCTCTACATTCTTATTCCAGTTAAGTTTTGAGTCCAGTATAATACCTAAATATTTTGCACTGCTTGAAAGTGGCAACTTCTCTCTATTCAGCCTTGGTAATCTAAAATCTGGTAATTTCCTCCTTTTAGTAAATAGAACTAATTCCGTCTTTGCTGGATTAACTGATAGTCCGCAGCTATCAGCCCATTTAGTAAAAATGTTAAGGCTTCTTTCCATCAACATACTAATGGTAGCCACATATTTCCCTGTAACTAGTATTACTAGATCGTCTGCGTAAGCGCTTACGTCAAATCCTTGTTGTTCTAATTCTTTTAGAATTCCGTTCATTACTAGAAGCCATAGGAGCGGAGATAACACCCCTCCCTGGGGCGTTCCTCTGGTGACCTTCATTTTGCTTTCACCTACTCCCCATTTTGACGTTACTATCCTTGTCTTAAGCATTTGGCTTATCCAATTTACAATGCTTCTGTCCACCCGCGCAGCTGCTATTGCAGCCACGATTGCCTCTGTCTTAACGTTATTAAACGCCCCTTCTATGTCCAAGAAAGCCGTTAACGTGTATTCCTCATGTTGCATTGATGCCTCAATCTGAGAGACGGTCCTGTGTAGTGCCGTTTCTACTGACTTCCCTTTTCGGTACGCATGTTGAGCTGACGACAAAGTGTCATCATTACAACTATCTGTTATGTGCACCTCTATCAACCTCTCCATCACTTTCAGCATAAAAGATGACAGACTGATTGGTATGTAATCCTTTGCTGTTGTGTGACTACTTTTTCCTGGTTTTGGTATAAATATTACTCTTACCTCTCTCCATTTCCTCGGTATGTATCCCATGAATAGACAACTTCTGAAGATCACTGTTAGCCATCTATTTAGTGATCCCGGTGCCCTGTGTAGCATGATAGGTCTAATGCCATCCGGACATGGTGATTTATATGCTGCGAATGATTTGATCGCCCATTTCACCTTTTCCTCCGTAACAATTTCTTTGGCCATTCTCCAAATATCTTGTGTCCCTCTTCTCGACTCCTCTTTTGGGCACAACTTCCACCGGCTGTGACCCAGGAAAGTGTGTTTCCATGAGTAGATCTAAAGTTTCTTGACATGTTTCTGCCCATTCTCCATCATTATGTTGTATATAATTTGGAACTGATGGTTCCTTTGTTAATACCTTCCTTAGTCTGGCTGGCTCATCCGTGCTATCAAGCCCTTCACAGAACTCTTTCCACGATTGCCTTTTTGCCCTCCTTACAATGTATTTAAACTCTTTGAGTCCTTCCTTATAGTTGTCCCATTCCTCCGGAGTATTAATCCGTTTTGCCTTATTATGTAGTGTTCTCACTTTCCTTTTACACTCTTCCACTTCGTTACTCCACCACGGTGGTTTTTTCCACCACGGTGGTTTTTGCAACCATCGGTGTTGAGGATTTCCTCTGAATCTTGGCTCTGGTTCAATGATGTGGACTGTATATTATTGTTGTTTGATTCTTATGATCAATTATACGTTTTTTATTAAGTTTTAAATAATCACAAATTCGATTACTTCTAGAAATTAAAAACCACGTCTTTTCGAATTCAGTTCATTCCAAAGAAAGACAAATATATTTCGTTTCACAAATTCATTTCCAAATTTCAATTCAAAAAAACTTTAATTTAAATTTATACAAAAAAAAGAAACAAAGGTGTTGCCAATATTAAAATTAATAAAAAGTATATAAAAAATACAAAATTGTACTAAATAAGACGAAACGTCAAGACGTGATGAACCATACTCCGCACCGTTAAGGAAGAATTTCCTTAACCATCAGAAAATAGCTTGACAACCTTTGTAATAGGTCGCTTCAGAATTTTGTTGGATGTTCTTAAACTCACCACCCGAACTAGGCCATTTTCACCATGATGAACTTCATGAACTCTTGCAAGTGCCCATACAGTGGGTGGAAGATTATCTTCTTTTATGGGCACTATATCGCCGACCTTAAGGTTATCCTTTTGTGACAACCATTTTTTACGCTGTTGCAAATTATTTAGATAATCACGCTGCCATCTTTGCCAAAAATGTTGTGTCATCTTTGTGATTAAATTCCATCGTTGTAACGGACGAACTTGTTTTTCTAATAAATTTTGTTCAGGTACTGCCACCAATGGAGCACCAATGATGAAATGTCCAGGAGTTAAGACATCTAGATTGTCGACATCGTTTTCGTAAATAGGAACCAGTGGACGCGAATTTAGTTGTGCTTCAATTTGTGAAAATAGCGTAGCAAATTCTTTTAAGGCTAATTTGGCATCTCCAACTACTCGCTTCAGATGATATTTTAAGGATTTGACACTAGATTCCCAAATACCTCCAAAATGCGGTGCTGCTGGTGGAATCATGTGCCAAATAATGGAGTTTGATGCTAAAAAATCTCCAATTATTTCACGATTTTGAAATACATTTCTTGATAATTCATTTAGCTGCTTTTTAGCACCAACAAAATTAGTACCATTATCACTACAGATGGATGATGGTGTTCCACGACGACTAGAAAACCTCTTTAAAGCAGCAATAAAGGCATCTGACGACAAACTGCTAACTATTTCTAAATGGACTGCTTTTGTACTTAAGCATACGAATAAAGATAAATACGCTTTATCTATTTTAGGATGTCTTCCTTTATGCCATAAATACGTAAAAGGTCCAGCATAATCTACTCCAACATGTTGAAAGGTTCGACTTGGTCTTACTCTTTCTATAGGCAATTGTGACATCATTTGTTGACTAGTTGAAGCTTTGTACCTAATACAAACGATACAATTATTTATTTCCTTCTTTACTGTATTTCGACAACCAATTATCCAATATGTCTGTCGGACTATATTAACCAGCAAGGATGAACCGGCATGAAGATGCTTATAATGAAAATATTTTATTATTAATTTTGCAAAAATATGGTTTTTAGGAATAATATATGGATGTTTTGAATCATACGAACAATTTGAATTTTTGATTCGTCCTAAAATTCTAATTAACTTAAATTCATCCAAAAATGGAGATAGACCAAAAATTTTACTATTTTTGGGTAATGGTTTTTGCTCTGATAACAATTTTATTTCTTGATGAAAAGCTTCTTGTTGCGACCATTTAATACATAATTTCAATGAATGATTAAGTTCTTCAGAGGTAATAAAGTTATTGCATTTTAATTTAAGATTACCAAATCTTCTACAATAACATACAATTCTTAAAATTTTTATTATAGACGAATATTTTGAAAACAACTCTTCTAATACATTATTTGTTTCTATTAGTAAAAAAATATTACCTGAACTTTTTCTTTCTTCACTCGCAACAATGTTTTCATCAGCAGATACTTGTGTAATATTCCAGTATGTTTTATCTTTTGACAACCACTCCGGTCCATACCACCACAACTGATGATCTATTAATTTTTCAGGTGATATGCCCCTAGATGCACAATCAGCTGGATTAAATTTTGAAGGTACATGCATCCAATTGGTCTCTGGCAGAGTTTCATTTATTTTTGAAACTCTATTTGCGACAAATGGCTTCAATTTTTTAGGATGTGACGATATCCATGACAAAACTACAGCTGAATCAGTAAAACCCAAAATTTTTGTATCTGTAAATTTTAATGTAGTTAATACAAAGTTGAATAATTTTGATAGTAAGTATGCTCCACAAAGTTCCAATCTAGGAACTGATAAAACCTTAAACGGAGCAACTTTTGTTTTTGAGATGAGTTAATTGACTTTAGCATTTTTATCTTGATCGACACATTTAATATAAATGACTGCTGAATATGCATTTTCAGAAGCGTCTGAAAATCCTATTAACTCAATTTCAGAACTTCCTGTGAACACCCATCTGCATATTTTTAAATTTTCAAATTGAATAAAATTATTCCTTAATTTAAACCATCGATTGGCAATATTTTGTGGTAGTATATCATCCCATTTATATTTATTTAACCACAACTCTTGGAATATTATTTTTATTGCAATGATACAGGGTGACAAAAAACCCATGGGGTCAAAAATTTTGGAAGCTTCTGAAAGAATATTTCTCTTAGTAATTTCTGTTTTGTAATTAACATTTACCTTGAATGTAAAATAGTCTTCAATAGGTTTCCAATATAAACCTAAAATTTTTGTGGTGTCTTCATTTAAATTTACCAAACTATTTAAATGTTCGTTGGAAATTCCCTGCATAACTTCAGCTGAATTAGAAATCCATTTTCTAATTGGAAAACCGTTTTTTAATAAAATACTTGAAACATCAAATTGATTGTTTCTTCTATCGTGTGACCACCACCAATAAAATCGTCTACATAGAAATTGTTTAAAATCGCCTCCGAAGCAATTGGATGTGATATCTTGCATTTTTGACCGATTTCTTGTAAGCAACGCGTGGCCAAAAAAGGAGCACTTGAAGTCCCATAAGTAACTGTGGTCAATCTAAAATGTTGTATTGGCATATTGATATTCTCTCGCCACAATAATCGCTGAAAATCTGTATCATTTTTTACAACTTGTATCTGGCGATACATTTTTTCTACATCTGCACAAAGTGCAATTTTATAACAACGAAAGTTAAGTAATATTGATTGTAAACCTTTTTGTATTGTTTTACCAACGGCCAATTTATCGTTTAAAGAAATACATGTGGTAGTTTTATTGAACCCGTCGAAAACAATTCTACATTTTGTAGTTGAGCTATCTGGCTTAATAACAGGATGATGTGCCAAATAATATGAACTTTTGCAATCAATACTAATTTCATTTTTTGGAATTAGTTCCATATGTTTGAGATTGATAAATTCATTCATAAAGTCACGATACTGAATAAATAATTCATTATTATATTTGAACCTGCGTTCAAGTGCATAAAATCTTTTAAATGCTGAAGCTAGCGAATCACCCAAATCTTCATTATTTTTGTAAAAGGGCAATGAAACTACGAATCTACCTTGTTCGTTTATATAATAATTTTTTATAAAATGAGATTCACAAAATATCTCTTCAATTGAATCATGACAAATATTGTCATTTAAAATTTCCTTTGTTTGCCAAAACCGTTTCAATGCCTTTTCTAATACTAAATCATCTTTCCGCACTACGAAAGATTTAACAAACGTATTAACATTATGTAGCCTTCCCGCTACTATCCATCCAAAAATGGTGTTTTGTAAAACCGGTTCTCCCGGAATAGAAACGAATTTGTCTTTTTTCATTATATGAAAGAAATAGTCTGATCAAATTAAAATGTCTACCTTCTTAGGAAAATTTAATTTTTTGTCAGCTAATTGGAATTTATCAATATTAGGACAGTCACTAATATCTATGAAATTGTCTGGTATTTTCGACGAAATGTCTTGAAGTATATAAGCTTCTATAGCTATTTCAGCATTATCATATAATGATTTTAATTTTAATGAAGCTAAACCTTTTGTAACTATATTTCCAGATGACGATAAACCGGAAACAGTAACGTTACCTTTTTTCTCTTTAATTTTAAAGTATCAAATAATGCTTCAGTGATAAATGACATTTGCGAACCAGAGTCTAATAAAACATTGCAAATTATGTTTTTACTGTCAAATTACCGGACAACTTCAACTTGGGCTGTGGGCAGCAAGGCTAAATTAAAACCGGAAGTTTTATGCGTTGTACCGATCATGTCAGCATCTGCTGAACTTCTATCTTTATGATTCATATCATTTTCAGAAATAATATCTCTATTATTAACTATAATTGGATCAGAACTAATTCGTTTCTCTGTAATATAATTACAATTATTTTTGCTCTTGTCTGTGGTCAACTGAGTATTCTCATCTTGAACCAAAAAAACATCATTATCAGATGTATTTTCATCTTTATTAAAATTGCTGCTAACCGTAGCAGAACGCGATAATGAAAAAAATTTCTTTACTAGATAATTTTTTACAGTCGGCTGATTTTTTATATAAACATCAGCACTTGGATTTAAATCGGATTCTTGGGAATTTGAATGTACTCGAACTGAATTTGGTCTATCACCACCATTAGGTTTATCAATATGTATCATCGAATGATGAAAAGCATTACAAACTTGACATTTTCTATTAGTAATGCATTGTGATGCTAAATGACTATTTGCAAAACATTTATTGCAAATTGAATTTTTAAAAACAAAATCTTTTCCCTCTAATGGTGATATTTTTTTAAATTTATAGCATTTGTATATAGGATGCGGCAGTTTACAAAAACCACATATTAATTTATTTTTATTATCATTTATAAAAAAGTTCTTTGCTCTACTTACAGATTTATTTTGATTGTTGCTGTTGTTACTGTTGAACTTTTTTATTTTGCAATCTTGATCTTGAATTGCTTCCAAAGTTAATCTGTGATTATCTAAAAATGATAAAAAATCTTTAATAGTGGGAAATAATTTATTATTTTGTAAGTCTGATTCGTATTTTTCTGTGGACTTTGCGGCCCATAATTTCTTTGTGTTGTCATCTAGTTTACTGAGCAAAATATGAATCAGCCAAATATCTCGACAACTTGCAGATGGATCTACACCATCCAATCCAGATAAAAGATTTTCTCTGTTATCTGAGATATTTCTAATTTCTTGTGCATTACCATCTTTTACAGGTTTTTGTAGAAAAAAAGATTCAATATACGACGTTGCAATCTTTCGTTTGTTATCAAATCTTTTTGATAATTTCTTCCATGCTGACTCATAATTTTCCTCAGTAACCAGCATATTTTGTATTAAAAGTAATGGTTCTGCATCTAGAAACTGCCGTAAATGTGTAAATTTCTGAATTTTACTTATTTGGGTATCATCATGAACTAATTTTTGAAATTGGTCTTTGAACGTAGGCCAATCCTTATAATCACCAGAAAAATTCTTAATTTGTATTTTAGGTAAATATGTATCACTTGATTGCCTTTGATCTGAAACAGATTGTTGTGCAAATAGCGCCTTTTGGCTTTCTGTTAAGAAGTATATGATTTTATGCTGCGATTACACTAGCGTCAACATTTCCATCCTGCGATGCATTAGCACTTGAAATATTTGATCGCTTATTTGTTTCAGTAATAATTTTTTCTTTTAGTTCAAGAATTCTATCCTCTATTTCCTCATATTCATACGTATAATCATCGAGGCCACAAATAATATCATCAAATTTCACAAATTCCGCTTCTAGGTGATCAATTCTTGAGCATCTGGCTGTAATTTCTGTTAATGTTGTACGTTCACTAATATTATCCACAAATTTTTTTAATTTTGTAATGGATGATGATCTAATACGTCCTCGTGCTCTTGCCAACAACTTTGGATCGTATTCTGTGTTTTCACTCATTTTTTTTTCTTTTATATATTATAAAAAGATAAAAAACTGTATTTACTCTTTTTCTTATACATTAAAAAAGGGCGAAGAAAAAAAAAACTGTACTTATATTTTTGTTTCTTATAAGTATATTAAAAAGGGCGAAAACTGTGCGTACTTTTTTTTTCATAAGTACATATATTAAACAGTGAAGAAAAACTGTACGTAACTGTAACTTATATTTTTTTTTCTTAAATAAAATAATTAAACTTTTCTCAATTTCCAATATTCTTTTATTTTATTATTTGGAATATATTATTATTTTATTTTACAGCTACTACGATTTATTTTGTACAGTAAAAAAACAATGCAGAAATGTAACTGCACTGACGCTTTTTTGAATCCCGTAATTTCAGCACGAACAACAAACCAAACTTTGCTCAAGAATTTTATTAATACTAGTTACTAAGTATTATATTATTTTTTTTTTTATCACAAAGAAAAAAAATGCACTTTTTCTATAAATTTATTTTTTGTGGCCAGCGAATAATTTTTATATAAAAATTTACACATTTACCATACCATTGTTTTTTCCACTTCCAATATTCGGGAGAAGGACCAAAATGTTGAGGATTTCCTCTGAATCTTGGCTCTGGTTCTATGATGTGGACTGTATATTATTGTTGGTTGATTCTTATGATCAATTATACGTTTTTTATTAAGTTTTAAATAATCACAAATTCGATTACTTCTAGAAATTAAAAACCACGTCTTTTCGAATTCAGTTCATTCCCAAGAATGACAAATATATTTCGTTTCACAAATTTCATTTCCAAATTTCAATTCAAAAAAACTTTAATTTAAATTTATACAAAAAAAAGAAACAAAAGTGTTGCCAATATTAAAATTAATAAAAAGTATATAAAAAATACAAAATTGTACTAAATAAGACGAAACGTCAAGACGTGATGAACCAATCGGCGTTGTGATTCTATCTACCATCCTGTCAATCCACTTTCCCTTACTTAGACACTCTGTAGCTGGTTCCTCCAGAGAGTCCTTTAACGATTCCGTATATTGTCCTTTAACGATTTCCCAATTTCTTTTTCGAGGGTTTCTAAATGTAACCCTTTCTTCCCTTACTGAGTCAATTTGAAACAATATCCAGCTATGATCAGAGAGTGAGGCTATGCTCGACAATCTCCAGTTACTAACCGTTAATGATCTAGAGTTAGTGGCTAAAGTTAGGTCTAGGACCTCCTTCCTATTTCTAGTTATGAAAGTAGAGGCTACTCCCCTATTACATATATTAAGGTTAGTACCACCAATAAAGTCTAAAAGACACTCACAAAATTCGCAATACTAGCTTATTAATTCGTTAATGATTCACGTAAATTTAACGTCTAGTGATAAACATTCTTTTGTTGTCAATTAAGCACGTTGAAAATTTAAAAAATGTCAAAATTCGCACTGGGTTATTATCTAAATCAACGATATAGAAGTTATATGGATAAGGCATAAATATAAAATTTTGAAGCCACGCCGGGTTTTAAATTATTAAATCGCAAATAAGAGCCGGACTAGCTTAAATTATTAAATCGCAAATAAGAGCCGGACTTTAATTCGGGCAGCAGTTTTCAAAGTGATAAATTTTTTTTTTTGAAAAATACAAGTAAAGATCATCCTAAGGAATATTTTAGGTCGCGCAACGATAATTATACAAATGGAAAGTAAAATAGAGTAATTTTGTTTAGCTAGTTAATATTTTTAATTTATATTGAGACTCCTAAAATTAAAAAAAATAAGCCAGCCCTGTAAATCTAAAATCAGCTGTTATAATATTTGTCAATTAATAATTTGAAATTTGTTCG
>OX457085.1:34566448-34765923 GCA_949752835.1 Empis stercorea | reverse complement strand
CATTTTTTGTCAGAAGAACTTGATAAAGTGAAGGATGAAAAAATATTACAAAATGTGAAAAGGCAGATAATGGAATTTGCTTGGAAAGCTGTAGAACAAGATCGTCAGAAATCACTAGCAAAATTGGCACAAAAACCGTCATCTTCATCTTCATCTTCACATTCACTTTCATCATGGTCAGAAACACCTTCAACTTCACAAGGAAGTAAGTCACTCCGATTGTAATACCAAAAAAAAAATTGCGATAATTTTTCTGGTATTGACAATGGCAGGGAACGAGCTTCTTCCACTTCCTCTTCGTCGTCTATATCGTCAAAAAACATAAAAGGATACTCATCAACATCATCAGCAAAAACTTCTGTAAATAATAATTCACCATACCACAGAATACCTATTCCTACTTCAAGTTTCAAAAATTTAATTAACACCAAATTATCTAACCATGGATCAAATTTGGCATTAAATAAAAAACCTTTTTCAACGCCGGAAACTAGTTTTGTTCCAATCACAGAAAGAACAACTTCCAATCACAGAACAAATTCAAATAGTGAAATTTATGAGATAATCGACACAAATGATATAATTGATACATCTGACTTAATCAACACAACTGATATTATAGCAGAATCATTACAAGATATTCTTACTGATGAAGAAAAAGAAATGTTTATTGAATATATTTAAAAAAAATCTTTTTTTGTCATAAAAATTATTTATAATATATGTAAAATAACATTATTTATTATTTATTAAATAATAACTTTATTAAATTTAAATTTATTACTATAACAAATTCTGGTAATTATTTATATTACATAAATTATTACATTATATTATTATTAATAAAAAAAAATATATATTTATATAAAAAACAAAATTTTATATTCTCTCATTCTGCCATGGTACAGAACCTTCATTTGAAAAATAGTTTGAAAATTCTTTTCTTATATTTTCAGCTGCACAATTGTTGTTTGTAAAATTCGAAATCTGTTTGCCAAAATTCCGAAAGCATGTTCAACGGTGAGCCTGGCTCTACTTAACCTTAGGTTAAATATTTTTTTTTCCATTTCAAGACTTTTAAATGGATATGGTTTCATAATGTGTTTTTGAAGGGGAAATGCTTCGTCTCCAACTATTACATATGGTAGTTGCCTGTTTTCTCCAATGATTTTAGGGGGAGGAAAATAATTTTCAGCATCATCTATTACTTTCATTAAAGAAGATTTCCTCAAAACTCCCCCGTCGCTCACTCTTCCATTACAACTAATATCACAGTAAATTATTCTGCAATCGGCATCCACTAATAGCATTAAGACTATGCTATTGTACCCTTTATAATTGAAATAATATGCTCCGTCCGTCTTAAGTGCAATAAAAGCAATGTGTCGTCCATCTAATGCCCCTAAACACAAAGGAAATTGCCAACGAATGGCGAATTTTTCAGATATTTTCTTCCATTCGGACTGTGTGTTTGGAAATTAAAAAATATAAAGAAATTTAATTATGATTTATTTTTAATTTTTGTTTTATTACTTTTAAATTTTCGTTTTTTAATTTTGACTAAATAATTGCACATATTTCTGGCATATTTTTACTCAGAAATTGAGATGAAAGTTTTGTTTGATATTCCAGACTTTGATATGTTTCTCCAGTAGCCAAAAATCTTAAAGTGGCGGCTAATTTTTCTCGTACCGATATAGCTTGTCTCATACTGAAAAAATAAATTATAAATGTAATTTAAAAAAAATTTCTAGCTATTATTCATAATACCATGTATCCTGCTTAATCAAATCTTCTTCCACAATGCTGACCAGTTTTTCAAAATTATTTTCGTCCATTCGCAGAAAATTTTTATAGCTTGGTTTATCAACTAGCCTTAATTCTGTCTGCAAAAATTTAAAAGAACTTGTTGTCTCCCTGTTTTTTCGCCATTCCTTTATCCATTTTCTTTTTTTTTGCGGATTTTCTGCTTCCTCTAATAAATTGACAATGCTAAAGGCTGCTGCAGCAGCAATTAAGGTTTCCGAGTCAGATTCTGATGAGCTCATCATAAACACAATATCTATTTTCTATTTTATATAAAATAAAAAATTTATATAAACTTTTTATTAACTAATAAATTATAATAAATTACTTAATAATGGCTATTTACTTTTATATATAAATGTTAATATTATATTGTTAAAAATTATATTGTTTGTATTTTATTTGTTATGTTTTATTATCCAAAAACTTTATTTTTTAATTTTTAATAGAAGAATAATATTAATTTATCTTTTTACTCACCAGTATCTCTATACACAACCGTCAATATTAAATTGTAAATAAACAATAAAAACAAAAATAAACAACAAATATGACAGTTGTCAAAATTATCGCAAGAGAAAAATTTTTTACGTGTAGATAATAAACATTTGACGTTCGAGAATAAGTCTCCACAATAAGCCAGAAAAAATATACTGTGTGGATACAGTCATACAAATTAACGTCGTTAAATCAGAAATGAAAATTTACCCTAGAGTTACAATGTCGCTCTCATTTCGCTTTCATTTCGCCCTCTATTCGCTGTCTTATGCTGGGTTTTAATGATAACATTTTGCCGCTTGTGCATGAAAAATAGAACGAGATAGTATATTATATTTTTACATGAGAAAAAAATAGATCGCTGCACAAGGGAATTTTTTTTTTGACAAGGGAATTTAAAGTAGCTGATTATCTCTGTACAGATCACAGATGGCACTGTTGAATGGCAGTGGAATTTTATTTAAAAAATAATAAATCATTTCAACTATTATATTTAAAATCAGCAATTAAATATTAATTGCAAATTCTATAATTAAAAATCAATTGTAAAAAATTTATATTTACAAAATTTATATTGAATCTCCTATATAAATATTTGAATTTTTTCTGATATAATTATCATACTTTTCTGAATAATATATATATTAATAAATATTTAAAATTGAATTTGTTGTAATTTAAAAAATGTTAAGTAATTTACTTTATTAAATAATTTAATATATTAATAATAATAATAATATAAAAATTTAATTTTAACGTTTATAGTTCGGTGATTATTATTATTAAAATTTATTGATTAATATATTATTGTGATGCATTTGTGTCAATTTCATTCAATCAATTATAGTTTTAAAAAATATACGTATTATATTTTTTGCAAAAACCTGGAAATAATTTCATTACCAATCGTTAATAATATTTTAAAATACGAAATTACTAAATATAAACGCATTATAGTAATTGGAAATAATAATTTTAATTGTACAGCCCAAAATTAATTATTTACATCCTTGTTCATGAAAAAAACCGGGATAAACAAAGTTAATAATTTTTTTTTTAAATTATTTACATTTCCATTTGTTACATTTTATATATAAATTTAGTTCAAAATATAATTAACATAAAAAAATGTAATCAATACAATTTTTTATTGACAATACTGAAATGTCAAATTTCAACAAAACTGTGATACCATATAAGAAGGATTATCTATGGTTTTTAAAAAATATCAAAAATTATCTATTGCAAAATGAAAATTATACCTTGCAAAAAAATTATCCCTGGTAAAATTTCCCTTGCAAATAAAAATTATCCCTGGTAAATGAAAAATATCCCTTGCAAATGAGAATTTGTTGTTCTCTTCGCACCTATTAAATTTCCATAATAAGTAAAACCTTTCGGTCCGTTTTTCATGCACAAGCGGCAAATTTTTATCATTAAAACCCAGCATTACGCAGTCTACAAACATAGTAGTCACAATGAGAATTTTTTTGTTCTTAAATATCAGTTCATTGTTTATGTTTATTGTTTTTTCAATAAACATTGCAATTTTTTTTTATAACTAATAATTATAAATAAATAATTAATGATGGCCCACAAAATTAAAAAAAAGATTTAAACACAATTCTATTATTTTGACACATCAACGCGTAGTTTCAGCGAAAAAGTTAAAAGTTGACCAACTTTTTCCATAGTTGCGAAATGCGAGCGAAAAGGATGCGTTCATTGTAAACAACTTCATACAATTTCATACATTTTAACTTTATTTTGACACTGGCTGCGTATTGAGCACGAAATGGGAGCGAACATTGTAATTCCAGGGTTACGCTTATGATTTCGCTTTGGTGGTACGCAGGTCGCGTGAAAAAGTTGTGATAAAAAATGAATTTTTTTTATAACAGATGGCGCGCAAAAACTCCACAATTATTTTTCATTGTGAAATAATGTTCTGAACATTATTTCACGATTAAATTTTGACATTTGCTAGATTTTTTTTGGTTTCCTTTGATCAAAAATTTGAATAGCTGACGTTGAAAGGTCAGTATATAAAATTACTGACCTTTCAACGGTCTTGAAATGTCAAAATATTAAAATGCCAAATTAATTTGTCAAATTTTATTTACAAAATATTTTTCACAACTTTTTCACGGCTATTTCAGAGGAGAGTTTGGAGAGCTTTGGCTTTGGAGATCGCGTTAAAATTTCATTTCATATGACCTCCGTACAGGCCTTTAGCTATTAACTGGATTATTATCATGTGATCATAATTACAATTGTCAATTGCTAAAAACAAATTTAGCAAATGGTTTGAAATTGTTAAATAAATTTTTTCATAAAAGCCAGTATGGAGATAAGAGCGTAGCGAAATTTTCATACAAATTTTACATCGTGAAATCAGAAGTGAAAATTTCACTTCTGATTTCGCTATGTTGGTACGCAGTTCATCGTGTAATCAGAAACGAAAAATGTAGTTTGCCCTTATATATTAGTAGATGGCAAAAAAAAATCTCCACATATTATTTCGCGCGAAATAATGTTCTGAACATTATTTCACGACGGAATTTCGACATTTGCTAGTTTTTTTTTAAATTAAAAAAAATTTAATAGGGAGTAAAAAGTTTTAAAATAAATTTTTTTTTTAAGTAATAAAAACTCAATTTTTAATGCTCAGTATAATAATAATTACAGTATAATAATTAAAGTGCAATTATGGTAAATGATCAAGAATTTAATATGGATATTTATGTATATTGAAGAAGATTTAGATATAATAGATTGTGAATATTTGTATGAGCTAAAAAATATGAAATTATATCAAAATGTTCTTTTTGGCACAATTCACAAGCAAAATTATAATAAAATTAAGTGTTAAAAAGATAGAAATATGTTAATAATTATTTTAAGCATTAATTATACTGATAACATATATATTTTTAAATTTATTAATTTATTTATTTTTCTATAATTTATATTTGATTTTTTAAAAGCACATACAAACTACTACAATATTGGGCAAAGATTTTTTATTGCATACTTTATCATTATTATTGCATAAAAATAATTTATTTATTTATTTATAAATTATAATTAATCATAATTTCAATAATATTTAATTTTGTCTTCAATAAAAAATTTCAACATAACGAGTGACGTCCCGACTTCTATTTTTACACCAAATAGTACATGGCTTAAGAATAAAATTTATATCCGCCAACTGTCATTTTACCCCAGCGTCGCTGTTACATGTTGGAACACGAATTCTAACCTCTTAAGCCTTCTATATATATAGTTCGTTGATTGAAATCAAATAAAAATCGGCGATAACGTAATATCAAATAATAAAATATATAATAATAATGGGCGAAACACAATAAATATTAATTGGGGCATTACCGAAATAGCCCCAATTGAATTTGCAATTAGTGAACTTTCACTTGTATCTAAACCTTCTTCTTTCTTGTTCATATGCTTATCTAGCCAATTAATTAAATTATTAAATCAACTTTCACAAAGGACATAGACGTTTTTGTTGGAAGATTTCTTCTATGTAATACACGATATGTAATACACGGCCCATACACGATACAATAAAAATTATCAATTCTTTTTTGTAATACACGGCCCATACACGATACCTACGAATAAGAAATATATGGAAGTGGCATAAATGTTCCCTCTCTTTTTAACACATTAAAATTTTAATATATTGAAAAATTGTTTATGAAGCCACGATTTTGGTAGTTCTCTTTCCTTTTGCTCGACGAAGTGTCAAATTAATAATATGAAAAATATTATAACAGCTGATTTTAGATTTACAGGGCTGGCTTATATTTTTAAGTTTGAGTCTCAATATAAATTAACAATATTAACTAGCTAAACAAATTACTCTATTTTACTTTCCATTTGTATAATTATCGTTGCGCGACCTAAAATATTCTTTGGATGATCTTTACTTGTATTTTTCAAAAAAAAAAAATTATCTCCTTAAAAATTGATGCCCGAATTAAAAAAACCTTATCCCTAATTTCTCATTTTTATATTTTGACAATTCGGCTAGCAAAAAAAGAGACAAAAAAATATAAGAAAACTAAAAACTAAGCATTAATTTCATTTGTCAAAAAATAATTTGATTTATAAAAAACCTAATTTTACTTGTAAATGCTATATAATCAGTTTCTATTCCTAATAATGCATTCTTTAATTCAAGTTTAATAAAATTATTTTTACCTGAAAAAGCAAAAGTGAATTTTATATCTAAGCGGTATATTTTTAGCTCTGAACGCAGTAACTTTTATTAAGAAAATAAAACAAATTGTATGTGTATTCTGTATTAAGAATTAATTATTATTTTATTATTTCTAAATTAAATTTACATTTATAAATAACATTTATAATAAAAGAAATCCAATTTTCATATTGTTGAAAATCAAAGTACTCCTTTTTGACAGCTTCTGTAAACATAAAATTATACATTTAATTCTACTAATAACAGAAAATACAAGAAATATTTACCAAAAAGAAATGTATTAAAAATTTTGAAATTGCTAACATTTGCTTCGATCCATTCCAATTAATTGTTAGTAGTATTTCGACTGTTTCACGTCACGTTTCCATTAGCTCTTGATATAAATAAAATCTGCAATTAAAGGAAATTATTTAAAATACATATAGAAGTTTAAATTTGTTAAGAATGCATGACAGCGGCCGAATGTAGAATGCATGATCCAAAAAATTAACATATAAAAAAATTAAGATGCATTCTTGGTGTTGTGTGACAACATTCATGCAATTATGTCGTCATTGCCTAAAACCGCATTGTATAGATAGCGCATTATAATATATAATGAAAACCAAAACAATAATACGTCATCGTATTATAATATATATTATTGTTTACAAATAATACAAACCATAATTACACACTTAAGTTATTATGTATAAAATGTAGAACAAAACATAAATAAAAGGTAAATAAACCTAAAGTAAATAAACGAAAGCACATAAGCTTTCCTAATAATAATAATAAAGTATAATGCGTTATCAGAACAATGGGCAATAGCAACATAATTAATGTATGAACTGTTGTTGCACAATTTTACCTTTAATTAATAAGAAATATTAATTAATTATATTTATTGAAATATTCTAATATTGCTGAAGAAGCAATATTAGAATATATAAACGGCTGAAAATTGGTATTTCGGAGAGTTCAAATATTGAAGTCTTATACTGAACAGGTTTAGCCTACAGTAAAAGAAATAAATTAAGAACTTTTAAAAGTCAACAAACAAGTAGTTGTTTTATTATAAAAGTAAAACCATTGAAGAAGTAAAACCAGGAAAAGGATTAAAAGAAGACGATCAGGCCAGAACCAGGATAAAATAAAGATAAAATAAATAAACAACAAGATAGAGTCATAACATTGGTGCCGTGACCAAGTTTTGGACTACGCTCCAAAAAACCGGACTGGATTATGAAATAAATTTATTTATCGTCGTTATTTTTTCTTTTTTTTATTCATAAACAGATACCTCTACTTGCAGTTTGCATGAGGCATAGTGAACAGGCTTAGGTCTCACTATCTGTTTATTTAAAAGAAAAATAAATAAAATAAAGTAAATGTCTTCAAAGACGTTAAAGGAGTTAGAAGAAAAAATTAAAGAATCACCAACCGCTGGACCTAAGCCAATTTCGATCGAAGAATATCGAAAAAGGCAAAAAGCAACAACAACAACACCAGCAAAATTAATAGAACCAATACCAACAAAAACTAGAGGCGGCGAGGCAGCGAGAAGAAGAGAAAAAATCAAAGATCTGCACAGGATTTTAAGACTGGGGTGCAGTAAGGAACAGGAGGAATCATTTAAAAGACAGATAAAGGAACTACGGAAAGCACAAAGGAAGCAAAAGGAGAAAAAATTAGAAAAAAAAAATTTTAATCAGCTGTTTGAAAATTGTATTAAAACAGTTGAGGAAGTAGTAAAAAAATTATAACTTTGTAACATAAAATATAGAAAAAACTATTAGAATTTTAGTAAAATATTAGTAAATATTATTCAAAGTAAAAAATATTTAGAATTACACAAAAAAAAATTTTACATAATATTAAAATGAAAATCTCAAGCTACATGAGCCAGTATTTTCTTTTAATTATTTTTTCAGAAGAGTTAATATTAATTTTTGAGAGAGGAAATGTTATCGATTTTTATTGCGAGAGAGAAAAAAAAGAAGACGGTCGGTAACTTTTGCGCCGGAAAATTCAGACGACACTATATCAAACGAAAGCGGGTCGGAAACGGAAATTAATTTAAATGCTATTAATTTGAGTTTACGTTCAAATAACATTAGGACAAATTCTGAAAATAATAGTAGCGAAAGCGAAGAAGAAGGTGCCGTAGGAGGTATAACAATAGATAATATTAGTCAATTAAAGGAAAGAAACAAAACTTTGATTAATATTAACAAAAACTGTGACAAATTAGAAATGGATACAAATAGACTATGTACGCAGGGAGCAATTCCACGCACCAATAGCGGCTTACAAATACCCAACGGATTATACGAGTATTTAATGCCACCAAACAACGGATCAGGACACAAAAATAATAGGAGATCAACAAATTTTTTAAACAAGGATAATACATATGATTTCGGTATGACAGCTCCAATGAACGCAACAATGCCCCTAGAAAAAAAATATAAAACATTTTTTCAGGGCATTCCAACATTTTACGGAGAAGGAGATCGTATGATACTGGATTTACAAAATTTTGTTGCGCTCGCACATGACGCATACTTCAGAACAGATGTATGCGACCGGGCCGCGGTATTAAATCAAATAATTCGAGGAAAATTAAAAGGCAGAGCCGCGGACATTTTTCAGGAGCGAGCCGTTAGTAGCTTTAGAGATTTCAAAGCAATTTTGGAAAACGCATTTATTCCTTACAAGGATTTAACACAATTAAGGCGAGAAATTGAGGAATGTGTACAGATTCCTGATGAATCTGTGGAACAATTTGGAGATCGGGTAGAACGAAAATTAGGATGTTTTAAAATGGCCGCCAGGCACAAATTTCCTAATGGGTTTCAAGGAATCATACAGGATGCCGAAAAAACTGCACGGAAAACATTTATTAGAGGTTTGCGATCGGAATCCATTAAACATTACATAATTTCCCAAAATTGTGCTAATATTGAAGAAACCCTTACAAAAGCAATACGATTTGCTAGGGAATCCTTGGAATTGTTGGGACCACAACAAGCGGAAAAATCAACGGAAAAGGCAATGAATGACACCACAAAACAACTTATGGAAATGATAAAAGAACTGAAACTCGGTTCCAATAATAGAGATAATAGAGACAATAATAGATTATTTAGGCAACAAAATATGCAGCAAGCACCGCAACGAATGAGAGTACCGGTAACAGCAGCTAGGCCAGTAAATAACTCTTACGTGCCAAACAATAACAATGGACAAAGAGTAACTTGTTTTAATTGTGGCAGGATGGGCCACTATAGCAAGGATTGTAGGGCACCTCGAAAAACAGGCGCACCACCAGCTAATAACATACAAAGAGAAAATAAATGGGCACGTATGGAGTGTTATTTATGCAAAAATTCAGGACACATTGCAACTAATTGTCCATTTAATAAGGAAAAGGCATGTGAAGAGGTAACAACACACAGAGTCACTTCATTTAGATTAGCAAATTGCAACTGGTGTCAAAGAGAAGGACATACAGAATTAACATGTCCAGCACGTCAAAACTATCAAGCTAATCAGGGAAACGAGAGAGGGATGAATTAAAAACCCAATTTTCATCCCGTAGTTTTAAGAAGGAGGGTGTATCAATGAGAAATCGTTGGTACGAGCCCCTAGTAGCTATGCCGTTGGACATCGCCAACGATGAACAAGTAAAATTTTTAGTAGATACTGGAGCTCAAATAAATATTTTGAAAAAGGATTATAGGACTTTGGATTTTCCCATAATGACATATAACCAAAATGAAGTTTCAATTCCCTTAAGTAATCAGAGTAATACGACTTTTAGAAATAATACAGAAATATATACAGAACTCGAAGAAATTAAGTTACGAAAAATGGAGAGAAATAATAAAACTAAAGAAATTAATAGTTTTGAAAAAATAGATAACAGTGAAGTAAAGAGAAATATCGAATTTAAAGAAATCGTATTTTTTGAAAAATTAGAGAATAATAAAATAGAGAGAAATGATGAACTTAAAAATAAAATTGATAATGTTGATAATGGTAAAATAGAGAGAAATAACGAGCTTAAAAAAGGAGTTCGTTTTGAAATTAAAAATGGAAATTTTGAAAAGGGACAGAAGGATAATAGAAGTAACGAGGAGTTTGAAGTTGGTGGATACTCACAACCAGAAAAATCAAGAGCTGACCACAGAGCAGCGGATATTGTACTTTTTCAAGGGCAGGAGATAAAACCAATTTTAAAATATAAAATCATAGCCAAGGAAAATTCATCAGGAGCAGACAACAGTGCTGCTGATCTTGAGAATTCCCAAGGGAAAAATGGAAAATTAAATGAAGAAAATAAAGACATAATTAAAAGAGCGGAGAAAATTCTAGAAGAAAAAGGAGAATTATTAAGTAAAGGACGAAATGGAAAAATTGATGTAATTAATACAACAAAAACTTATACTGATCATGTTACTGATACAAAATTAGAAGAAATGAAATTAGAAGTTAACGATTTGTTTAAAGAAGAAAAAATTGAAAATAAAACTAATAAAATTGAAGTATATAAGGAAGATAAAAATAATTTGAAGAAATTAAAGAAATTGAAGAAATTAAAGAAGCGCAAAATGAAATTCGTATTGAAGTATTTAAAGATAATAAAGTAAATTATTATGTTGAATTAAACAAAGTTAATAATAATGTAAATAATCTAATTGAACTCAGTAATTCAAAATCAGTAAAAAATAAAGTAGTTGGAAAAGAAATTGAAGGTGAAGCCAAAGGAATTTTTAACGAAATTGAAATACCGACCCATGTATATGCAAATGTGGTTATTGTTAATAGACTAGAGAACCTACAAAGACAATTACTGAATACCAAAACATTGCAATGTTTTAAAATTTTTTTAGAAAATAATAAAAAACTGATAAAGGATATTAATGTACGTACGTTCCCCATTATAAAACAACGGAACTATAAATACTTCCGTAAATATGCCTAGACTCAATCAATAAAAACCGGGTACATAAATAAAAAAAAAAAATTTTTTTTTTGTTATATAGAATAATGATTTTTTGCGATAAATAGCAGTAAAAAATTTCAAATAAGAAAATCAAAATGATTTTGCAATATCAAAATTTAGATTAGTTTTTTTTATTTCGATAATAATTATTTCGGAAAAGGTTAGAAAAAATCAACTTACTAATAATTTGTTTTTAGCATTAGCATATATTTAGGAGTTTTTCTAACAGCATAAGCTAAAAAAGGGTATAAACAAAATGGATAGAAGAATAGGATTTTTTAGAAACTTATACTACGAAAATGTAATTAAACATTAGGTAAAATTTTAAATCTTAAAAAGATTTTTTTTTGCGAAATTGGAGAGAAAAGAAATGAAATTAAAAAAAAAAAAGCAAATTATCGACTTTATTCGTCAAAAACAACAGAAAGAATGATTTTTATTAACGCAAAATTAAATTCCAAAACTACAAAATTAAATACCAAAACTGGATAATAGCATAATTGTATTTTTTTTTGTAAAACATTTCAAAAATAAAAAATTATATTTTATATAAAATATTTAAAAAAAAAAAAAAAAATTTTGTTTTATATAAAATTAAATTGAAAATTTAATTTAAACAAAAAATGGGAGGTATACTATTATACATAATATAAAAATAAAATAAAATGTATACATAATATAAAAATAAAATAAAAAATATATATAAAATTATAAATATTGAATTATTATTGTTAATTGTTAAATTACATAAATTATAAAAATTTACAACAAAGTTATATTATTGAAAATTTTAAATTATACCATAAAAATTGTATTAAAATACATATATAAAAATTAGAACTATTATATATTTTATTAAAATATATAAAAATTTAAAAAAAATATGTATACCTAAAATTAAATTGATTAAATTAATAAAATTGTAAATCAATAAATTAATAAAAAATATTTAATATTTTAAACTAGAATTAAGTTGGAAAATTGTGAAAACGAAAAATTGAGAAAAATTATATAAAAAAAATATCATGTATAAAATATTAAATAAAAATTGGGAAATAACATTATATAAAAATAAATTATTGAATACTTAACATATTAAAATTATGAAAATTAAAATTATTTAAATATTAAATTATATATTACTATTGGTTTTTTAAAATATTATATAAAATCAAATTATTTGAAAATGAAAAATTATATAAAAAAAATTAATGTAACTAGATTAAGATTAAAATTGATTTATACGTTTTATAATGTTTTTAAATAAAGAATGTTCTAAAATTTGGAAATTCATATTGGAAAACTCTGAAATACCATTAAATTAAAAAATATAGATATTTTTTACCTTGGGAGAGGGAGGTGTTGTGTGACAACATTCATGCAATTATGTCGTCATTGCCTACAACCGCATTGTATCGATAGCGCATTATAATATAAAATGAAAACCAAAACAATAATACGTCATCGTATTATAATATATATTATTGTTTACAAATAATACAAACCATAATGACACACTTAAGTTATTATGTATAAAATGTAGAACAAAACATAAATAAAAGGTAAATAAACCTAAAGTAAATAAACGAAAGCACATAAGCTTTCCTAATAATAATAATAAAGTATAATGCGTTATCAGCACAATGGGCAATAGCAACATAATTAATGTATGAACTCTTGTTGCACAATTTTACCTTTAATTAATAAGAAATATTAATTAATTATATTTATTGAAATATTCTAATATTGCTGAAGAAGCAATATTAGAATATATAAACGGCTGAAAATTGGTATTTCGGAGAGTTCAAATATTGAAGTCTTATACTGAACAGGTTTAGCCTACAGTAAAAGAAATAAATTAAGAACTTTTAAAAGTCAACAAACAAGTAGTTGTTTTATTATAAAAGTAAAACCATTGAAGAAGTAAAACCAGGAAAAGGATTAAAAGAAGACGATCAGGCCAGAACCAGGATAAAATAAAGGTAAAATAAATAAACAACAAGATAGAGTCACAACATTGAGAATGAAAAAAATATTTTTTAAATAAATTCATGTTATCAAAAATAAACACTTCCTCACAAATTTGTATTTAATTTTAATATAGTTATATTTTACCACTATATATACATATACGATTAAATAAATAAATTTATTATTATTTTTTAAAATCTGGATTTAATTTTTTTAATATGCTTTTTAAAAAAATTAAAACATTAATTTACTTACTTCATAATTATTTTTTTCAATTAATTTCACAATATAAATGTTACTGTACAATTTTTCCACTTAACACAAAAAGAAAAAACGCGACCTACTTTTTGAAAATCCAAAATCCGACTAAATGAGCGAAATCTCCATAAATTAGAAAAAAACACAATTGCTTTACTTTATTGTTTATCAACTGCGTGATAATAAGTTTATCAATACACATGTGGTGGTTTAATTGTTAACCCGTTAAGGTTGAATCACGAGTCCCCCTCGTGTAAAGTAAAAAAGCTTTAAGAATTAACCACGAGTCTGACTATAGTGTAAAGTAAAAAATCTTTACGAATCAATCACGAGTCGGAATCGTGTATAGCTTTAAGAGCCAAACAGAATATGTCGCTGTCATCGGTCGCCGTATTTTTCGCCAGCGATAGTTTCGCTGTCGTTGTCACCCCTTGGCCAAACACAATAGATCGTCGCGAATAATTGTCAATTATCATAATTTAATTTGTGGAAATTATATTTTCAGTATAGTGTTTGCTCTGGAAAATAATTTTTAAATAAATTCAAAAATGTCAAAACATCGCAAATATCAATTGAAATACAATGACATCGACAACGAAGGGCGACATCATTATGGTTCAATAATTCGAAATACATACTTTTGATTTTTTTTTGACATTTCAATGCAAAGGACGATAGCGACAACGACATATTCTGTTTGGCTCTTTATGATTGAATCTCGAGCTTAACTCTATAATCTCAGTGAAATAACTATAACACTGCACTTCATTGTTTATAAGTTTGGTTTCTGATTTCATTTTATGTTGCAATATCTGTCAATTCAGTACATATTTAATAGTATAATAAATATTTAAAAAAAAATGCTTTAACTGCTAACATCGCTAGTACTTCCCAAACCAACAGGAATTATTCGCGGCGGTTTATTCGAAGCGTTTCGCTTCATTTCATTACATGGTCGTATATGGAGATCACCACACCAACGCGAATTCTTAGATTATAAAACCAGTACCGAGATTTAGCTAATAAAGTGAGTTGGTGAGTTGATTTCACTTTACTCACTTGAAAAAAAAAGTGATTTAGCTAAAAAAGTGAGTTCGACTAACTTCGAAAAAAATTTCGAAATCATTTTTGAAGTAAAGTGTAAAAATAATCATATGTTTTTTTAGTTTTTTCTTGCCACCGACATACAGAACAAACATAAAATACGTTGTTTGTCAAAATTTCATTTTTTTTTCTTGAAATTACGCTTTCCTTTCTTGAATTTACGAAGAAATATATAAATATTTAAATAATGTTTTTTTTAAAAATTACATTGATTTATAAGATACAAATTAATTTTATTAAAAATATGGAAAATTACAATTACATTGACATTATAAAGAATATAAAAAGAATAGTAGCACTATTCAATTGTTAAATTTAATTTTTAAATTCTTACATATATGTTAATTATATTTTAAATATATTTTAGTTCAAATACTACTTTTAATTTTTTAGTAATATCATTTAAATGACAATATTCTATTTAGAATAATTATTGTAATAATTATGATATAATTTTATTATTTTCAATTGATTGTATTAACTTATTTTGTAAGCTATGTAAAAATGTTTGAATTAAACAAGAAATAAATAAATAAAAATATATGTAATGCCGGAATCTAAAACGTAATAAATGTAATTTTAAATATAGAAAGTGTTTTCTTAAATAATATTTTTATTCCTAATGAATTCTGCAATCAGATAATAGCCAGTAATATATAAATTGTTCCACTTGGAAATTTTCCCTCCATGTTTTCTTTATTTATTTCTGATTTAGTTATTTTGGTTGACTAAAATAAAAAATGTTTTTATTAATTAAACTTATCTTTAAACTTATTAAAGAAATAGAACAAGCACAATTTATCTGTATTTGCACAAATAATTTGATTATTGTCCAAAAAAAAAATAAGCAAAATAAATAACAAATATTTTTAAATTTTACCATTTTCAAATAATAGCTAGAAATTCACTTTTCACTATTAAAATATATAGTGAGTAAAATGACAGCTCCATCTCACTCATCGCACTTGTCATTTCATTAGCTAAATCGCTTTTAGCTACTCACTCAGTCACTCACTACTCACTTTGTTAGCTAAATCTCGGTACAGGATATGGATATGCAATAAGTTATAAAATTCAATCAAAAAAGTTGAGACGGGGGAACGAGAAAATATTTTTATCTGACGGCTTCAGAAATGCAGCCCGAAGCAAAAAAGCTCGTTTGTTTAAAAAAGCTCTTTTTATTTATGTTATTTAAAAATATATTGAATATGAATTGAATATGAAATTTCTCTTCATTTTAATATGAATTTTTATATTAAATCTTTATTAATTATTGTACTTTTTGAGTTTATTTTTTAACAAACTTATATCTTTTGTACCTATGTATATATTAAAAAAATTCAAACTTCTTTTAGAAATCTGTAAAAAATTCTTTTTTCGTATTTTGGAACATCGGGCAGTTTCCACATCACCTTTGAGGTAGTGCTATTAAGCGTTTTACATTTCTTTATATTCTTAAAATCTTGTTGCAAAAATGCATGACACACACTATCGTTGACACCATGATCTTCAGGAATTATATTCACTGTTAGAAAACACTTTTCTTTTATATCCGCATCTTTAGGGAAACTAAAATATATAAAATAATATAATAAAAAACAAAATTTTCCTGACTACAACACTGTCACTTTAATATAGCCATGTAAAAGCTCTTTTGAAATAATGGCGCAAACTTTATTTCAAATATAAACTAAAATTTACACTTTATTCTGAATAAACTATAATATTTTTAAATTCAAATTAAAAAAAAACACGATTTTTAAAATAAATTTTATATAAATTTTATATAAATTATATTTACAACTTCTGACAATACAATAATCATGTCTATATAGTTAATTATACACCACATTTTTTTTATATCACTTTCACTAATAAAAATAATAAAATTTTCACTAATAAAAATAATAAAATAATAACTTTTTATTACACTTTTCTACCATTTGTAAAAGCTATAAACGAAAGCTCTCATGAAAAATATTTTTGACAGCGGAAAAATATTTTTGACAACAGAAAAATATTTTTGACAACTTTTGACAAGAGCTTTAAATTTTTCTTATTTAGTTTGTAGGGGCATTTATATCTTATTGCATATCCTGTTTACTTAATCTTAGCGCGCATTTCGCACCAATTTACAGCGTATTTTTCGCGTGAATTTTTTAAATGGTGCAAGCAGCATTTTCTGCGCATTATTCGCGTGAAATATCAAAATTTTTCAGTATTTAAAAAAAGAATTTAAAAAAATAATAACAAAATAAATTGAAGTGTGGGGATATTTATAATTTAAATTTTAATTACAAAATATTTATTTTTAAATTATATGTTGCAGTTTTTTACTTTAAATTTATTTCTTTTTTTATAATCACAAAAATAATATATTTTATTTTATAACAAATCTTTACCACAAAATATTTTTTATATTTTTTTACATTTTTTGGTATTTTCACTTTTTGTTGTCAAAGTTTTGTGACATATTTCTAAGCGGAAAAATCGCGTTGGTGTGGGCAAAACTGCGATTTCGCCGAGAAAAAAACGCCGCGAATAATTGGTTTGTGCAATCCTTTAAATGATTCCAAATACATAATTTTTCTAAGTAAATAAATTAACCCCGTGTGAACTTGTAGTTGTGTAATTGTTAATTTCGCTAATGCTGGGTTTTAATGATAAAAATTTGCCGCTTGTCCAGGACAAATAGACCGAAAAGTTTCATTTCTTATGGAAAATTTAATATGTACGAAAAAAAGTACAAATTCTCATTTACAAGGGATGTTTTCATTTGGAAGGGATATTTTACCGGATAATTTTCATTTGCAATACATTTTTTTATTATTTTTTTATATGGTATCACAGTTTTGTTGAAATTTGACATTTCAGTATTGCCATTAAAAAGTGTATTGATGTTTACATTTTTTATGTTAATTATATTTTGAACGAAATTTATATATAAAATTTTAAAAATGGAAATGTTAATCATTTAAAAAATAATTTAATTAACTTTGTTTATGCCGTTTTTTTTCATGTGCAAGGATATAAATAATTAATTTTGGACTGTACCATTAAAATTATTATTTCCAATTATTTCAATGAGTTACTAAATAATTAAGTTTTTTAAAATATTATTAACGAGTTAATCAAATTATTTCCAGGTTTTGTAAAAAATATATAGGTACATATATTTTTTAAAACTTTAATTGAATGAATCAAATTGATACAAATGCATCACAATAATATATTAATCAATATATTTTAATAATAATAATCAACGAACTATAAATATTCGTTGATAATAATAATTCTCATGGACACTAACACCGCGCTCGTGTGTCAGTAGTGTAAGACTTTAACCCACTAAAAAAACCTCCTTAACACGCGACATTAAAACTAGTCACTAGGACTAACCATTAATTTTTAGCTCACTTTGGCTTTTAAGAAATTACCTTCTTGTAGATTTGTCTATTGCTAATTCAAATGGCTTGGTTCTGCTCAAGCGCCTTGTTAAATTAGTATTGTCCACCAGCTTTAGTGCTGCACTGTTAACGTGGTTTTCTAGACGAATCTTATGCTTCACTGCGGAACGTTTTACCTCATCCAATACGTCTTTAGATCTCTATGGATATCACCATGACGAACATACCAAGGTGCGTTGACTATGTTTCGCAGGACCTTATTTTGGAATGTTTGAATTTTGTTTATATGTGTCTTTTTGGCACAACCCCATAATTGAATTCCATATAAGCTCATAGGTTTCAGCATCTGATTATATAAAACCACTTTACAGTGGATCGACAGTTTAGAATATCTTTCCAGTTCATCCAGTTCATCTCTCTGTACCTACATTCCATCTCGCTTTTTTTTCTTTTTAACGTGTTCGTTCCATTTAAGCTTGACAAACAGTGTCATTCCTAGGTACTTAGCAGTATTTTCATGCGGATTGCTTACCTGATTAATTGTTATCGCTTGGGAGCTCTCGATTTTCCTATTGGTGAACATGTACCGATTTAATCTCATTTAACTTGATTTTCCATTTTTTAGTCCATCTAGTAAATTTATTAGTTGCCTCTTGGAGATTATTAGTTGACTCTCTTATGTCCTTAACTGGAGAAATTAGTGCTGTGTCGTCCGCAAACGTTGCCACTGTAACATTTTCAAAATTCGGGAGATCGCTGGTGTACAGTAAATACAGTATGTATTGGGCCAAGGATACTCCCCTGAGGCACTCCAGCGTTAATTTCTCTCAGTGAGGCATATTCGCCCTCCTGTTTGACTCTAAAATACCTATCACCTAGGTATGCTGCTTTGAGCTCAACATATTTTTTTGGTAACATGCGGTTGATTTTGTTGATGAGCCCCTCATGCCAGACTTTATCAAAGACTTGCGCTACATCTAGGAAGACTGTAGAGAAAATTTGTTTTTCTTCTAGCGCTTTTTCGATGATTGTAGTAATTCTATGTACTTGCTCGATGGTTGAATGTTTTTCTCTAAAGCTAAATTGGAATTTTGGTATTATTCCTTTTCTTTGTTCGTGCTACCTGTGCGTCGGGTATCCCTTTTTTTACTGTTGCTGACGCGAAAGAGATTTTTGTCTTGTCAGGTACATTCTTCGGGACATTCGTTTTGTCTCGACATTTTTGCAGCTTCTTGGTAACGAGACAGCCTCTGTAGCTTGCCGGATGTTCTTCTTGGCAGTTTGCGCTTTTAGATTTAGCTGCTCTGTCCTTTGTACATTCGATTGTTAAATGATTCGCTGCACATATGGGGCAACCCAAGACCCGTCATGCAAGATAGACCCACGACATGTCAATTAAGCGTGAATGTTGTTGGGCACAATTAAACACAATCGTTTAATTTTTCGTTTAAAAATAATTAAAATAAATAAGTAAAATTAAGTGTTTATTACTCAAAATATAGCAAAAAAATATTTATAAATCAGTACATTATATTTAAGAATAAATAAGTAAATTACTCAGTAAATAAATATAGAAAAATTAAAATAACAACAAAAAAACAATTAAGTGCAATTTGTGTAATTTAAAAATTGAAAGAATTGATCAAAAAATAGAATTGATCATCATCATCAACAACAAGGTAATGTTATTGTTAAGGTTAAGGTTTAAGTACAGGGATGACACCGAAGCGCCACGTCACTGCAGCCATAAGGCTTATTGTAACATCCCTCATAGTTACTCATCTATCAGACCTGTACTGCGGATGAAGCTATACAGATTTGATAGTGATAGATTCCATGTATCAGATGGAGAAATGACGTACCCTTGCAGATACCTTAGCCTCCTGTTCGAGAGGGCCATGCATTCGCAAAGTAGGTGTTCTGCCGTCTCATCTTCTTCTTGACAGTATCTACATACTCGTTCCTGTGTTAGCCTCAAAGTGTGTAGGTGTTTACGTAGTCCATAGTGTCCTGTTAGGAAGCCAGTTATTGTTTTGACCTTTTTTCTGCTACACGTTAGGAGTTCTTTTGTCCTTTTCTTCGACGGCTCCTTCATGAAGAGTTTGGAGTGTTTCATTCCGATTTTGTTGTTCCATGAGTTGATTTGAGCGCGTGTGGTTTCTTCCTTTATTAATCCTTTGAGATGACACTTTGGTACTCCACAGAATGGCTCTGGACCCTCAAATGTTGAGCCCGCACCTTCCTTTGCCAGTTCATCCGCCATTTCATTACCTTCATATCCCGTATGTGCAGGAATCCATGATAAAGTGACCCTGTTTCTTTCTCCTAATGTAATCAGGGTGTTGAAACAATCTATTACTGTGTTGGATTTCATCTGATGAGAGTCAAGAGCCCTAAGAGCCGCCTGACTGTCTGAGTAGATTGTTATTGTTTTGTTGGTGTATCCTCTGCGTAAGTTTTCTTGTGCGCACATTTGGATTGCGTAAACTTCTGCTTGGAATACCGTCGTTAGAGATCCTAAATTTTGCGTTCTGTTTATCCTGGGTCTTTTGCCGTAGACACCAGAACCTACCCCTTCATCTGTCTTGGATCCATCTGTATACCATTCGAGTTCGGTTTCCCTTGGTTTTGTGTGTTCCCAGTCGTGTTTATTTGGAATCACTATGTTGAATGGTCTGTTGAATATGTATTTGATCTTGCACTCATCCCTTGGCATGTCCAGATATGATTTATTTTTAGCTACTAATTTTATAGAGGGATGATTACACAACGCCCTTTGATCGAGACCTTGGTAGCCTTTGATTCTCATAGCACCCATCTTCGCTTCTTCTTCTAAGGTTATGTGAAGTGGGGCTAAGTTCAGCAACACTTCTAGCGCTGACGTTGGCGTAGTGCCCATTGCTCCAGTTATATTTAGACATGCTACTCTTTGTAACTTGTTTAGTTTGTTCTGGATGTTTAATTCTTTACTTTTCTGCCACCATACTACCGCCGCATAGGTTACGATCGGTCTGCTGATTGTTAGATACATCCAGTATGCTATTTTTGGATGTATACCCCAGGTCTTGCCGCATATGCGTCTGCAGGTCCATAGGGATAGGTTTGCCTTTTTGATGATGTTATTAATGTGGCTATTCCAGTTAAGCTTTTGGTCCAGGATTACACCCAGGAATTTGGCTTCCTTAGAGAATGCCATTTCTACTCCAAACAGCGTTGGTTTGTTTAGATTATCTATCCTATGTTTATTGCTGAATGGAATTATGATGGTTTTGTCCGGGTTGACTCGACGTTCCTCCTCTATACACCATCTTTCAACTATGTTGCATGCTCTCTGTAGCAAGTCACACTGTACACTAGTGAATTTACCTCTGATTATTATCGCGAGGTCGTCCGCATATCCCTGACAGTCAAAGCCCTTTTCTTGTAATTTGAATAGTAGTCTATCCACTACTAATGACCACAGAAGGGGTGAAAGAACACCACCTTGAGGACATCCCTTTACAGTTCTCGCTTTAGTGGTGATTCCGCCAATCGATATATCTATTTTCCTGCTTGTTAGCATGGATCTGGTCCACCTGCAGATTCTGTCGCCTATGCCTTTCTCTCTCATTGCTCTGATGATAGACTCGTGAGAGGTGTTGTTGAAGGCTCCCTCGATATCCATGAAGGCCACGATCGCTACTTCTTTATCTGCAATAGACTTTTCTATCTTACCCGTTAAGTTGAGTAGCGCCATCTCGGTGGATTTACCTGTTTGATACGCATACTGGTATTGGTTAAGAGGTTTGTGAGTGAGGGTTGTGTCTCTTATGTATCTCTCAATAACTTTTTCTAGCGTTTTCAGAATAAAAGACGATAAGCTGATGGGACGCAGGTTTTTCGGATCTCCATCTGCTTTCTTATTTGCTTTTGGTATGAATACTACCTTAACATCCGTCCATGCTCTCGGTATATGTCCCCATACCAGACTGGCCTTAAAAAGCCTGGTTAGTACGGGGATGATTGTTTCTTTACCCTCTTGTAGTAGTGCCGGAAAAATCCCATCTGGTCCTGGTGATTTAAAGGGCTTAAATGTGCTGATGGCCCATTTTACTCTTTCCGGGCTGACGATATTGGAAGCCTGTTTCCATTCTTCTCTCAGGTTCGTGCCGATATCGCTTGTTGTCCTCGGATGGCTAAATTCTTCGTTTTCATCTAAGGTTATGGCTCCTGGAAAGTGTGCCCTCAATAGAGCATCAACTGTTTCTTCTTTTGTTTCTGTATAGCTACCGTCCGCTTTCTTCAGAAGGCCGATGGAGCCAGTAGTTTCATTTGCCATAACTTTGTATATTCGTGCTGCTACTGGTAGTTCTTCAATGCTTTCGCAGAACGTCTGAAAGGAGGATCGTTTCGCTTTCCTGATCTCTTTGTTATATGTCGTGAATGCTTCTTTATACCTAACCCATTCGTGTGGGCTGTTATTTTTTGCACTGTTGAACAATCTGCGCACCTTCTTTCTTTGGTCCTCTAGGTTGCTATTCCACCATAAGCTCTAAAGTAACAATGTTATTGTTACTTTAGAGCTTTTCTATGGGGAGATTTTGAAATTGCAACAGTTAAATTGTGACGCATTAAAAAGAATTAAACAGCTGGAAGAAAGTTCTTTCTAATCAAAATATTACATTTTCTAATAAAGCTAAAATAAATATTTTATTGCCTTGAAGCTAAAATAAATATTTTAGAACAAAAACAAAAAAGTATTGATATTGTTAATATTCCGGTTTTTGATGACGTTGATGTTAAAGATAATGTAATTAAATTGATTACTGAAGGTGTAGGAGAAAATATTGATGCTGACGTAATTGAATCTTGTTATGTAAAGAAAGTAAAAAACAAAAACTACTCGGCTTTGAATGTAGTGTGCGTAAATTTTTCATTTTTGCTAAACATAAAATTATTAAGTCAATTCGTACAAAGAAAATTAAATTAAATCAAAATATGTTTGGTGATCAATTCAATATAAACAGCAAAATTTACATTAATGATAGTCTCACTGCCTATACTCGACTTCTTTTAGAAAAGACAAAACAGCTGAAAATGACTGGTAAATGTAAATTTGTTTGGATTCGTAATTCATCAATATTAGTAAGGAAAAAAGAAGGAGATAAGGTGATAAAAATTAATTGTTTTGAGGATTTGTCTAAAATTTAAATTTAATATTTTATTTATATTTTATGTTAAATATTTCCAATGATTTTTTAAATCCTCATGATAATTTAAGTATTAATAATTTTTCCTCATCGCTTTCTGATTATATTAATTGTTATTGTATAAATCATCCAAATATGGAGTGGAGTTCAGGGTTCTCTGTAGTTCATCAAAATATTAGAAGCATTAGAAAAAATTGTGATCTATTTTACTCGCATCTTGCCGCTTTAGATCATTTATGATTTTGAAATATTGGATTTTAACATTCCTTTTGCGGCTAACATTCCTATTGCGACTAATTGTAATTCTTCTTATACATCTGGTGGGGTTGCGGTATTTTATAGGAGTGATTTAATGTGTCAAATTACTAAAAGCAAATTAATTAGTGCGGACGTTATTATTGGTTTAAATTGTGAATTTTCTGGTTCTAAATATTGTTTTATTGGTGTATATAGATAACACAAATATAGTGTTGGTGCCTCTTTGGAGGAATTTTCAGAATTCTTGGAAAATCAAACATGCAAAAATTTAGTACCTATAGGTGATTAACATTAATCTTTTAGCAAATTTGTCAGATGTTAATAATTTTTTGTCAGTTTTAGCTACTTTTAAGTTAAATTCACTATTGTCCTGTGCTACACGTGAAACGTTTACTTCCAGTTCTTGTTTAGATCACATTTTTTTAAGACTCCATAGAAATAATTGTATTGGTTATGAGATTGCTATACTTGACCTTAAAATCACTGATCAATCTTTAATTACTATTCAGTTCAATAATAATGTCCATAGAGAAAAGCATAGTGTAAATAGTGAATTTCAAAAAATTAATTTTATGGCCTTAAAATCTAATCTAAATTTTGAATTCTGGGAAGATGTCTATTTAGCAGCTGATCCATCTACGGATTTTAATTGTTTTCTGAAAAAACTACATGACCACATTTCTAGTTGTAGCGAAAATGTTAGGATAAATAAAATTAAAGATAAAAAACTCAAACCTTGGATGTCTATTTCGTTATTGAAAAAAGTAAAAAAGAAAAATTTGTTAAGAATTCGAGTTAGTAGACATCCTGATAATATAAGGCTGAAAAGTTACTATTATAAACTATGTACAGAGCTAAAAGTTGAAATTGTAAATTGTAAGCATAATTATTATAGTCTTAGATTAACAGAGAATTAAGGAAATATACTAAAAAAGAATGGCAAATTATTAATCATATACTTAATAATAATGTTCCTAAAGACGATATTACTTTGTTTGAAAATAATAGAAATGTATCTAATCCTACTAATGTTGCTAATTTATTTAATAATTATTTTTCTACGATAAGTAGTACATTGTTAGATGGTACTGTAGACAACAGCATAAATAATAATGTCACATCTTGTCATTCTAATAATATCAGACAAGAAATGTTTAATTCGGAAAGTTTTTTCTTTGATAATTTCTCACCATCTGAAATTCACAAAATTTTAATGTCCATTAAAACCTCTAATTCAACATCTTTTGATAACATTTCAAGTAAATTATTAAAAAATATTTCTCTTCAAATTGTTGATGTTTTGTGTTATATTTTTAATTTTATTGTCCAGAAAAGAATGAAATTAAACTTCTAAATATTGGGGTTCCACAAGGTTCCGTTTTAGGTCCAATTTTGTTTTTAAGTTATGTCAATTCATTGTTTTTGCTGTGTTTTAAGGGCAAAATTACAGCTTTTGCTGATGATACTGCTCTATCCTATGATAATTATAGTTATTTTGATACTTATACTAGTATGAATAATGATTTGGAAATTCTTAGGCGTTGGTTCAATAAGCATAAATTAGTTATAAGTAACAAAACCAAATTCATGTTATTTAATATTTCGGGCAGTGTTTGTGAAAATATGTCTGTTATGTATCATTCACCTTTTTGTTTAAAATTTCGTTTATGCAACTTTTGTGAATATGGTAGCTGCCAACAAAATTTTAATGAAAATATTGATTATCATGGTGATTGTTTCAAAATTGAACGTGTTGAACAACATCTCCGGAAGAAAATATAAATCAATTAGTAATTGTGGAAAATATAAACATTATTTTTAGTAGTGAAATATTTTCTATTATTTCTAATTATTATTTTTTTACAAATGATTTTAAAAGCAGATAATTATTATATCTTTTTCTAAAACAAAACTATATTTTTATATTTATATAAATATAAAAAAAGGATTTCAAAATTATTATCGTAATACTTTATTTATTGGACTTTATTTGTTTGGCCTTAATTTCCTTTTTCATTTTTGTTATACAAAGAAAAAGAAAATATTATAGAAAGATGGAAAATAGTAAAAAAAATTACCTTTTTAACTTTGTTTAAAATGAATTAATCCTTCTTTCTTCTTTTAAATGTTGAACTATGAAGTATAATCTTATCTTTCTATATAAAACAAATAAAATAGATTTCATATCTAATAGAGATTTCATAGATTTTATAATCGTAATGATAAATAAAAACTAATAATTTTCAGGTTTTGTATTTTCGGAATATAAAAAAAAAATCAGGATAAATATATATATCTCTCTGTCCTCAATTTTTTTAAATCTGTCTCTATATAATTATACATTTAATAATATAGATAATAAATATGTATAATAAATATGTATATAAAATATTATATAAATATTTATATAATAAGTTTTCTATGTTTCACGGAAAAAATAATACTGAATATTAATGAAATATATAATTAAAGAGGAGGAATTAAGAAACCTCTATTAATTTTGTGATATGTTTTTATAAAACAAATATTAACATAATATTAAATTAAAATATATTTAATATTTTTTATATAGAAAACAGTGCTGGATACGTCGATCGCATTATTCGACGAACCACAAATTCGGAAAGCATAGCTGAAAATTATACTTGTAGTCAAGTATAATATTTTACATTTTAATTGATTTTAGATAATTTATACCATGTATAATATACATAGAAACAAATATATTATACTTATTATACATAGTATAAATTATCTAAACTCAATTAAAATGTAAAATATTATACTTGACTCTACAATGAAATTAATTCAAATTCATGATTAGTTAAATATTTGTATTTACGAATATGTGGTAAAACTATTGGTAGAATTTAATAAATTTATTAATACTTGTAACTCTACCATTATGCGCTTCGTGGCTCATTAAGAGTTACAAGTTACAACGATAGCATTCAAAATCAAAATGATTTTTTTCAATTTACGAATGTCAAACTTAACATATTTCAATACCAAAATGTTCCTCTATAAAGTCCTCAGGTCAGGTACGATCTTATCTCTAAAATTTAGTTTCGTCCATTTTGAAATTGTTGAATTTTAAATGAAAAAATTGGGTAAGGAAGGAGCATGTACTCACAAAAAGTTTGCCAAGTCGCTCCTAGGCAGTAGCATGTGAACATGTAATTAATAAAGTTGGTTGTCAATTATATCATTTGAGTTTGTACTGCCCTTTGCGCATATTAAAACTAGTTTATAATGATCTATTTGTGGCTGTTTATACACGCCTGCCCAGGCGACTGCCTGAACCATTTTCGTAGAAGAGAGGTAAGTGCGGGCAGAGGTAAAAAAAGTTCAAAAAATTTAGAAATTTTTTCTGTTGCCCCGTTCCTCTCCATTTGTTTCAAGTTTCCATAATTCCTTTTTTGTCAAAAATTTATTATTATTTTCAAACAGCCGGACGAGTAACATCTCCGGAAGAAAATATTTTTCATTGACCATAATTTTCAAACTGCCGAACGAGCAACATCTCCGGAAGAAAATATAAATAAATTAGTAATTGTGGAAAATATAAACAATATTTTTATTAGTGAAATATTTTCCATTATTTCTAATTATTATTTTTTTACAAATGATTTTAAAAGCAGATAATTATTATATCTTTTTCTAAAAAAAATTATATTTTTATATTTATATAAAGATAAAAGAAGGATTTCAAAATTATTATCGTAATACTTATATATTTATTGGACTTTATTTGTTTGGCCTTAATTTCCTTTTTCATTTTTGTTATACAAAGGAAAATAAAATATTATAGAAAGATGGAAAATAGTAAAAAAATTGACCTTTCTAACTTTGTTTAAAATGAATTAATCCTTCTTTCTTCTTTTAAATGTTGAACTATGAAGTATTATCTTATCTTTCTATATCGTAATATCAAAACTTCAATTGAGTCATATATAGAAAACTAATTTATAACTATGTATTATAAAATAAAATTAGAATAATATAATAAAAATGTAATAATTGCTTAATACAAATAGAGAAATATTTATATAAAAACAAATAAAATAGATTTCATATCTAATAGATTTCATAGATTTTATAATCGTAATGATAAATCAAAACTAATAATTTTCAGGTTTTGTATTTTAGGAATATAAAAAAAATTAGGATAAATATATATATCTCTCTGTCCTTAATTTTTTTAAATCTGTCTCTATATTATTATACATATAATAATATAGACAATAAATATGTATATAAAATATTATATAAATATTTATATAATAAATTTTCTATGTTTCACGGAAAAAATATAGAGCAAATAAATATTAATATTAATATTAATACTGAATATTAATGAAATATATAATTAAAGAGGAGGAATTAAGAAACAGAGGAGGAATTAAGAATTTTGTGATATGTTTTTATAAAACAAATATTAAAATAATATTAAATTAAATTATATTTAATATTTTTTTATATTGAAAACAGTGATGGATACGTCGATCGCATTATTCGAGGAACCACAAATTTGGCAAGCATCATAGCTGAAAGTTATACTTGCAGTCAAGTATAATATTTTACATAATTTTAGATAATTTATACCATGTATAATATACATAGAAACAAATATATTATATTTATTATACATAGTATTAATTATCTAAACTCAATTAAAATGTAAAATATTATACTTGACTCTAAAATGAAATTAATTCAAATTCATGATTAGTTAAATATTTGTATTTACGAATATGTAGTAAAACTTAGATTTATTAATACTTGTAACTCTACGATTATGCGCTTCGTGGCTCATTAAGAGTTACAAGTTACAACTCTAGCATTCAAAATCAAAATGATTTTTTTCAATTTACGAATGTCAAACTTAACATATTTCAATACCAAAATGTTCCTCAATAAACTCCCCAGGTACGATCTTTTCCCTAAAATTCAGTTTCGGCCATTTTGAAATTGTTGAATTTTAAATGAAAAAATTGGGTGAGGAAGGCGCATCTAATCACAAAAAGTATATCAAGTCGCTCCTAGGCAGGCGTGTATAAACAGCCACTTTAATTCTAAGTTGCAATACGGCATAAGTTGCTGGGGTGGCACAAATTTTAATAAAATTGAACCCTTGTTAATTAAGCAAAAACATGCTATTCGTTTAATGTTGAAGGTAAATCGTTTAACATCAAGTTTTATGCTGGAGAGTTACTCTGCACTTGACGCTTGTGCCGCCTGACGCGTTCGAAAGTCAAACGACGCTCGTGACACTGGTCACGCTTTGAGTCGATACTCTCAAAGCGTCAACGCGGCATGAATTTCGTTTAAAATAATTTTATTTTGTAATTATTATAACATAAAATTATATTATAATAAATCTTTTTAAAAAAAAGTTAATATATTATATCTGCTCGACCTGAGAATTTCAAATCTCAATATAAAAATACAACATATATTTTTTACATTGGCATTTGAACGCGGCAGCGCGTCAAAAGTTGAAATCGATTGAACTTTTCTGCGGCAAGAGCGTCACGAAAATGGCGAGATTATCAGCTTCTATACATTTCCATACATTTGAACTTTTTTTTGACATTTGAAAACTTCTGCGTCATACGTTTCAGCATCACGAGCGGCGAGAGTAACTGAGGGGTTAATCTTTTCAAGTCCCTGGGAATACTTCCTCTAAGGCACCTGTATTATTATAAGGTTTTAAAAATATTTTTTAAAGAATCGGGGTATAGTGTTCCCAGAAATGATGCAAATCATTTTTTAAGAACTAATACGAGAAATCAATTTGTAGTTCCTAAATTTCGTAAGATGCATGTCTGTCACTTTTATAAGATTATTGCACCTCGTCTTTTTAATAAGTAGCCAATTACTTTTCGATGCGAAAGAGTAAAAGTTATTAAAACAAATTAAATTCTGGCTTCTAGAATTTAATTATGATCAAATTGAAAAATTGCTGAAGCCCTTAACTTAATATTTTTGGTTTGTATTTTTTGATTGATATAAATTTTCTTTCTGATTAATACTTTATTTTATATTCATTGTTGTTTAAGTAATTTATGTTTAATATTTATTATATGAGTTTTTTATTATTTTTTTTATTTTATTTACATTTCATAATATTTATTTTTTATTTTATTTAATTTACATTGTATACCCGAGAAACCAGAAATTGTCATGACAAACTTTTGTCAGCATTTTGTCATAAAATTGTGTACACATTTTGTCATCAAAATTACACCGACAAATTGTCGACAAATATTTGTTGAATAATTGTCATGACAAATTTTGTCTATATTTTGTCATAAAATTGTGTACACATTTTGTCATGAAAATTACACCGACAAATTGTCGACAAATATTTGTTGAATAATTGTCATGACAAATTTTGTCTATATTTTGTCATAAAATTGTACAATAAATTTACATTTACAGGTAAAGAATTAATTGCTTAAATGCATAAAATCATGGTAAACAATGTAAAGAATGTAAACATTTTTACTTCCCTTTTATGAACTCACACTTAAAGTATATATATACAAACCCCCTTTTGATTTGATTTTAATATAAACTCTACTCAAAACGAAGCGTTTAAATATATTTATTCTTTTGAATACTTTCTCAATATGCTGAAGAAATTATGCATTTGTAATGTTACTATTCATTTGAAAAAAATATACTTTTTGTCTCTCAAATTAATTTATATTTTTTAAAAAATTTAGTTAAATTAAACAAAGGAAATTATATGGTTATTAAAGCAAACGAAAATCAAAAATCATGTAAATGAATGTCTCAAAATTTATAAAAATTTATATATATATATAATTATATATATAAAAATATGAAAATATATCAATATCAGAAATATATCAGAATTTTGTCAGGTATGTATAACTCTTAAACGGCATAAAAAAATCATAAAAAATGTCGTGAAGTGTACATCTTTTTGCGTAGTCCGTGGGTCATATGGGTTTTTAAAGTTTTTCAAATTTAATAATGTTACCGCGGTAAATTGCTTTGAAATAAATTATCGGTGAAATAAAATAAAAAAGTATGAAATAAAAAATATAGGAGTAAATAAAAATAAGTTTTTTAAAAATACTTTTCCTTAAAGTAATATTATTCAATTAAAAATCAAAGTAATCTTTCTATCGAATAGAAATTAAAAATCATAATAATTTTTAATTTGATTTTTAATTTGATTAAAAATTAAATTTAAAATAAAGAACGAAAAAACAAAAAAGCAAAATTTAAAAAAAAAATAAAAAGTTGCAGTTACAAAATTATTATTTTATTGACTTTATTGACAAAAAGTTCACAAAATTGTTCCCATATTTTTGACAAAAAATTCACAAAATTGTTCCCATATTTATTGACAAAAAGTTCACAAAATTGTTCCCATATTTTTGACAAAAAGTTCACAAAATTGTTCCTTTAAAAATGAAATTAAATTTAATTAAATTTAAATTTAATTTTAATTTTAATTTTAATTTTAATTTTTAATTAAACTTTAAAAATGCCTTATTTTTGTAATCTTTTTCTTAAATTTAATATTGCCCAACAATATTTTATTTCAATTAATACATATTTTTTCGGTACATTCGCCACTTAATGTTCCCAGCTATTTCTTATAAAAGATCTTATATTGTTAAAATTTGTTATACTTTTAATGTTTTATATGAAATAAAGAAATTTATTATTAATGTCATGCAAGACACACCCAAGACATGTCATGCAAGACAAATATGCATGACGACTTGTGACATTTGTATGGCGATGTCAGCAGTCTGTCTTGGGTCTGTCTGAAAGACATGTTGGTGATTCAAGGGTATGTCATTGAAGACATGTTTGCTGGGTTGACAATGTAAATGGCCACCAAGACACGTCATGCAAGTCATACCCTAGACATGTCATGCAAGACACACCCAAGATATGTCATGCAAGCCAAATCCAACCCAGCAAACATGTCTTCAATAACATAGCCATGAATATTGAAAAAAAATTCCTGTAGGGGAATAGTCTGGTAAAGTCAAAAATTTGCTGGGTTAGTAGAACCGCGACCGCGAGTTAAAATCCCTGATGTGGTCTGTTTTGTCCTACTGTTAAGTTTAAAATTGGTTTTCGTTTTGTTTAAATTTAATAAGAAAAGGTCATCATCACATTATATCGAAAGAAGTTTGTGTATTTGAATTGTGAACGGTATTTTTAATCATAGTTTTTTCGAAAATTAAAATTAAAAAATAAAGCACGGATAACTTATATTTCCATTTAAAATATATATATATATATATCTGTTTATTTAACAAATTTATGCTATGGCTACAAGGATTGAAGATAGGCCCAGCGATATTCCGGAGAAATTATATGATGCATCTACAGGGACAACATATAAGCGACTACGATTTTTTGGAAAGGTATTAATTATATTTATGATTCAATTTAAAACAATATTTATTAATTTAGGGTGGGTTTGCTAAATGTTATGAAATTATCGACGCTTCAACAAATGAAGTTTACGCCGGTAAAATTGTATCAAAAAAATTAATGATGAAGCATAATCAAAAGGAAAAAATGACTCAAGAAATTTCCATTCATAAAAGTTTAAGTCATAAAAATGTTGTTAAATTTCACAGCTTTTTTGATGATAGCTTCAATGTTTATATTGTTTTAGAGTTGTGCAAAAAAAGGGTAATGATATTAATTAAATTGTATTTGTAATATTATCTTACTGAATACCCATATTGGCTTTATACATAGTCCATGATGGAACTTCATAAAAGAAGGAAAGTTATAACAGAATATGAGTGTCGTTATTATACATATCAAATAATTGAGGGTGTAAAATATTTACATGATAATCGTATAATACATCGTGATTTAAAACTTGGTAATTTATTTTTGAATGATGACCTTCATGTAAAAATAGGCGATTTTGGATTAGCGACGCGCATTGAATATGATGGTATATTAAACAATTATGGTATATATTTAAACAAATATTGTATATTAAATTTGAAATGTAGGTGAGAGAAAGAAAACTTTATGCGGAACACCTAATTATATTGCTCCAGAAATATTGAATAAAAAGGGGCATTCGTATGAAGTAGATATTTGGTCAATTGGATGCGTTATGTACACATTGTTAGTTGGTCAACCTCCGTTTGAAACCAAGAGCCTACGAGATACATATAGCAAAATAAAGAAGTGTGAATATAGGTAGATAATATAATTTGACGTTAATAGAGAAATGATGTGTACATATATATTTTAAATTACAGAGTTCCCACCTATCTGCATAAATCTGCAGCAGAAATGATCATTGCTATGTTACAATCAAATCCAGAAAAACGTCCTACAATAGGTCAACTTTTGTTATTTGAATTTATTAGTGGAAGTCCGGTTCCTATGAGCTTACCAAGTTCATGTCTTACAATGGCTCCAAGACCAGATTTAGATGTCGCCGAACGTGGTGCGTTCAGAAAACCTTTGCTTGAGAAGAATAGAATGGGTATTTTTTTAAAAATAGAATATCAACATTGATATTTTTTAACCAAAAGATTGATTTTTAATACTGGCTAATGAGCCTGACAATTCTCAATAAACCACAAAACTTGCTGGTGTAGTAAAATTAAGTGGGTGTGTCTAAGAAAGTGACACTAAGGCTCAAGGAGCCGTATTTGTACCTGTACTGAAAATTAACCTGAAATTTCATCATACTAAATATTCTAGCCACAATCAATTTTATCTAAAAAGCCTAAAGTATTTTCTTACTTTTTGTGTTAACGGTAAATTTTTACATAAGTTTCTACTAACTTCGATTATTACATCAGTTTCTAATAGCTTTGATTAAAACACCAACCTTTTTATTAAATTCTCAGCGGTATAAGCAATGATTTTTTAGCAAAAAAGATATATATTAATTATACCGTGTTCGGAATAAGCTTCACTTTCCAAAAAAGACCATTTTTTTAGCAATCGTCCAAGAGACTATTTTTATTTTGTTGGATTTTTGTGTATTCGTTTAAGTTTATATCGTATCTTCTAGCCTTGTAATGCGTTTATCATACAAAAGCTTTTTTTATAAAGAGGCTATAGCAACATTTTTTTTTTAAATAAAAAAAAAAATATAAAAAACGGCTTTCAGCTTTCAAAAATACCACCCTATATCAGTAACTACTTGAACATTATGATCAAAATTCCAAAAAATAACATAATTATGTCTCAAGATAAGAAGATATAATTTGTCTGTTCTGTAAGCAGCCAATTGTATAGAACAAAAAGCTGTGTCCTGTGAAGGTTTCTGTGGTAAATGAGTCTCATTTTAAGCATATCAAAATGTAAAAATGTACTAGGAAATGTAAAAAACACTGAGAAACGAACTAAAAAACGGACATCAAGAAATAAAGAAACACATACAAACGGAAATAGGAAAAGTACAAATTCTACCTATCCTACGAAGTAGCCTTACAATTATACAAGTTAGGATTCTTAGTAATGATCGGGTACTACTAAAATCTATAGACAACAATACTAACCAAAGATTCCCAGATGAGGCTTTGTTATGATTAAAATTTCGCGTCAATAGATACCAAATTTGTCTGTATTGGAGAATTTCGTTTTTTTCCCGAAAAAAATGGAAAGGGGTACGTACACCTTGCCATTTTTTTGGCGTAAAATATCGACATTCTCCAATATATGTGAATTTTAATTATAATAAAATTATAATGCTAGGAATCAAGATTTCTGTATCTCAGTAAATATGTTCAACTGTTATTTGTTCGACATTCTTCACAATAAAGTAGATTTTATTTTTATTAGAATAAAGTCTTCGTATTTAATTCCTTAAATTGTTTTTGGTTTTTATTAAAAAAAAATAGGTTTTTATGTTTTTGCGATTTTACATAATTTTTTTTTTTAATTTTTTTTTTTGAGATGACACAAGATTAGATTCAACATTTTTGAAAAATAATTTGCATGATGCAATTACTGCTTCAGGCCAAATGTCTCGCCATAACATTGAATATCGTGCAGATATTGAGAATTTATATGCTCAATTATCAAAACTGATTAATACAAAAGTAATATAAATTTTATAACTACGATTTTTAACTTTATACATCTTAACTATATTGGTTTATTTATTATAAAACTTATATAGCCGATTCAAACTACACTTAACTATGGAGATGAGAATACTGATCCAGCTGCTCAACCATTGTTCTGGATATCTAAATGGGTTGACTATAGTGACAAATATGGTTTTGGATATCAACTTTGTGATGAAGGAATGGGAGTAATGTTCAATGATACCACTAAACTTATTATGCTGCCCAATGAAATGTTAGTTATCTTAAAAAACTATAACATTAGTATATTTTTTTATTTATTTTAGAAACGTTCATTTCATTGACAAAGATGGTAAAGAATCTTACATAACTATAAAAGATTATCCTATAGTATTAGAAAAGAAAATGAAACTGTTGTCTTATTTCAAGCGTTATATGACAGAACATTTAGTTAAAGCAGGTGCAGGAAATGTAGTTTTGGAAATAGATTCTATATCAAGAATACCTCATCTGCATTCGTGGTTTAGAACGACTTGCGCAGTAGTAATGCATCTTACAAATGGATCCGTACAAGTAATGACTTAATTATATATCAAAACCTAGACTTACGTAGTTATATATATATATAGTTATATATATATATATATATATATATATGTAATATATATATATATTACAGTGTTGCAAAACGTTATACGAAATGAATTTGCAAAATAGTGTTACGAAGTGTTTTTAATTTCTCGATACCGTTTCATAATGTATAATAATAAAGAAGTCGCATGTGAATTTTGAAATCAAATTTTTTAATTTCTTTCCATGGCCTGTGCAGGCGGCTGTAAAAAAGGAAGTAAAAAAATTCTCAAACTGAAAGAAAAATTCTCTTTTTTTATTCTCAGTGAAAAAAAAAATCATTTTTTTCTTAGTTTGTGTGTACATATATATAATTAAATTTTTAGAATAACATTACAAGAAATTAAATTATTTATACGTCAATATATGTATGCATTTCAAAAATTGTCCACTTAAGCAAACCTCCACCTGTACATCCCTGAAATCTATTTTTCATTACTATATAATTACAACTTTGGGGCCATGAGTTCCCGCCACAGGAATTAAGGCCAAATAGCAATTTCACTTAATTCACTTAATATTGCCTCAATATGCAAGGCGTTCATTGTCGACCCAATACGTTTTGTTATTTTAAGTCACACAATCTTTTTAAAGAGATTTCAGAATAATATGTACAGCATATAATGAGAGGGGTTCCAATGTTATGAAGAAAAATTGCAAAACTCGCATTTATTCTACATGCGACTTCTTTATTATTATAATATTCTTTGGTAATAGCGTTACGAATTATTTTTTTATTGTTATTTTTACGATACTTATAACGTTACAGAATTTTCAATTCCGTTTCAAAACGAAACGCGAAACGTTATGAAAAATATTTCCGTTGTGCAACACTGTTTATATATATTTATATATAAATATATATATATATAATTATATTATTTTTGTAATTATTAATGAAACATATTTTTAGCTAAATTTTTCAGATCATATGAAAATTATTCTTTGTCCCCGAATGAGTGCAGTTACTTATATGGATAGTGAAAAAAATTTTAAGACTTTCAGATTTTCTACAATTGCAGAACATGGCTGCTCTAAAGATTTATATCAAAAAATTCGCTATGCTCATGAGAAACTAAAAAAACTTCTAGAGAAATTATCGTAAATATATTATTTGTTTAAATAAACTACATTTTGATTTCCACGAAGTATATTTCTAATGTAAAATTCTTTGAATTAAGTTATTACAAAAAGTTAAAAAAACAACAATTGAAACTTAAATAATTATTTATACAAATTATTTAATTAATTCTGTGCTATCTCAGTTTAGTTAGGTGTAACGGTTAAGTATAGTTTTGTCACAATTTTACATTTTCTCATAAATAAAAAAAAAATTAATAGAAAAATCAATTTATCATTTTTATTATATATACTGGTGTTTCTTTTTTATTGCTTATTTATAAAATATTTATTAGGGTTTCATAGAACATGTTATTTAAAAACATATAAAAAGTATTAATAGTCTTAGGAAATATAAAATTTTTAGATTTTCAAATAAAAATGAATATTCAATTTTAGCAAAGAATATATCAATATAATAATAAAGAAATCACATGATAATTTCGCTTCAATTTTTTGATATGTATATATTTATATAGAATATTTGATTATATATACTTACAGAATTAAATACCTAACAAGAAATTTAATTTTAATTTTTATTTTCGAAACCCTTACCATTGAGTAATAATAACATATAGACTTATAAAGTAGAACAAAAAAAATTTCCAATTTCTGATTTGGCTTTCCTAATCTAATGAAAAAAATCAACGTTCAACGTGCGTTTTTTGTTATATATTTTCTTTAGATTAGGAAAGGAAATATTATGTATGAATGACTAATATGAGAGCATGCGTGAGAGGATAATTTTTTTTATATTGAAAAAACGGATTTATTTTGTTTTTGCATATATGTATAATCTTATATGAATAGTTTTGTTGGTACATATTCGTACAATTGAAAATTTTCTAATTCATAAATAAATTCCAATTTTCAATTTTTAGGAAAAAGAAAAATAATTTCTTCTATATTGTAAGAATAGTACAGGCGTTTGGGTTTTTTTTTGGCAATATCGATAAAAAAAATGCATGAAATATTTTATCATTATACAACTAAGAATAAATTAGTACTTTTTAAAATGAATTAAACATATAATTATTTTAATCTTTTAATCTTAATCTTTTTAGAAATATTTTAATCTTTTCTATTTTGAATTAATAAATTTTTATTTTCAATTCAACTTTTTTCAAATTAAATTAAAACTAACCAAATTTTAAAATATAGTTTTAAAATATATTAGATATATTGTATAATGATAAAATATTTCATGCATTTTTTTTGTCGATATTGCCAAAAAAACCCAAACGCCTGTACTATTCTTACAATATAGAAGAAATTATTTTTCTTTTTGCTAAAAATTGAAAATTGGAATTTATGCTGGGTTTTAATGATAACATTTTGCCGCTTGTGCATGAAAAATAGAACGAGATAGTATATTATATTTTTACATGAGAAAAAAATAGATCGCTGCACAAGGGAATTTTTTTTTTGACAAGGGAATTTAAAATAGCTGATTATCTCTGTACAGATCACAGATGGCACTGTTGAATGGCAGTGGAATTTTATTTAAAAAAATAATAAATCATTTCAACTATTATATTTAAAATCAGCAATTAAATATTAATTGCAAATTGTATGATTAAAAATCAATTGTAAAAAATTTATATTTACAAAATTTATATTGAATCTCTCATAAATATTTCAATTTTTTCTGATATAATTATCACACTTTTCTGAATAATATATATATTAATAAATATTTAAAATTGAATTTGTTGTAATTTAAAAAATGTTAAGTAATTTACTCTATTAAATAATTTAATATATTAATAATAATAATAATATAAAAATTTAATTTTTATTATTATCAACGAACGTTTATAGTTCGGTGATTATTATTATTAAAATTTATTGATTAATATATTATTGTGATGCATTTGTGTCAATTTCATTCAATCAATTAAAGTTTTAAAAAATATACGTATTATATTTTTTGCAAAAACCTGGAAATAATTTCATTACCAATCGTTAATAATATTTTAAAATACGAAATTACTAAATATAAACTCATTATAATAATTGGAAATAATAATTTTAATGGTACAGTCCAAAATTAATTATTTACATCCTTGTACATGAAAAAAACCGGCATAAACAAAGTTAATTAATTTTTTTTTAAATTATTAACATTTCCATTTTTACATTTTATATATAAATTTAGTTCAAAATATAATTAACATAAAAAAATAGTGGTCTTCACGACCTAAATATTTTTTCTTGATATTTTGATATTTTACGAAATAACGAGTTTTGATTGGTTGAAAAAAATATTAAAATATCACGATAGTGTCAAAAAAAATATCAAAAAATACATGCCGCTGGGCATATTTTGATATATATGTCAAAATACTACTGTCAGAAATTTTCTGTTTTGAAATTTTAAATTTAATTTTGTGTTGTATTGACGGGGATTATTGTTTATTAAAATTAGTATTGCAGTTTAAAATTAGTATTATTACATATTTACTTATTTTTCCTTAAATTTTGCCAATTCTAATTTTTAACAATATTTGTTTAAATTATTTCAGTGCTACCAGATTATATAAATATGTAAAATAAACGTAAAAACATGAAATATTCAGTACTGCCAGACATAAAATGTAAAAAAAATATCAAAATATCTCAGGCACCAAAAACAGGTGTTCACGTAATTTAAAAAAAAAATATCAAAATATCAAGAAAAAATATTTAGGTCGTGAAGACCACTAATGTAAACAATAAAAATTTTTAATGGCAATACTGAAATGTCAAATTTCAACAAAACTGTGATACCATATAAGAAGGATTATCTATGGTTTTAAAAAATATCAAAAATTATCTATTGCAAAATGAAAATTATCCCTTGCAAAAAAATTATCCCTGGTAAAATTTCCCTTGCAAATAAAAATTATCCCTGGTAAATGAAAAGTATCCCTTGCAAATGAGAATTTGTAGTTCTCTTCGCACATATTAAATTTCCATAAGAAATAAAACCTTTCGGTCCGTTTTTCCTGCACAAGTGGCAAATTTTTATCATTAAAACCCAGCATTATTTATGAATTAGAAAATTTTCAATTGTACGAATACCAACAAAACTATTCATATAAGATTATACAATACAATCATATATGCGAAAACAAAATAAATCCGTTTTTTCAATATAAAAAAAATTATCCTCTCACGCATGCTCTCATATTAGTCATTCATAATATTTCCTTTCCTAATCTAACGAAAATATATAACAAAAAACGCACGTTGAACATTGATTTTTTTTATTAGATTAGGAAAGCCAAATCAGAAATTGGAAATTTTTTTTGTTCTACTTTATAAGTCTATGTTATTATTAGTCAATGCCCTTACTAAACCACCTGCGCCTGTACCTTCATTACATGAAATTTGATTTTTCTTTCCAGACATTAACAAATTCATGACATGAATTAAATTACTGTCATTGGAATTCAATACCCAAATCCAAGGCGTTAATACACGGTACCAATATATTTTGGTTTTTTTTATTTGAACACCTAACGTTTTTAAGAGAGATCAGAATCATTTGTAAGCTATCATGATTTGCCATACAAAATATTAAAATTTCGCAATGTATTCTATAGAAATACTTCTTTATTATCATAATATTCTTTCCTATTGACTATTACTTTTCAAATACACTTTCATACACTCGACATGACGGTGTAAATACTGGCAAAATTGTGCACATTTTTATACATCCGGAAATATGAAGGGTGAATCAAAATGTGTACAATTTTTTAACTTTTAAGGTGTAATGTAAATAATTATTATTCTTGATTTAAATTATGTTAATATCAGGAATTATGGAAAAATATTTTACAGTTTCTACTTTGGGATGATAATGATAAAGTATAGTGAAAAGAAATTAGTATAAAAATAAAATTGTTGGTGATATATAAATGAAATGATCAATATATTTTACACACAATAAAGAAAAGATTCAGAACCCAAAATAATTATCTAATTCATAATTTAATAACCATTTATTTAAAAAGTGTATTATTGATCGCGTTCCATATAAGGATTATGCATTTTTTAATTATAAGTTTTAGACTAGCCGTAGTTCATATTATTACTATGAGATGTTTGAAAGCTATTACTTAAGCTTTTCTGCCGATTAAAATTATTTTCTTGGCACCATTCAACAAAATCATCAATAAGTACAGGCCAAGCTCCTTCAGAATCGTAATTCGACATATTATCATCAATATGAGTTGCAAAATCTAATAATAAATTCCATGTGTCCTTTGGTATTGATCTTCGATGTTTTTCCTACATATAGTTAACTTCATTTATAAAATAATTCAGATGAAAAATTTGTTTACCGTTAAAAATTTACACCATAGATCTAAAAATTTGAAACGATCTTGTAACACAATTTTCCAATATTCAATTGCCATTTCTAAATCTAAACTTTTTTGACCCGGATCTTTTGCATAATTAAAAGTAAATTGATAAAAGTCCTTAAATTTTGACAAATCATTCAATTCATTTTCCAACATTGGTAGTTTTATTTTAAGCTTTTCCATATTATCTACACCTAAACAGCTTAACCCGTTTATAAACTCATCTTTGGTAAATTCACATTGTGTTTCTGCACGAAACTTCCACGCAATTACAAGAACCACTTTCGACTCTGGGTTTAACTGCAAATCTTCCAAAAACCGTATAACACCTTCGAAATTAATTTTCCCTTGGTCACAAGGATCTTTATATCTATTGAATAGTGCTTCAATTTTCTTACGATCAATTTCACGGTTTAAATAAAATTCTGAATTTTGAAAGTAATTATCACTTGCCAAATCCAATTTCCAATCATTATGTGTTAAACAAAATATTGCAGTTTGTTCACCAGTTTGTGTCAAGGATATAAATTTTTTAACTTTATCTTTTTGTGTAGGCTTCAGCTTATTCTAAAATATTTATTATTCAATACACAATTTTTTTAAATTAATAAAAAAAATTACCATATTTTAAGTTCAATATATTTTTTTTAATCAAAACACAATTTTGACAATTTAGTAGACCCAGTTGACTTTTAAATAAAAGAATTGTCATTATTGTTCCTTTATTAAAATATCACAAAAATACTAACGCCATCTTACGGGGACTGACGAAAGATATTTATTAAAATAGGCTAGCGACATCTTCAAGAATCTGACGGAAGTTTCAATTAAAATTAATACCCAGCAAGACATGAATTGAAACTAAATTGATTGTTAATTGATTCGGGAATAAATGAATTGATTATTGATTCTGAATAATTTAATAACCATTTTTTATATGGATGTCAGCTTTTACAAAAATCGCCATAAAAGTTTTTTAATATTAATATTTCTTGTATATCCAATCAGAAGATGATTACTAGAATCAATTAAATCGATTCAAGTGATAGTAACTGTTAAATAATAGATTCTCAGTTAACTATAACAACAAAATATTTACAAACTTACATTTAGGCTGTGTGCCAAAGAGTTTAAGGCTGTGTGCCAAAGAGTTTAAATTTGTAAATTTATGACTGATGAAATTAAATTATGACACTAGCGTGGTGAATATAGAAAGTCAAAATTTAACGACCTTCCAGACCTCGTTAAAATTTGACACTTCAGATTAAATTTTGATTTATCAGATATAAATCAAAATTTTGATATATCAGATTTTTTATTGACGAGCCCTATATCATATGTATTGATACATTCCAATATTTTATAATTTTTTTAATGTTTTTTTTTAAATATTTTATACTATATAAATATATACATAAATATATTAATATGTTAATATGTATGTAATAAAATATGTCGTATAAATATAAATAACAACACATGAAATATTATTTGAAGAGAAATTATAAAGTATACATATGAGATAGAGCTCGTACATATTCATTGTTTTTTTTTTGAAATTTCAAAAATATTTGAAAAAATTTGAAAAAAATAAAAAATTTTTTTTAAAAAAATGAGTGTATCAAAAAAAAGAAAAATACAGTCTGGAGGATATATAACATGTAAGTTGGTTTTATTTATATATATTTATATCTGTAATCAAACCGTAATTAAATTTAAAGGGACAACTGAAGAAAAACGAAGGCTTTTGGAAGTAAGAATTAAAGAGAATAAACATTTTGTTTCGAAAAACGCCAATTGTAGTGAAGCTTGGAAGTAAGATGTTGTTTAGTTGTAATTAAATGCTAAAAATAATTATGAACATTTTATTTACAGAATTGTCATACAAAATGCTGGATTAGATGCTGCCAAAACCACGAAAATATGTAAATCGCAATGGTGCAATTTGATAAGAAAATATAAAGTAAAGTCTTCAGTAAATTTTTTTTTTTTAATTTTTTTTAGTTATTTTTTTTTTTTGTTGTAGAGTTATTTTGAACAAAAAACTGGTTCTGGAGCTGGTGATGAAGCTGAGCCTGACAAAAATAGAAAGGAGACAGAAGATTGGTCTTTTTTTGATATTATACATAAATATGCATCTGAAAAAAATAATTTTCATCCACCATTGCTGTTAAGCAGCACAGAGGGAGTTTTGCGGCGAAATGTTCCAGAGGCACCAATCGCCGAATTGGATGCTGGTTCGTTTTATAGTGATTGCGTAAACGAATCATCACTATCTTCAGTATCTTCAGTACCTTCAGTACCATCAACAGAAGCGTCAACATCTGCTAGAGCTAGATCATCAGCAAGACCTGGATCATCAGTATCACAAAAACCACATAAATATAATTTTTTAGAAACTCATATTGCGAAGAGAGATAAGAAATTGGGGAAACAAATGTCGAGTTTGTTATCAGTTTTCGGACAAATGGTCCAACACGATTACCCAAACATTGACGCAAGCTCTCTATTAATACAATCTGATTCATCAGACTCAGATTAAAAAATTATAATAATTAAAGTAATAATAATCAGGAAAATCATGACATCCAGAGCATTTTATATGTTGGCAATGTGATATACCAATAAAGGAATTTACATTTAATGAAAAATATGGTATATGTACAGAATATTTTAATGTTATAACCAATATGTACATAATGTATTACATCAAAATATTATGATATTAGTTATTATTAATGTTTTTAAAATTGTTTTATTTATCATAAATTGTTAATAATTAATTAATTTAATTAATAATTAATTATATTATTAATTATTTTAATTAATTTAATTTCTATTTGAATTAAAAATAAAAATTTTAATGTTAATCCATCATTTGCAGTAATTCATTTCGAAATGTAATGGCTTCTGGAGAATCATTCTCAATATCTTCCATTTCACTATTAAAGTTTTCTTCTTCTTCGCGTAGTTGAACGTCCAATATATCACCGTTCGATACACAAATATTGTGCAATAAACAAGCAACAAATACAGTTTTTATGCAATTATTTATTTTCAGTTGCAGAGATCTATCAAAAATATTTCGCCATCGAACTTTTAGCATTCCAAAAGCACATTCAACTACGTTTCTCGCTTTACTGTGTAGAGTATTAAATTTTCTTTGTTGTGCATTTGGATTTTTAAACGGCGTTATTATTGCAATCGGCTCTACACGACATGGGTAACCACTATCACTCAATAAATAATAATTTCATGGTGGAAAATTTCCGTTCTTATAAATTGGACTGTTTTTTAAAACACGCGTATCATGCACAGACCCTGGAAATCCCACGAAAATATCTGTAAACATAAAATTACTGCTTACGACTGCTTGTAGTTGGATAGAATAAAATAGTTTATAATTTATGTATTCATCGTGCTTTTGAACAGGGCATTTAATTGCTATGTGACTTCCGTCAATAGCTCCAATAGCATTATGAAATATTGTACTACCCGCTCTTCTGCAAAATTTATTGCCAATTCCGTCAAATTCATTAATTTGTGAATGTTTTGCTAAATGACGCATGTTGTTGGTGAAATGGTCCAGCATTTTATTTATTATATTTCTTACCGTATATCTAAAAACAAATAAAATAATAAATTTCTTCGTAAAAATGTAAAACACATTTAGTTTTTACCTGCTCATACCGATGAATGAAGCTGTAACTCTGTAGCTAACTCCTGCCGCCATCCAAAAAAGAAAAACCATTAGCTCAAATTCAACTTTTTCGGCATCATGTTGCTTTTTCGGCATCATAGAAACAATTTGTTGAAAACTGCCCGCGGTAATTCTAAGATGTTCCTTGGTCTTTTTATTATCATGATATACAAATGTTGCTCGAACATCTTTTGATAAAACCCTTAGCATTAGGTACGGAACTTTCTATTATAGAAAAATACGTTATTAATTGTTATTAACAATTTATGTTTAATTTTTTTACCTGAATATCTCTTTTTTGTTTATTTCCAATATATAAAGCATCACTTTTTAATATTTTATGCTTTAAAATTAATATTTTAAATATTATTGGTAAATATAATCTATTAATTTTATTCATTTTTTTTTATGATTTTTTTTAAAAAATTAAACCATTTGGCACAGCAAACTTGACACTAAATATTAAAAAAACTCACCAGCAAAAAAAATTTAATTTTTTGTGTCAAAATTTAAAATTTAAACTCTTTGGCACACAGCCTTAAAATAAAATATAAAATATAAATAGCCAAATATAATTTGTGTCTTAAGGCTGTGTGCCAAAGAGTTTAAATTTTAAATTTTGACACAAAAAATTAAATTTTTTTTGCTGGTGAGTTTTTTTAATTTTTACTATCAAGTTTGCTGTGCCAATTGGTTTAATTTTTAAAAAAAGATGGATGAAATTTTTCTTTTTTTTTGCTCTCTAATTTTTTTAAAAAAATTAAAAAAATTTTTTAAATTGTAAAAAAATAAATTTATTTTTATTAATAATTCTAGTATAAAACATTAAAAAAAATCATAAAATATAGGAATGTATCAATACATATGAGATAGGGCTCGTAAATAAAAAATCTGATATATAAATATTAAATAAATCAAAATTTAATCTGAAGTGTCAAATTTAACGAGGTCTGGAAGGTCGTTAAATTTTGACTTTCTATATTCACCACGCTAGTGTCGTAATTTAATTTCATCAGTCATAATTTAATTTTAAACTACAAATTTAAACCCTTTGGCGCACAGCCTAACTATATTTTAATTCTCTATTTTCTCATGACCATTTATTAAAAAAATCGAGTCAAATGATAGTAATATCATTAATTTTATATAATTACTAGATATATCATTATTGGAATAAATTATTGTTATATGTCTGGGAAAGCGGGCGAAACTATCGCTCTTAAAACAACATTAGAAAACAATATTATTTCTTCATTGCTCTTTATTTCAGTGTGACAATTTTTTATATTCCTTTTTTTTCGCATATGACTGTATTGTATGATACAAATTTTTGTATGATACAAAAAATACAAGAAGAACAACAAAACAGAAACAGTACCAGATACAGTCCCAGCATCCAACAAAACTTAGAGAAAGATGGATTTTTTTTCTGCATTTTTTAGAATTTATTCTGTTCCAGCCTGTTATTGCATTTTGCATTTGAATTTGAAATCCCAATTTTTTTTTTAAATTGTAGCTACTGAAATTCCCTATATTCTGAAAAAAAACCTTTTAATTATTTTTTTAAGAAGTCGTCTAAAACTTCAAATTACTAGATATAGAGGTATAGTGAATATTTTATCGTTATTTTCATAACGGTAAGCGTTAAGTGGATTTTTTTATTTAGTTTAGTAGAGCAAAGCTTCAGAATTTTTTTTAAGTCAACTTGTTCTAACAAAAGTCCTCTATTGGGACCCTACAATTTACCGTTAAGGAGCAAATGGCAAAAATATGCATTTTTTTAAAAATTTGTAACGCATTATTCGGCCACTAGATGGCGTTTGCGGGTCAAATGACGTCATTATACAGAGCCCTGACGTCATAAAGTACCGTTATGTAATGACGTCATCTTAAAAGCTCGGGCCCGTTATTCGGAAGTATCCCCAATTTCTGGATATGAAAATAACACTAATAACAGTCAACGTTCTTTTTTGTGTTTAGTAACAGGCTGTTCTTGTTATTCAACAAGAACAGTGACAAAATCACTGGTCCGTAAATATCGTACCATCTCGAGAGTATTTTATTTCCTGTAAAAAAAAAAAATAACATTTGTTGTTACTATTAAATTCTGGACATGAATTGAAAATAACAGTCACTGTTCCTTTTTGTGTTTAATAACATGTTATTCTTGTTATTCGACAAGAACAGTGACAAAAGTCGATGTTCCGTAGATATCGTACCATCTCTAGTCATGTCCGTCATTACACCGGTGAGTTTATCTACTTCTATATATTTTCATTTTTTTTTTTTACATTCAAAAACCTCCAGCAGATCCGTCAACGGCAAGTACGGCCAGACTAATACTATCTCCAGGGTTAGTCTTTTCTAGAACTTTATAGTATTCATATTAAATCTTTCTTAATAAAACATTATCAAGTTATGGGCCCAGGAATCATCAGATCAAAATGCTTTTGAAGCAATGCAGTTCCTCGTTTTAATAACAAAAATAATTTTATAAGACTAAAAGTTCAGAAAGAAAAGTTTATTGAAAAATGTTTCAAGTGTAACAAAATAGTCAATATGGCTAAAAATTGTTATGTAAAAAGGAAAATTTATAAAAATGAAACAGTAGCCATGATGGTTAAAAATTCAATTTGTGTGCCTGATGCTAAAACGTGATTTCTTGACAGTGGAGCCACTTCTCACATATGCAATGATTTAAGTAAATTATATGAATGGTATGACAACAATAAATCTACAATACAAACTGTTAGTGATCATGCGATGGAGTCCTATGGATCTGAAAATATAAAATTAAAATTAAATGATTTTGATAAATGTTTTGAAGTTAAATCTTAAAAATGTATATTTTGTGCTAGATTTGAAACTGAAACATGACCTATTTTTGGGATCAAAAGCTGTAAAAAATAAATATCAAATAATTTTCAAAAGTGACTTTTAAAACTCTAAACAGTTCTTTTTGTTTTAAAGCCTAGAAGAAAAATAGTCTAGATGATATTTAAATGTAACGAAACAACAATGTATTCCAATAAAAATAATGTAGTTTAATGATACAAAATAAATTGAGAACATGGCATTTAAATTTTAACGATTTAGATAAGTTAGTAAATATAAATTTTGTAAGAGGTATGTGCGTAGATTTTGAAAAAGGTGATATCAAATGTATAGCATTGTAACGTCATCAAAAATTGACGCGTTATCTGTAGATAAGTTCGGAGGAGAAGGGTTTGGAAGCTGAAAGCGTTGGGCGCCAGGTCTGAGTGACCTAGCCACAATCACCAAAACAACAAGACCAATATTTTTGTTTCTCTTTCAGCTTCCAGGATCATTGGGATTTCCTCCTATGTGCCGGCTCAGCAAAGTCCATGGGGCGTGGTTCGCCAATGATCCAACTAACCATTATATTAGCAACAGATGTTCTCTTCAATCCAACACATTGGTTACCTCATTACCAACGACGGATTGAAGAAGACATGGAAAGTAAAAAGGGAAAAAAACAAGAAAGGAATTCTGCCACTCCGGATCACTCATTTGCACTAGTTTAGTCGGCTATGAAAACACAACAGAATTTTAAAAGAAGAAACAAAGAAAAATACAACATGGACTCATCACCCCCAGTGATGTCCCGATGTACCTATTTAATCTTTTATTTAACATTAATTTATAACAGGCCCTAACTGTCCGAAATAGATTAAATTTTAAATTTTAAAAAAATTTCCCATAGGGTGAAAAGCAAATGTAACTGTGGTTGTTTTTTTTAATTTGGCTGTCCGAAATGTTTTAAAATTTAAAAGTTCAAATTTTGACAGATCATAATAAATAAAAAAAAATTATAATTAAAAAATTTCGAAAAAAACAGATTCCTATAGTTATAGGTTATATTGAAATTAAACTTCTATGTCAAAATTTATCGAGGGTCTGTAGGTCGATAAATTTCGTCGCCTAGTAGGGGTGAATATAAAAGCCAAAATTTATGATTTTCTTGTCAAAATTTAGAATTTAAACTGTTTTTAAACTATTTCGGACAGGCCCTTAGGCTGTATGCCAAAGAGTTTAAATTTTAAATTTTGACTCAAAAAATTAAATTTTTTGCTGGTGAGTTTTTTTAATATTTACTATCAAGTTTGCTGTGCCAATTGGTTTAATTTTTAAAAAAAGATGAATGAAATTTTTCTTTTTTTTTGCTCTCTAATTTTTTTAAAAAAATCATTTAAAAATCAAAAATCAAATCATTTTTTGCTCTCTAATTTTTTAAAAAAAAATCATTTTTAAAAATAAAATTATAAATATGTACGAGCCCTATCTCATACTTTATAATTGCTATAACATTTTTTTTAATGCTCTTTTATTATTATTAATAGTTCTTTAATTTCTTGTAAAAAAATAAATGTATTTTTATTAATAATTCTAGTATAAAACATTAAAAAAAATTATCATAAAAATCATATCAAAAAATGTCCTGGCGTTAAAATTGTTGTGTCATCTGGATTTGTGGTTAATGCGCAGAGTGGACGTGAATTTAAACACGCTTCAATTTGAGTGAATAGCGTGGCATGTTCTTCGAAAGTTAAACTGCTGATACCAACCACACGTTTTAAATGGTGTTTAATTGATTTTACTCCTGCTTCCCATAAACCGCTGAAATGGGGTGATGAAGGTTGGTTAAAATGCCATTGCGTACCATGTTGTGATAGAAGTTCTGCTATCTCGTTTGTCGCTTGTTTTTGTATGTTTTGGAATTCTGAAAACATAAAATTTTTTGCGCCGATAAAATTTGTGCCGCAGTCACTATACATATTAGAGCAAATTCCTCGTCGAGCTGTAAATCGTCGAAATGCTGCGATGAATGCTGCAGTGCTGAGGTCGCTGACTAATTCTAAATGTATAGCCTTGGTACTCATGCATACGAAAATACAAATATAGCCTTTGATTATTTTATTACACCTGCCTTTCCAAGCCTTTATATCAATAGGGCCGGCATAATCGACACCTGTATTTGTGAATGGTCGTTTTATTTGTATACGGGCTTCCGGAAGATTACCCATTAATTGAGTAGGAGTATTGTATTTATGTCGGAAACAGGTAACGCATTTTTAACGCAGTCGTTAATTGGAAACCACCGTACATTGTATGTAGATGAGCGAAACGAATGATCAATGTAGTGATATGATTGTTCGCTGGGAAAATTATTGGATGACATTGATCGAATCTTAATGATGAATTCTTAGAGTATAGAAACAGGAGATGCAATAGTTATAAAAAAGTGTCCCTTTTTTTGTGGGGGGAAAGGAGATTTTTTTTGAAGTGACGGCTTTAAATTGCTATTGCCAGTGACAAAAGATCTTTTTTAACTAAAACGCATTTTTTTATAAATGTTATTTATATTTATTAAAAAAAGTTAAATATTGATATTTTTTAATAAAATTAATTAAATGTTATTATTTTTACATATAACAATTACATTTACAATAAAAAAATTAAATATGTATTTTTTATTTCACTAATTTGTTGTTATATGAGGTTGTTTCTACCCATAATTTAGGTTAAAATCAACAAAATATAAATATTACATAACTAAAAAGTAATATAAATAAATCAATTAATTATTTTTGATATTTTTCTTCCAAATATATGCTGCTTTTTTAATAATTATCCTGCCTACAGCACTGCCTAGAATATTGTAAAGCTTGAAAGCTTTGATAGAAAGCTTTTTTAATGACACTTTTTATTACAAAACAGCTGTTACAAGGAGATTTTGACAACTAACACCTGTTACAAGGAGATTTTGAGAACTAAATAGCTTTTATAAAAAGGGAAACAGCTTGTAGGGGCAAAAGTATACTATTGCATCTCCTGTTTATATACTCTAAGGATGAATTTTGTAATCGACCACCAACTCTTAATAAGCCGTCGTTATCTATAAACGGATTTAATTTATTAATTTTACTACTTTTAAGATTAAATGGTTTTGGTTGGTCTACATTATTCGTGATTTCCGTTAATATTTTTAATTCTGAACTGAATGTTGCTGATTGGGCTACTAATAGAATTTTGGTCAATGCTAAATTCAATTCAGTAGTGGTCAGGGATGATAATGTTTTTGAACCGGAATGAATAGGTTTGCTTAGCCGTTTAGAGTTAGTGCAAAACCGTAAAATGTATGCGGTACAACGAATTAATTTGGTAAGTGATGAAAAATTATCTGCATAATTGTAATGTTAATTAAATTTGTTTTTACTTTTTTTATTTCTAGATCGGTTTCAAATTCTAGTGTGGAATTTCTGATATTTGAGGTGGACTGATACAAAAATTATGGTCCGAACCACCAAATATTACAATTGATTAGTTCTCGGGGATACAAACCACGTGATCCTAAATCTGCAGGATTTTCTTTAGATTTTACGTGTTTCCAGATTGCTGGAGTTGTAAATTTCTGGATTTCAGCAACTCGATTTGCACAAAACATTGCCATTTCGATGGGTTTGCTTTGATCCATGCTAGTGTGATCATGGAGTCAGACCAAGCAAACTGTTGTATGTGTTCTAAATGCATCGCTTTACAAACGGTGTGAAGAAGTTTTGCCAGCATTACTGCACCACACAATTCTAAACGGGCCAATGTTATTTTCTTCAAAGGTGCGACTTTCGTTTTTGATGTGATAAGCTGAACTTCGATTGATGAATCTTCATTTTCTATACGTATGTATATTGCTGCTGCATATGCTTTTTCTGATGCATCACAAAATCCGTGAACTTGTATATTTTTAGATTGTGGAGACATTTTTATCCATCGTGGAATTTGCAGTTTTTCTAAATCGATTAGTGTTCCTGAAGGTTGTCCATCGTTGATTGACGTCTGTATAAGTGGGTTCATCCCAATCGGATTTTCTGAGCCAAAGTTCTTGTATTAATAGTTTTGCTAGTATAATACAAGGCGATATACATCCTAGTGGATCATATAATTTGGCAATTTAGAATAAAATTGTACGTTTCGTAATTTTATCAGTTGACATAGGTGCTATTTTGAATGTGAATGTGTCATTTGATGCCATTGGATCCCTAAGATTTTATGTGTTATTGGATGCCATTGGATCCCTAAGGTTTTTATTGTGTCTTTAATGTCTAATGATAATGGCATACTAATTTCTATATCTTTTCAGGTATTGTTTTTAAAATTTCTTCTGAGTTGCTGGCCTATTTCCGCAATGAAAACCCTGCCGACTTCAGGACGAGTAAAAGTTGAGATTGAGCTTCTATAGCTTCTTCAATCGTATGTGCACCATATAGTAGATCGTCGACGTAAAAATAGTTTTTCAAGATTTGTGCGGCAAGAGGGTATTTATTTGCTTCATCTGTGGCCAGTTGAAGCAGAGTTCTTACAGCTAGATATGGTGCAGATGCTGTGCCGAATGTCACTGTTTTTAATGCGTGAGGTTTGATCTTGTCATTCGAATCTTTCCATAAAATTAATTGATATTTTTCATCTTTAGGTGAAATCCATATTTGGCGGTACATTTTTTCTATATCTGCTGTGTATGCATTTCGGAAATTTCTCCAGCGCACAATGATGTCTGTAATGTCATCTTGTAGTCGTGGTCCAATCATCAGATAGTCATTCCGTGAAACACCAGTGGCATCTTTGCAGGATGCGTCGAAAACTACACGCAATTTGGTAGTTGTGCTGGTTTCTTTGAAGACTGCGTGATGTGGTAAAAAATAATTTTTATTATTATAAGTTGGTTGAAATTCTGCCATTTGATTCAGGTTAGCATATTCTGAAATACAATTACTATATGTTTCTTTTATTAATTCATTAGTTTTAAATCTATTTTCTAATTGTAGGAATCTCTTCTTCGGTGAGATTTCTTTTTGTGGATATTTCTTCAATTTCCCAAAATTTTCGTATATCCTTTTCTAGTTCAGTGTGCGTATAGAAGGATGTTATGGATTTTCGTGTTGGATTTATGCCACCTGAGATGATCCAACCTAGTTGTGTTTATGCCACCTGAGATGATCCAACCTAGTTGTGTTTGTTGGGCTATAGGTTGCCCAATTGAACCTCTTCTTAATCCTTCTTGGATTATGATTGAATTGATTTCAGCACCAAGTAGTATGTCGATTCTGCCTGGTTTGTTGTACCATGGATCTGCTAACTCCAGATTCTGCAAATGTGACCAATTTTCCACCGAAAATTCCTTACTTGGTAATAAACCTGTTAATTTTTTGAAAACATATGCGTCAAATTTAATATTGAAGTTTGGATTTGGTATTGAATTAATATCCATTTTTACTACATATTGTGATTGTCCAGCTTTATTTTCACCAAATCCAGTAATATTTATTTTTGTTTTTTCTCTTTTTAGATGTAGTCGTTGTGCCGCGGATTCCGTGATGAAAGATGCTTCAGAGCCTGGATCTATCAGGGCTCGTAATTTTATATTTTCACCGTTCGAGGATTTTGCAGAAACGAGTGCTGTAGCGAGCACTATTGATTTATTCAGCTGTGGATTATGTGGCTGTGTCGATACTAGTGTTGTTATGTTTTGGTTTGTATATTGGAATTCTGGTATGTATGATTGTGTGTGGGTTGCAGCACTACTGGGAAGTTGGTAATTTGTACTATTTGTGTTTGTATTTTGATGATTGTTTGATATAGTACTGTGTTGTACTGTTGAATTGAATGTACGATTGTTTTGATTGTGATTATGTAACTTATTTGTTTGATTTTGGTGCATGTGATTTTCTTGTCTGGGATTTTGTTGTATATTTAAGTGTAGTAATGAATTGTGTCTTTTACCAAAGTGATGGCAATTTCTTGTGTTTGGACAATTTGTGACTGTATGGTTGTGTGATAGACAATTAATACAAGCAGACATTTAATCAGATCAAAACGTTCTTTAGGTGTTAATTTTAAAAATTTATTACATTTTCTTACAGGATGTATGGCTGAATTGCAGACTTTGCAATTTCCAGCATCGTTGGACTTACTAACGTTAAACAATTTAGTGGGTCTATTTGATTTGTCTAATGGTTTAGATATCTGTTTAGAGTATTGTGTGCCTTGAATGGATTCAAGAGCACGAAATCGTGTTTCCAGAAATTCTCTAAATGTTGAGAATTCTGGTACCATTTTGGAGCTACCTAATTTTTCTTCCCATAATTGTTGGGTTCTGTAAGGTAATTTTTGTACTAATATAAATATTAAAATACTACTCCAACTTTCTACTAATAATCCTAAATTTTTTAGAGAATGATAAGCTGCGTTGGTTGTGTCTAACATCTGTTTGAAAGCTGCCGCGGATTCATGAGTAATTTGAGGTTGGTTTAGTAATAATTTTAATTGTGTATTTACTAAAACCCGTTTATTTTCATATCGGTCGCATAATATTTGTATTGCTGATTGGAAACCGGCATCTTCTATGGACAAATGTTGAATCAGGATGGCTGCATCGCCTTCAACTTTGTCTTTCAACACGTTAAGTTTTTGAACGTTGGACATTGTTGGATATTGGTTAAAATATGCGTCCAGCATATTTTGAAAGAGGGCCAGCTCTCATATGAACCGGAATATTTTGGTAAGTTTAACTGAGGTGGTTTGAAATCGTGTGATGATGCTGGTACCGAATTATTTGTTGTCGTATCGTTTTTGAGAGCATCGTAATCGGTTTTTAAATCACCACCGTAATTAAAATAAATATTTTGAATTTCATCAAAAATTTTGTTTTTTAGATATTCTTGAGTCCCGTCATCTTCTCCGAGTTTGATTAAGGCGAAATGTAAGGCTCTGGCATCCTTGAAATTGACTTCAAGGTCCCTAATCCTAATTTCTATGTGCGCTAATTTCCGTTTGCCATCTAGCTCATTGTATTAAGCTGGACTGGCTCGCAATGCTTGAACTATAGCCTCAATCTGTGCTATATGTTCATTTACTTTTTTAGACGGCATTATTTATTATTTTTATATTTTTTTTTTACTTTATAAGATAATATATATATGTGTAATATCTGTAAAATGTACTTATTTTTAAAGGAGATTAAATTTTATTTATATGTCCTGTAATTTATTTATTAAAAAAATTATTTAATTATATGTTTGTATTTAAAGAACTTTTAATGCAAAAAATTTATTTATCCTGAAAGATAATTTTGTATTAAAATTTATGTAATTTGTATATTGATTGTATTATTGACTGTGTTTATTAATTTTAATAAAAATATATTAAATTATTATAATATTCTATTATCTTTTATTCAATTAATGAATTTTATATTGTTTGTGTGAATTTTTGTAACTTCATGATGTCATCAATAACCAGAAAATTTTATATATGTATACTTGAGAAAAAAATTTTTTGGTATATATATTTTAAAATATTCACTGACGTCAACGCAAAAAAAAATATGACCGATTTTATTTTATATATAAAAATGGTACTTCAGAAAAATTTTATATACACTTGGAAAAATTTTTGATATTAATTTCTATACAGCTATTTTATTTTAATGTATTAATATACCTATTATGTTGTATGACGCGTTTATGAGCGCGCCAAATTATATTTTCGCTAATGTAAATTTTTTTTTTATTTGATCGTCCTAACACTTTTTTAATTATTTGCGCCAAACAAAATTTTATATTAATTTGTTTGCGACTAACTAGATTTTTATATTTGTGTATGTACAAAGAAGTTATTATTTAATCTGTTATAATGTTATTTGATATATATATATTATATGTATTATAAATGTTATTGAATGCGTATATTATATATGCGCAATTTGATATAAATGTAATTTTTGGTATATATTTAATGTGTTATAAACGTGATGTGCAATAGATATATATATTTCGCGGCATATATCAAATGTGTTATAAACGTGATTTACTGTTTATATTACCTATGTGCAATTGATATATGTATAATTCGCGTGATTTAATGTGTGTATTGTTTGTGCAATTTGATATGTGTATATAATATGTTTTATATTATGAAAAAAAATTTTTAATGTATTTTGTTTTATTTATTAGATACCTATGTAATTTTTTCAACTCAAACCTGGATCCTTTTGGTTTTCCTGATGTGGTCAGCTTTTAATTAAAACCGTACCGAATCCCGAATTATGATAAAAAATTTTATATTATCCCGTACCGATAATTTATTATAAATTTTTGTATGTAAGGATTTTATATAGACACTAATTTGTATGTAAGGATTTTATATAGACACTAATTGTTTTTAGTTTTTTTTTCTGGCACTATGTTCAACACACTATATATTTAAAAATATTTTTTAAATTGTATTATAATAAAAAAAAATTTTTTTTTTTGAAACGTATATATTTTTTTTTACATGCACACTATATATTCACTTTATGTTTTATTTTTTCAATGATTTACCGATTTAAATTTTATTTTAAAATTTTCGAAGGACCATGTTTTCTTTCGTAATTATGAAATTTAAATTAAACACACTTTTTTACTTTATAATACGGATTTTTATTTTAAAATTCAAAAATAATTTAAGATAATGCTTTCGATCGGAATTCTTATTATCGAATGATCAACTAAGGAATATTCCTACTTTAATGTAAACTATGATTTTTCGTATTCTGTTATTTTAAACTAAAGTTAATCTGTTATTTTACATTTTTATATATAAAAAATGTTATTTTTTATATACCTATAATAATTTCTTATATATAGTCATTGCCCTTGATAAAATATATAATCAGCTGTGCATTTATATAAAGTATATAAGTATAGTGAGTTCTGAGCTTTGCTGTTGCGGCGAACTTAGTCTATGCGTGAACCGATTAATAATTATTTTTCTTATAGCCATAAGGCTCTGAACGACTACTAATTGACGTATTTGTCAAAGTGACAAATAAAAAAAAAATGCATTAACACTAAACATACCAGCACTTAATACATACCTATTTCTACCATGGCCGGTCAAATGACCGTGCCTTATGTTTACTGATTTAATGTCTGAAATTTGGATTTTAGGAAGGAAATAAACAAGTTAACTTTATTATAATTAAACAAAATTGTATATTTTCGTTTTTTATTACAAACACAAAGAATAAGAATTTTTAATTCATTGTTTATCGCATTTTTTACATATACCCCGCATATATGTCTCCATTGTCTCCATTGTACATTTTCCGCAAACATATTTTTCACATCTAGAACAAAAGGTGATGGTCTTATTTCCGTTACAATATCCTATTTGACAAGTCTTACGTTGACAAGAATCGGTAGTAGATTTAGGCATCGATTGATTCGTATTTGTTTTTTGTTTTGTTTGTTTATGAGCTTCTCGAAAATCGGCGGCAAGTTCTACTGCTAACTGGAGTAAAAAATCTTGTCTCGGGATATTTTCTCCTGTCGTTTGCTTGTATAAAATCCAGCTATTTATATCAGCTAGATCAAGTATATAAAAAAATACTTGAAGGGGCCATCTGCAGAACTAAGATTTTGTGGTATCTTTTCTCGCCATTTGATCGGTCATGTCAACACCAAATTTATTTTTATTGTAATATGAAATTGTCTCAGGTAAACGCTTATAATTCTTTTCAATTGCTACATATTTGTGTTTAGAACTAAGTAACAGTACTTTTTTATTTGGTTTACTTTTATAGCTTGTAAGAGTACAATTATCTGTTGTGAAAATTTTAGATGAAAAGCGTGCCATATCATCTTTCTTTTGCTTCACAATTATTGGTAATTCCCTTTTATTTGAGCGGATAGTTCCAACTAACGTAGTTTTTTTTGTTAGCAGCTTTGTAGCTAGGGATTTGCTTGTAAAGAGAAATTATCTGTGATTACAGTTCTTCCGCAACCTGTAAATGGTTCCATGAGTTTGAGCACAACATATTCAGAGAGTGGTACTGAAGAGGGCTTATTTTCATCTTTTCCTAAATATGGAAGTGCATTTATGATGTATTTGCTATCGGCGTCCAATGCTAACCAATATTTGATACCAAATTTATCCGGCTTGTTAGGCATATATTGGATAAATCTACACCTTACTTTAGTCGGAAACAGCTGTTCGTCTATAGTAATATTACCACAGGGTTTGTAACAGTTTTGGCTGTTCTCAATGAATGAATTCCAAATCATAGACATCATGGCAAATTTGTCTGTTTTCAAACGTTGGCTCCGCTCACTTTTTTTATCAAAACGAATAAATTTGAGAATTTCAGTAAAATTATTTCTGCTCATAGTTTCTGAGAAAAATTTAGGCCCCCATACGTTATTCCACAAAAAGGAACCTTCAAATTATTTTCTCCATATGCACCATACGCAATAAATGCATATAATTCCTCTAGTGATAAATTCCAATCGGTTCCTAATACTCCCTGTGCTTATCTATTGTGCATGTTTTTATATGGTTCATAATACAGTCATCAATTATCAACGAAAACGCAGTCTTAACTTTACCTTTCATAATATGGCGTTTGGCATATCCTGTTGGCCCCACTTCTAGCCTGTGATGTTATGAAGTGGTGATCTTCCAGGTTTACCACCTATTTGTATTTCTTTCCAAACAGATCCATCGATTGCAACATGCTTTTCGTTTTTTTCTATCTCTTCCTCAGAACTTGACTGTAACCTTATTCGTTTTCGTACACGGCATATATTCAAAATATTTTCCTCTTCATCGTCATTATCTGTGCATTCAAACTCATCATCATTTTCAACCAGAATATCTTCATTTTCAGAAAATTCATCTTCATCAATTTCCGAAAACTCTTCGCCTATATTATTTATATCTTCTAAGAACTTGTACTGTTTTGATTGTTTCGACATTTCTATGGGTAAAAAAACCTGAGTTAGTAATGAAATAAATACATCAAAATAAAATATAAGCTACTTACCAATAATTTTACCTGAAACACTGGGCAAACTCCAAATTTTTTTTTTTAAATTTTTTCACAGTTGAACTAAGTAACTACGCAATTTTTGATTGAACTAACTATGCACCAGTCTTTATAGAAATGTGCAACTAACTGAATACAATACTTTGAATACGCATTTACATAATAAGTTCTGGTCCTAAAACCTTATAAAGCAATAAAATATTCTCCCGGTCAAATGACCGGCTGTGGTAGATAACGGTATGTATATGACAAGTATTACTCAAAGTAAACAAAATAGAAATAAAAAATAATAATAGAATATTAAGTGTATATAACAAATAGAAAAAGTCATGAAATCAAGTGCGCAAAAGCGATAAAATTATATGCGCTTTTTAAATGCAAAAGTTCATAACCGGTCAAAAGACCGGTTATGGTATGTTTAGTGTTAAATATGTGAGATGGCTACAACGACTATTGGATTGGATTGGATTGCAAGAGGGGAATCCGTTCAGGACTCACGCACTTAGACCAAAAGTTTGTCCATTGTACCCCTCGTGTGGTTACCCTCATGTCACGCCCGCTGGAGCGGTTGTGAGCCATCCACTCCCTTTTGCGAATTTAATGATTGGTTGCCATCTTCGAACTCCTGCATCACACAGTTCGTTCAAGAAGAAGGCACCAAAGCATTTATTTTGAAGATGCATGAGTTGGGGACAGTGGCACAGAAAGTGTTCAACAGTCTCCCTTTCGTCATCGCATCCTCTACAGACATTACTGTCTGACCGGCGGATTTTGAAAGCGTGGTCACAGAACATAGAGTGACCCGTTAGGATCGCAGTAGCTAGCTGTACCGAGCTTTTTTTCCGTCGCAGATACCTTCTGGTTGCGCTCTCGCTTGGAGCGCCCCAGATTAGTTTTGTTGTACGACCGATGTCATTGTCTAGCCAGACTTGGCGATGCAAATCATCTGCCCAGTGTTTCAGGTTCGCTTTGAGGGTTTGCAGGGCCATCCCTACCGAGGTTGTAATGACCTCTAATTGCGAGCCTTCTCTAGCCAATTCATCTGCTTTTTCGTTACCCGGAATATTGCTATGGCCAGGTATCCATTTCAAGGTAATTCTGTTATGCCGGGCCAGGTTGTTGAGACTGAGCTTGCAGTCCCGAACCAACTTGGACTTGGTCGTGTAACAGGTTACCGCTTTTATAGCGGCCTGACTATCTGAGCAGATTGTCATGTCTCTATCCGTGATTTCCTTTTCGATTAGGAAATTGCTAATTTCTTTTATTGCTACCACCTCCGTTTGGAAAACCGTGGCATGGTCGTCTAATCGGAGGGATTGCTCTAGATTGAGCTCTTGGCAGAAAATGCCAGCGCCCGCACGGTTGCCCATTTTTGAGCCGTCCGTGTAGACCGTTAACTGGTGTGTGCAGGGAGTTGCCACCCCAGTATTCCAGTCTTCTCTAGAAGGGATAACCGTATTAACGTGGCTAACCAGAAAAGATTCTTTTTGGAAGTCACAGGGTTTTTCGACGTTTGGAACGATGGATTTCACAAATCCCAGGATAGTCTCATGCGGGACGGTTGATCCAGTATGTGACCATACCCGGTTTAAGTGAAGTCTCATCGTGGATCCCGCAGCAACCTTTTTTATGTGGGTCCCAATCGGGTGTATAGCCGTTATGGTTTCCAGAGCTGCCGTCGAAGCAGTTTTCATTGCTCCCGTAATGGCGACGCAGCAAGACCGTTGGACTTTTTCCAGTATTTTATAATTGGAGTGTTTCTCTATCGCCTTCCACCAGACGAGAGAACCATAAGAAAGAATGGGCCTGATGACACTGGTGTATAGCCAGCGAATCATTTCTGGCTGGATTCCCCATTTCTTTCCCATCGCGCCCCGACTTATGCCGAAAACCCGCTGGGCTTTCAAAGCTCCTTCTTCTAGGTGCGATCTTCAATTCAGTTTCTTATCTAAGATGACGCCCAGATATTTGACACTGCTCTTCAGTGTCAATCTGGTGCCACCTATCATGGGTGGGTTCAGATGTTGGGTATTTCTTTTTCTTGTAAAGTGTGGCAGATCTCGGTTTTCTGTGGATTAACGTTCAGCCCGCTTTTCTCTGCCCATCGACTGACGATGTTCAGCGCGGGTTAAATTATTACGGCGAGTTCTACCTCGAATTTGCTTGTTACGAGAATAACCAAGTCGTCTGCATAACAGATGACAAGGTATCCCTGTTCGGTGAGTTCGAATAGGAGGTCGTTCACAACGAGTATCCAGAGTAGGGGTGACAGAATGCCGCCCTGTGGTGTACCTTCGTCAACTTTACCTTCCCTTTCTTGGTCACCAAGGTTCGCAAAGATGTTTCTGTGAGCGAGCATATGGTTTATCCACTTGGATATCAGTGGATCAACCTCATGCTTTGCCAGAACATCCTTGATCTTTTCTGGAAGAACGTTGTTAAATGCTCCTTCCACGTCTATAAAGGTTCCGAGGACAGTCTCCTTGAAGAGAAAGGCCTTTTCAATGGTGTGAACCACCTCATGGAGTGCGGTTTCCACCGATTTCCCCTTTAAATAGGCGTGCTGGTTGACAGACAAGACTTCAGGCGGGAGTTTATCCCGTATTTCTTTCTCGCAGACTTTTTCCAAAGTCTTCAGAAGAAATGAAGTAAGGCTGATTGGTCTAAATGCCTTGGTGTTTGAATAGTCACCGCGGCCCGGCTTCGGAATGAAGACCACTCTAACCTCTTGCCAGGATTTGGGAGTATACGCGAAAAGTATACATCCTCTGAAGAGATTTACCAATCTGTTGCCTAGAAACTTCCACGAGTTTTGGAGGAGGGCCGGAAAAATCCTGTCCCGTCCCGGTGACTTGAATGGTTTGAAAGAGAAGACAGTCCATTTAGTCACATCTAGATTGATAAAGTTCACTTCCGTATTGCTCAAACTATTGTTTGGTTGGGTATATGTGGAAACAGAGGTGTCAAAGAATTTGGGGAAATGCTCTTCCATAAGCAATTCAAGGGACTCCCCTACCGATTCCGCCCTGGTCCCTTCGCTATTTAGGAGAAGTTCAGGTTGGACGTGGGTTTTCGCCAGGAATTTCTTTATACGCGACGCCTCATTGACACTATCTACGCAATCGCAGAAGGTTCTCCAAGATTGTCTCTTGGCGGACCGGATTGCGTACTTATATTTTTTTAGAGCTCTTTGGTAGGAGCTCCAGTCTTCGTCACGATTACAGTCTTCGTCACGATTAGAGCGATTATTAGAGCGAATCAATACATTACAGCTCTCTGCTTTGTTAAAGAGTCTGCGAACCTGTTTTCGTTTTTCTTTGAGGTCTTGCGTCAGCCACGGTGGGTCAGAACCAGTTCTGCCCTGTACCTTAATTTTGACATATTTACCTTTTGTTTTGTTCTTTTGATATAAAAAATACTGAAATTAAATTTAAAATTTTTAAAATGAGTTTTGAAGAAAACTTAATAAATAAAGTTTCTGAAAATGAATTTATCAATATACTTTATTTCGTTTCTTTCAACGCGTTATTGTGGTTTGCCAAGCTTCAAGGCGTCGCTTTTGAATGAAAGCTTCAAAATGTCAAAAGCGACGCCTCCATTTGCCGCGACATTGCGGTTTCCGCTTAATAAATGAATCAAAGTTTAATCTTAAGTGTCAAATTTAACGAGGTCTGGAAGGTCGTTAAATTTTGACTTTCTATATTCACCACGCTAGTGTCATAATGTAATTTCCTCCATTTGCCGCGACATTGCGGTTTCCGCTTAATAAATGAATCAAAGTTTAATCTTAAGTGTCAAATTTAACGAGGTCTGGAAGGTCGTCATAATTTAATTTTAAACTACAAATTTAAACCCTTTGGCACACAGCCTTATTCATCTACAATATAATATATACAGGCTACAATTTAATTAAAAAAGTATTAATAAAATATACATTAAATTAATTATGAAAATTAAAAATTCATTTTTACAATATTTTTGAAATTATTTCTTGATAAATTCACGTGTAGGAATATGCCGAAGCTCACGTGTAAAACACGAAGAAGAGCGAAGCTCTCGTGTAGGAATATAGGAATATGACAATTTATATTATAATTTATAATGTCATGAATAAATAATAGACATGATAATTTTCTTGTGTCATGCAAAGTCTCCAGTCCTAGAAGTTTGCAACGTACATTATATTCAGGCATATTTTCACATGTATTACAAAACTTAATTTTAAAAAGAATGTAGCGAGAGAATTTACGTTGAATATATTCGATACGATTTATATGAGCATTATAATAAGGAAACCAAACAACAGATGAATATTCTGATACTGATCTAACCATGCTGAAATAGAGGCATTTTAATGTGTCAATATTATTAAAAAAATTTAATTTCTTTTCAAAAATCCAAGCTTACAGAGAGCTTTACTACAAATGTATTCGTAATGTGCAGTATAAGTAAGTTTGGAATCAAGTATAACACCTAATGGTGGATTTTGATGATAAAAATTTGCCGCTTGTGCATGAAAAACGGACCGAAAGTTTTTATTTCTTATGGAAATTTAATATGTGCGAAGAGAACAACAAATTCTCATTTGCAAGGGATATTTTTCATTTACCAGGGATAATTTTTATTTGCAAGGGAAATTTTACCAGGGATAATTTTTTTGCAAGCGATAATTTTCATTTTGCAATAGATAATTTTTGATATTTTTTAAAAACCATAGATAATCCTTCTTATACAGTTTTGTTGAAATTTTACATTTCAGTATTGCCATTAAAAATTTTTATTGTTTACATTTTTTTATGTTAATTATATTTTGAACTAAATTTATATATCAAATGTAAAAATGGAAATGTTAATAATTTAAAAAAAAATTAATTAACTTTGTTTATGCCGGTTTTTTTCATGTACAAGGATGTAAGTAATTAATTTTGGACTCTATCATTAAAATTATTATTTCCAATTATTATAATGAGTTTATATTTAGTAATTTCGTATTTTAAAATATTATTAACGATTGGTAATGCAACTATTTCCAGGTTTTTGCAAAAAATATAATACGTATATTATTTAAAACTTTAATTGATTGAATGAAATTGACACAAATGCATCACAATAATATATTAATCAATACATTTTAATAATAATAATCAACGAACTATAAACGTTCGTTGATAATATTAAAAATTAAATTTTTATATTATTATTATTATTAATATATTAAATTATTTAATAGAGTAAATTACTTAACCTTTTTTAAATTACAACAAACTCAACTTTAAATATATTTATTACTATATATATTATTCAGAAAAGTGTGATAATTATATAAGAAAAAATTCAAATATTTATATAGGAGATTCAATATAAATTTTTTACAATTGATTTTAAATTATACAATTTGCAATTAATATTTAATTGCTGATTTTAAATATAATAGTTGAAATGATTAATTATTTTTTTAAATAAAATTCTACTGCCATTCAACAGTGCCATCTGTGATCTGTACAGAGATAATCAGCCATTTTATATTCCCTTGTCAAAAAATAAATTCCCTTCTGCAGCGATCTATTTTTTTCTCATGTAAAACTATAATATACTATCTCGTTCTATTTTTCCTGCACAAGCGGCAAATTTTTATCATTAAAACCCAGCATAAGTCTTTTATTTGACAAATTTATTTTTTGTTTTTAAACCAATAATTTTTTTTTTAATCTTTGTAAAGTAATAAATTTTTTTTTATGTATAGACAATATATTTGATTTTTTATGGTTTTTTATATTTTTTTTTCTTCTACTAAATATTAAAAAAAACTAATAGCAAAAAAAAAATGTCACATACCTTTTTTTGTTATTAGATTATACTTAGGATGAGATTGCTCCTGACATGTCTGGATCAGCTGCACCTATTTTCTAATTTTTTTATGTATAAGAATTTTTAAAAAAAATTTGTTCTTAGGTTTTTTTTTCTAATGACAAAAATTCAAAATTTAATCAACTCAAATCAAAAAATTTTTTTCTTTCAAATTATCTTTGTATAATTATTTGTATAATTATTTTAAACCAAATAATTATACAAAAAAAAATAATTTATTTTTAAACCCCCCAAAAAAAAACCAAAAACAATTTCCCCACACTGATGACGATGAATGCATATAATTTTTGGTTACTTCTTATTTAATTACAAAAAAAAAAAAAAAAATTCAAACTTAAATACAAAAAAAAACTAATTGCAAAAAAAACTCAACGGAAAATATTAAATAAGCCGGTGTCCAGCGCCACGGTTAACATACGACTTTTTTCCTCATTCAACCTTTTTTCGACTATTTCCTCTTTATCATGCCCTTCATTTCACTCTGGGTAAAATGAAGAGCATCTTTTGTTTTTCCAGTTCACCAACTAAAAATTAAATTCATCAACACGACATCTGGGTTTTCATCCACAAAGAACTTAACAACATGCAACAACACAACAACATTGACAAGTACAACACAACAACATGGCAGAAAGATTTATGCCGAATGTAAGTATACTGCTATTTATTTTTTTAATATACGGAGTATTTTTTTTATCTCTAAAATTATTAATTATTCATTACAGAATACTCTGGGTGTCACAACATGTTCTAAAGGTAAAATATCACAACCAAAATACAAATCAATACCAAAATACAAATCCGAAAAATTTAAATTTTGTGGATATAATCCACTCTGATATATGCGGTCCATTTACTCAATTTGCGATCGGTGGTTGAATGCTTCTTCTTCTTATCTGGCGCTACAGCCCAAATCGAGCCTTGGCCTCTTCAATCTTTTTCTTCCAAACTTCGCGATGCTCCGCAGATCTTTTCCAGTTTCTTGTTTCCAATAGTTGGTGCGCATCACAACGGACATTGTCCTCCCGTCTTTGACGTGGCTTTCCGACAGGTCTCTTACCATCCGTTTTTCCATTGAGAGCTTTCTTGGTGATGCAAGATTCATCCTGTCTCTGAACATGTCCTGCACATCTTAATCGTTTTAATTTTATGAAAGTTGACAGTTTATTATCTTCAAAAAGGTGGTACAACTCGTTGTTGAATATTGATGTGCACAGACCGTTTTCTTGAATTGGTCCATATATGCGACGAAGAATTTTCCTTTCGAAAGTATCTAGTGCATTCTCTGATTTTGGAGTCATAGTCCATGCTTCGCTTCCGTAGGATATTACCGCTCTGATTCATGTTTTGTAAAATCTTATTTTTGCTTTTCTATGGATAGCTCTCGATCTCATTATTGACAGCAAAGAAAAGTATGTTCTGTTTGCTGCTGCTATTCTTTTTTTTATTTCCTTCGTCTCATCGTTGTCCATCGATATATTGGATCCCAGATACGCGAACTCGTTGACTACCTCCAGGTTGTAATGATTAATGTTATGTTCTGGCTTCCTTCGCGTTCCCCTTGTTTGTCTCATGACCTTCGTTTTATTTTCATTATTTTGTAATTCTACTGAACTGGCAGTTGGTAAAACATCTTAATAGCTGTTATTGGTCTTTCCATTAACTCCACGTCATCCGAGCGTTGCCGAAGCATCAACTTCGATTTTGCTGATGACATGTTCCAGTGCTAGGTTGAAGAGCATTGGTGCCAATCCGTCTTCTTGTTTCAGGCCTTGCTTAATTTCGAACTGGTCAGTAATTTCCCCGCATATTTTAACGCGGGCTTGTGAGCCCTCCATTGAAAGTCTCGCCATTCTGACCAGTTTTAATGGAATGTTAAAGTCCAATACTATGCTATATAGTTTCTCTCTGGATATACTATCCTAGGCTTGTCTAAAATTTTCGAATATGTGGTTGTGGTATACATCTACATTGTACTCATAACATTTTTCCAAGATTTGTCGCACTGTAAACAGTTGGTTTATTGTGGATTTCCCTGGTTTAAATCCTGCCAGATATTCTGCTACTATGGCTTCAGATATTGGCTCTAGTTTGGTCTTTACGATGGTCGTGAAAATTTTGTAGGCTGTACATAAGAGAGTTATGCCTCGGTACTTGTTGCACTTGAGTTTGTCTCACTTTTTATGTATTGGACAAATCAGGCTTACCTTCCATTCATCTGGCAATATTTCATAGACCAATATTTGTTGTATCAGCATCCAAATCTCTTGCAGTAGTTTTTCGCCGCCTTTCGTATTTCTTATTATTAAATAAATAAATGATAATATTAATAAATAATAATATAATAATAATAATAATAGCATTAACAATTATTATGAGCCGTTTATTTTGAAAGTGGTATAAGTCCATTTTATATTATATGGAAATGGGTTTACATTTGCATGGTTTGAAAAATATTTATTAATAAACGACCATTTATTAATATTATTATTTATTTATAATAAATGCGGCAGATGTTAGTGATGCTGATTGGGCTGCTGATCTAAACGATCGAAAATCAATACGCAATATTTTTTAGATAATTGGTGCATTTGTTGGAAATTTATAAATCAGAAATCAGTAGCATTATCTACTATGGAAGCTGAATTCATGGCGTTATCAGATGCTACAAAAGAAATAATTTTCAAATTGCAGTAAAATAGAGGTAGAAAGTTAACCAAAATCGAAACGATTGAAGAGTACAAAGTATAACTTTTGTGTTTGATTCACGTTATACTTATATACTTACGTTATACTTATAAAAGTTATTTTTTACTTCAAAACTTTACTATTTTGTTGAAATTTTTATATTGAAAATTCATAAAAATAGAAACAATTATTTAAAAAATTGTTTTTATTTTAATAAAAATATATCAGAAAATTAATAGGTTTCCCTAATAAAATATGAAAAAATAAAAAAATCTCTAGATTGAATTTTTCTATGCTTCGCAAAATTAATTGAAATTAAGCAAAATTAAAATTCTCAAGGCCATAAAAACTTAAAACTCAACAAAAACGCAAAAAAGGAATATAAATATTGTTCTCACAGAGATAGAAATGAAAAAATAATAATGTTTGTTAAAAGCAATACATGCGCCCCCTGTCTCACCAATATAATAATATTTTTTTTCAAATGATGATTAATCTAGTTATTTAAAATCAGTGATAGTACTTACTTTTTAATTGCCTCCAAAAATAATTATTTCACAATTTCTATAGAATAAAACACACGAATACCACAATTGCAAACAAAATTAAATTGACATTTACACAGTAGAAAATGGGGCCGATTGCGCAAAAACCTGCTACGTAGCAGACGTTTAAAATAAAAATGATAGCATATTCATTTTATAGCAGACTTAAAATTATTCGTATTCTATTCAATTCCAATTTTCGAAACTGCTATGAAGCTGTCATATCATAGCAGATTCGAATTTCGAATTAACAGTTATTTGAATTTATAATGTTTTTATTTTGTGTTTTTTAAATTGCGATTTTAAATAAAAAATATGAATAAGGACATGAGCATTGTGGAAAATAGTAAGTAAAAAATAAAATATATGTATAAAAGATCATTTAAAGTTTTAACTTATAATTTTTTTAAATTTCATTTTAGAAGCTCGCAAAAGAGATCAAAAAGTAAATATTCAACAAAAAGAAATTTACGCTTCTTTTGTTGAAAATAATAAAATTATAAATTTAAAAAAAAAAAAAGACATCAGTAAAGAACTAACATTATTGTTGAATTCGGAAATAGGGCTGAAAAAAAGTATGGAAGAATGGAAGAAGGTAAAGTATTTTATCTGATATAAATTTAATTATAATAAATTCATTTTTGAATATCTTCAGGTGTTTGATAATTGGAGATATGTATTAAAACGTAAAGTTCGAGATAATATAAATGATATAAATAAAACTGGAGGCGGAAAAGCGACTGGTGTTGAATTAACGCAGCTGGAAGAAAGAGCATATATATGTTGGGGAACAATTACAACCGAAGGACTGTAACAGGATGAGTAAATTTTTGGAACTGACAAAAAAAATTACCACCTGTTAACTATAAGATAAGTCGGAGGAGGTAACTTCGGAGTTCTAGTGAAGTGGGCGCCAGGTCTAGGGTGACCAACAGCGCATCACAAGAAAAACGCTATACCAAAATTTATGTTACTAGAACTCCTTCGATCACTGGGAATTCCTCCAAAGTGTGCCAGCTATGCTCAGCCTGTGGGGCGTGAGTCGACCAGTGATCCAAACGGCAATCAATACAACAACCTACGAATAAGAAATATATGGAAGTGGCATAAATGTTCCCTCTCTTTTTAACACATTAAAATTTTAATATATTGAAAAATTGTTTATGAAGCCACGATTTTGGTAGTTCTTTTTCCTTTTGCTCGCCAAAGTGTCAAATTAATAATATGAAAAATATTATAACAGCTGATTTTAGATTTACAGGGCTGGCTTATTTTTTTAAGTTTAAGAGTCTCAATATAAATTAACAATATTAACTAGCTAAACAAATTACTCTATTTTACTTTCCATTTGTATAATTATCGTTGCGCGACCTAAAATATTCCTTAGGATGATCTTTACTTGTATTTTTCAAAAAAAAAAATTATCTCCTTAAAAATTGATGCCCGAATTAAAAAAAACCTAATCCGCCATTTCTCATTTTTATATTTTGACAATTCGGCTAGCAAAAAAAGAGACAACTATACCCGGCGTGGCTTCAAATTTTTATATTTATGCCCTATCCATATATCTTCTATATCGTTGACAACAACCATGGAAAGTAAAATACAGTAATTTGTTTCGCTAGTTAATATTGTTAATTTATATTGAGACTCTTAAACTTAAAAAAATAAGCCAGCCCTGTAAATCTAAAATCAGCTGTTATAATATTTTTCATATTATTAATTTGACACTTCGTCGAGCAAAAGGAAAGAGAACTACCAAAATCGTGGCTTCATAAACAATTTTTCAATATGTATATTAAAATTTTAATGTGTTAAAAAGAGAGGGAACATTTATGCCACTTCCATATATTTCTTATTCGTAGACAACAACATAGTGATACTTCCACAAAAAAAATTCCAACAACGGAAAATTTTCAACAAATTTTACGAAGTATCACCATTAGGAAGAGGACAAGAAAGGAACAGAAATCCATTGTGATCCATCCTGGGAAATTATGGAAAAATCAGCCACTCATTTTACAAAAAAAAACAAAAAAAAAACGAAGCGATCAGCAACCCAACGCAGTACCACTCTCTACCAAAAATAATAAAAAAAATCATGGAATTTTCAAAAAAAATTAAAATTCCAAAATAAATTATAATAAATAAAAACACAATGAATTTTTTTTTTATAAGTGATGTACAACATTAATTAATTTCTTGTTGTTATGTGGTGATGAATTTAAAATTTATAAAGTATAACGATCCCGAATTTTAAACCAAAAGCCAACAATTTTAATTTTTTAATAATAATTTTAATCAATTAAATAATGTGTATTCAACAAATTCACAACTAATAATATAAATAAATAAATGTAAAATTTAACTTTACTTAAGGATGAATATAAATTAACATGCAAAAAGAATATAGGACTGAGCAAAAGCAAAAAAAAAAAAAATAACAAAATTGAAAAGAAGAAAAAATCAGCGCGTTACAAAATTAAAAAGTTTTAACCCTCTAGTGCATCATGATGCAAATATGAATCAAAGCAATAAATGTTAAATAGTTTTTAAGCAAAAATTTATTTTGAGTTTTTTCCTATTTGATTCACTTCTGAATCGTTCTGTTCTGAAAACAAAATCATAATAGGAAAAAAAAAATTACGGACTTATTTGTTTTGTCAGTTTTTATATTTTTGTAGTGTGAGATTGTAACGGGATATGTGAAATTTGTGCAGCGATTTATTCTGGGACTTTCAAATTGTATGTTAAGTAATGGTAAGTTGAAATTTAATGGTAAATTATTTATATAAATTCAGAATTTGTGTAATTATCCATTAAAAAAAATTATAATGTCAAAGGATTTTTTGCTGATTGTGTCCTTTAGAGGCAAAAAAAATGCATATTTCTAGAACAAACGTTGTTCCGTATATACTTTTGCACAATTTAAAAAGAGTATGGTTGAAAAACATTTTCTTACGCACTAGAGGGTTAAACAATTTTGCACATACCTGGTCTACTGATGCTTGCCCTCCTGACACCACCACAATCGGTAAAAAAAAATCGATTCTACAAAAAGAATATAAAAAAAAAATCGTTTTATATATTATTCCTGGTGCCGCTGCTGCTGGGTTGATGATTGTTTTTTGTTATCCTTCCCTTCTGTTGTTTGAATTGTTTTTCTTTTTCTGACATCGGATCTGGTTTTTTTACAAAGTTTTGATGCTCTTATTATTAAATTTTTTGGCTTTATTAAGTCGGTTTGTTTTTGTATTTTTGGGTTTATGTTTCGTTTTTCTCTTTTTTTATTTTTCCGCGTAATTTTCTTGTGCTATTCTTATAATTTCACGTGCCGAACAATTAAGGCAAACCCGCGGAGGCCGGAAAATTTTTTTGTTTTATTCTATTCACACTAATATTATTTTTTTAAATCTGATGATTGAACTGGTTTAATTTTTTTTATTTTTGGTCGATTTTCGTCACACAAAATAATATTGTCAATAAATTCCGCACAACTAATATAGATATACTTTTTTTCTTTTTCTTTTTGATTTACCAAAATTTTCCGCCCCGCACAATTTAATAAAAAAATTTCAATAAATTTCATAATTTTTCAAAATTATCAATTTTCGACCGTCGAGCCTGCCAATTTTTTTCCGACTCCCCAAAGCAATCAATTTTTTCTTATTCGAAAAAACTATTGCTTCCTCGATCGCGTGATCTCTTGACTTTCGGAATCAAAACATGGCCCAAAAGGGCAACAAAGGTTGTCTATTGTTTTCTGTTCCGAAAATCAAGAGACCGCAGCGCTGACGGGAATTTCGAATTAATACTACCATGGCTAACCACCTCCAATTAACCTCCGCGCCTGTCTACTGACTGACATCTGAGATATGACAAGCCGGTATTCAAACTAACATAAAGATGGACGATGTAAAAAAATAAATAAGTAAGGTAATTTTTTGCAATTATTTTATTTTACTAATTTTTACTTCTTTTAGGAAATATTGAACAAAAAAAATACATGGTGTCACAGGGCACTGTGATTTATCATATAAAGTCTTACATTGTCCTTCTGTGGAATACTCTTCTTATCCTTAGATATATTACAATATCCATTACATCCATTATAATATCAGAAAATTTAAAAATAAAACACAAATAACTAAAATAAAATAAATAAAACTTTACAAAAATTAGTTTATTATTCAAAAAGCGCACTTTCAGAATCGCATAGCAGTTTTTTTTCCATAAAAGTAACTAAATTGTATCTGCTATATAGCAGATTTTTTGCAACAGATTTTTACACAATTTTGTTGTTCAGAATACGGATTTTAGAAATATCATATTCTGCTATGAACCGTTAAATTTTTATATGGAACATAGCAGGTTTACAAAATAAGAGGTTTTACAGAATCTACCCCAATATTACATTTGCAGAATAGAAATATAATTCCGTTTTTGGTGGAACCAAATTTAGGTATTTCTGAGATATATTTCTGATCCATATTTAGTGGACTAAAATGTGGCATTTCCGGAGGAAAAAATTCTTTTTGTAATATTTTCAAAAAATATATTTTAAATTATTTTAAATGTTTTTTCCCTAAATAAATACATATAATGACATAATTAAAGTTAAAAATAAAATAAAATTTTTAAATTTTTTTTTTTGAAAAAATTCTAACTTTCCGTTTTGGTGGAAACACATTGAGATATTTCTGAGATATATTTCTAAAGTGAAATTGAGTAGAAAATGTTACATTTGCGGAAATTAAATTTGGATTTAATTTGGTGGAATGTAATTGAGACATTTCTCAGATATATTTCTGATCCAAATTTATTGAAGTGAAATTGAGAAATTAACGGCATAGAAAATGTTCCATTTGTGGAATTTTATTTTGGATTCACTTTGATTGAATAAAATTGAGACAATTTTGGGAAAAAAATTTGATCCAGATATAGCCTTTGAGTATATAGAACAGGAGAAGCTATAATATAAATTTGCCCCTACAAGCAATGTCACCAAGTTTTTGCCAATTTTTAGAGCATTACTTGTCAAAAATTTGCAAATGATTGTCAAAAATTTGCACATTTTATATATAAATATATGAAATATTTCTCTTTACCCCCCAACAAAAAAATGCTTCACTTTATTTTAACTCCTGTTCTATATACTCTAAGGATATAGCGAAGTAAGAATGATATATATGAGCTAAAATTTAGGAATGTGAGTGAAAAAAATGTCTCAATTTTAAATCATTTTGGACTCAGAGGCCGTTTTGCTTAAAGGGTAACTATTCTCATTTGTGAACTTACTATATTTGTAGGCTGCGTAGGACATCGAATAGAAGGCGAAAAGAAAGTCTGGCATGAGAAAATAATACGAAATAAACCACATAAATCAAAAACCACTGATACACGAAATAAATCACATGTTTTCAAAGCATTATATCGAGCTTATCAAATACTACCCAACACAAAGTCAAGCAAAAAGGGTTTCAACGTCAGCAATAATAGAAATAAAATCAGAAGTGTACCACGGTAGAACACTTGGCCCAATAAAATACTACGGTAACGGTACACAAGTGATCTACCAGAATTTGAAAATGTAACAGTAGCCACATTTGCACACGACAGCACTAGGTGATTTTTAGTAGACTACGCAACAAGTAAACTACAAGTAGCAACCAACAGATTCACGAGATGGACTAAAACATGAAAATTCAAATTTAGTGACATGCAATAAAGATTTTACTTAACGGATGAAATTTTTGGAGCTAGGCTAGGTGGCAGATATTAGTGTTTTTTGTTTCTGTGAATGAGGACAATTAGTTCATTTCTTTTTATGAAAAAAAAAATGATTTAGATTAATTTTTTTTTCGAAAATTGATTTTTAAAGCAAAATTTTCCACAAAAAAAAACAATTTGAGTGCCTGTAGGTTCCAAACCCGTATAGCTACAAAAACTCTTAATATAATATGGCTTGTCTAAAACCTTTTTATATAGAAATTATATAGTACATACTATCATTTGAGTTGTTCTTTTTAATAAATGGCCGTGGGAAAAGTGCTAACTAAAATATAGTAAAGCGAAAGCCATAAATCATATTTTGAGCTATCTAGGGCCATGGCCATCTATATGAGGAGATCTGAAACATTTCTTTTATTTTAAATGTAAAATTTCTATGTTTTGTTGTTGTAATTTATTTTGTTATTTTCTTATTCCCTACCCTAGGTATACAGAAGTTTAAGGGGGGAAGAAAAAAATATAAAAAAATGTTCTATATACGTATTTGAATAATTTTCTGATTTAATAAGAATTGAAAAATATTTTTATATTTTTCAATTCTTAAATTCATAATGGCCGAAACACAAAAAGTTACAGTCACAGCTAAAGCTGGCATTGTGTTTCGGCCATAACATTTAGCCCGTTAGCGATAGTGACGTAATGGGGGAAGAAAACATGAATTTTTTTTTTGTAGAATGTTCTAATTTCTAGATTTAAAATAATTTTCAGAATGAATTTTCGAATTGTTGCATCACTTGTTGGAAAGTACTCCTAATGTTAGAACTAGTTTTTAACGTATTTAATTAACTATTCTGTAACACAAAATCAAAGTACAAAACTTAAATTTTTATTTTTTTTAATATGCTTTTTCTCGAAAAAATCACTAAGGTTTTTTTTTATTTTATTGCGTAATTAGAATTAGAATTAATTACGCAATACAAAACCATTTGTGAATTTTATTTTGCTTATCAAATTTGAAATTTCTTTGTTGGTTATTTGATTTTGAATATAGAAATTTTTGAATGAATATCGTCATAGCAAAGGGTATTTATTGTTATTGATATGAATGTTGAAAAAAAAATTAGGTCGCCAACGATTGAACAATATAGGTCTTCAGCAATTTAGGTCGCCAACGATAAGTTTTGTATGCCAAATACCTACAATTTAGGAGGCCTTGGAAGCATAAAGTTTTTAGCTGTAGAAGATAACTCGTGCTGTAATTATCGTATTTTGGTCCGTTTTTTTTTCAAATGGTTGGTTATAGAATATTGTGCTACACTAGGAACTGAACCAGGGAGCCTTTTTGTTTTGATCTAGGTTCTCTCGAAATTTAAAACATTTTTTTATTTCCATACAAAAAAGACCACATGATTTCTATTTTTTCCACAATTTGGATCCAATTTGAATGAAATTTGGAAGACAAGTAGCCTGTATAAAACTAAACTGCACTAGGAAGCGGAATATTTGATTATTGACTTTAATTTTGATTTAACAGCAATTATATTTTCAAACCTTGATATGGAATATAAACTAAACTAAAGAAAATAAATTCATAAAATTAAGTAATTGTTAAAATTTTGTTATTTAAAATTTTGAAAAATAATAGAAAATAAGTTTGTAGGAGCCAAATTAATGAAGCAACTTTTTCCAAAATTTGCCAAAAAAATACATTTTTGAAATTGTTATAGATATTATAGTTCCACTGGTTTCTAATAGGATCGCCGGTTCTAAATTTTTATATTCGGTATTATTTTTTGTAACTATGTGTCTCTATCGTTGTTCTCTATATTCTTTCTTATTTTTGGGTATTTTTTTGTATTATCTTATATATAGATTTTAGTTGTATCATGGTTTATATATCTTATAATTGTCCAATCAAGCCATTTTTTGAGTTGTTGCGACGAGATTTAAAAATTGTAGGGGCAGCACCATCGATTAGTATTGGGTTGAAAACTTTGCTATTGATTCACACATGTTCTTTCAAAAGAGTTTTAGAAAATTACACAATACAAACAAACTCATGCGAAAACAAAGCAAAAAAAAATATTACGCGTTTTTCTTAATACGAACAAAAAAGAAAAGCATTTTGCTATATTTTGTTATGAATGTAAAATTCGAGTGTCGACGACCTCCTAGTATGCGTGACGGTCTATCACGCGGGTTCGCTCCGGGCAATGCGCTTCAGCGTAGCAGACAGTCGCTTCCCTTCACCAACCTTTTTCCTTTATCCCTATATCCGTCTTCTTCCCATCCACAGATCCCATTCCAACCTAATGTCAAGGTGGTGTGAGCTCCGTGTCGATGACTGAAAAGCTGGGGGTAAAACCAGTCGCTAACGATCTTCCTCCGATGCCCGGGCAAGGTCGGTTGTATAAGTGCCTTATTCTGGTATGTCGGCTCTGCCAGAATGGACTCCATATTTCCGTACTTACTCGTGGGACCAAATGGAACTTAATAATACAAACAAAAACAAAAAAATCTGCAACAACTACCAAAACAATAAATACGAAGAACAGGTTCGGATGACGACTTACTTGCCTCCAGTCAAGAGACAATTAAAACTAGCAGGAGTACCAGCTCAAGTACTCCAAATAAAGCAAATAGTACCAGCCATAGTACTACAAAATTAGAGGTGCCTGATCGTAAAGGTAGTACCAGCCATAGTACTCTTAAGCGTTCAGATACAACAAGTACCGGACAAAGTACTTAAAAAAACAGGACACGGACCTCCGGGTCTATCCTCAAGCGTCGGTACCTTAAAGCCAAATTCATTATGGACAAGATAAAATATAAGAGTACTCTTGCACTATAGTGGTATCCTCAGCGTCTTTATCGTCTACCCTACCGTCGGCCTTATTCCGACGTAAGGAGCGAATAAGAGAAACAGGTCTCAAGAAGGCATCTCTAGTCACCTTTCTTAGTTCGCTAAGGTTTTCATTTCACCACACGGGAAGCTTCTTTTTGCTATGTTTTATCAGACAGGACATCTTGAAGGAGACTGTCTGCTATAGGCAGAACGAGTGGAAACTCTATAAGGACCGACTCAGAGAATATAAAAAAGGCATTAGAATAGCCAAAAGTCAGAACTGGCAGAGCTACTGTGAGTACATTGAAAATACCAGGGACTCTGCCAGACCTAGCAAAGTCCTATCCAAAGAACACTCAAATCCATTCTTTCTCAAGACTGAGGGGGAAAACTGGGCTGAAACGTGCTCTGAAACACTCGACCTACTAGTAAATACTTACTTTTCGGGTTGCTCCGAAGGTGTTCCCAAATTCCAAACTGAGAATATGGGGATTCAGTCGACCCTAGACTCAATTGTAACCGAAACCAACATCGCCTGGGCGATTGATAGCTTCTTACCATATAAATCAGCAGGTTTAGATGGTATTTTCCCAAAAATGCTCTAAAGATATAGTTGTTCCGTATATAATCAAGCTATACTAAAGCTCGGTTATGTTCCACAGTCGTGGAGACAGGTTAAGGTTGTCTTTATCCCAAAAGCGGGGAAAAGAGGACTCTAAACGGCTAAAGATTTCAGGCCGATTAGTCTATCTTCATTCATGCTAAAAACGTTAGAGCGATTAATTTAAACAGATTTAAGAAACACTTTGGTAGCCTCACCACTGTGCAAACTCAACATGCATACTGGAAAGGTAAATCCACCGAAACGGCACTGAGCGAAGTGGTATGCACGGTGGAGAAATCTATTCAATATACAAAATATACCCTATCTAGCCTCCTTTCTAGACATTAAGGGTGCTTTTAATAATGTGCGGGTGTCTGCTATCCAAGAATCACTTGAATAAATTGGCGTGAAAACCACACTCATCCAGTGGATAGTTGGCATGCTGAAGGCTAGAGTTATCCATGTAGACCTCGGCGGTCATACAGTTACCAGATGTGTCAGTAGGGGAACTGTTGGGTGTAAGTTGGGTGTACGTTGGGTGTACGCGTAGAGCCCAAGCTTTGTTCTTTGTGGTTAATTAATTTTGTAGCTATCACTTTTTGAATGACAGTAAAAGTGCGATTTAATGTCACTATGTACATGATTACATGCGCCTGCCCAGGTTACTACCTCAACCATTTTCGTAGAAGAGAGGTAAGTGCGGGCAGAGGTAAAAAAAGTTCAAAAAATTTAGAAATTTTTTCTGTTGCCCCGTTCCCCTCCATTTGTTTCAAGTTTCCATAATTCCTTTTTTGTCAAAAATTTATTATTATTTTCAAACTGCCGGACGAGTAACATCTCCGGAAGAAAATATTTTTAATTGACCATAATTTTCAAACTGCCGAACGAGCAACATCTCCGGAAGAAAATATAAATAAATTAGTAATTGTGGAAAATATAAAAATTATTTTTATTAGTGAAATATTTTCTATTATTTCTAATTATTATTTTTTTACAAATGATTTTAAAAGCAGATAATTATTATATCTTTTTCTAAAAAAAACTATATTTTATATTTATATAAAGATAAAAAAAGGATTTCAAAATTATTATCGTAATACTTATATTTATTAGACTTTATTTGTTTGGCCTTAATTTCCTTTTTCATTTTTGTTATACAAAGAAAAAGAAAATATTATAGAAAGATGGAAAATAGTAAAAAAATTGACCTTTCTAACTTTGTTTAAAATGAATTAATCTTTCTTTCTTCTTTTAAATGTTGAACTATGAAGTATAATCTTATCTTTCTATATCGTAATTTCAAAACTTTAATTGAGTCATATATAGAAAACTAATTTATAGGTAACTATGTATTATAAAATAAAATTAGAATAATATAATAAAAATGTAATAATTGCTTAATAAAAATTGAGAAATATTTATATAAAAACAAATAAAATAGATTTCATATCTAATAGAGATTTCATAGATTTTATAATCGTAATGATAAATCAAAACTAATAATTTTCAGGTTTTGTATTTTCGGAATATAAAAAAAAATCAGGATAAATATATATATATCTCTCTGTCCTTAATTTTCTTAAATCTGTCTCTATATTATTATACATATAATAATATAGACAATAAATATGTATAATAAATATGTATATAAAATATTATATAAATATTTATATAATAAATTTTCTTTGTTTCACGGAAAAAATATAGAGAGATGAATATTAATATTAATACTGAATATTAATGAAATATATAATTAAAGAGGAGGAATTAAGAAACCTCTATTAATTTTGTGATATATTTTTATAAAACAAATATTAAAATAATATTAAATTAAATTATATTTAATATTTTTTATATTGAAAACAGTGATGGATACGTCGATCGCATTATTCGCGGAACCACAAATTCGGCAAGCATAAAGCTGAAAGTTATACTTGTAGTCAAGTATAATATTTTACGGTTTGTGACACCGTGTATTTTTTTTATATGGTTTTCTAAAAAGAAAATAAAAAAATTATTAAATTAAAAGAAATTAAAAAATACCTTGTTTAGTTGTTTACGTCTGCGTCCATCTTGATGTTATTTGTATGCCGGCTTGTCACATCTCAGATGTCAGTTAGTGGACAGGCGCGGGCGGAGGTAAAATTTGGTTAGGTGGGTAGCCATAGTGATAGGTTTCGAAATTCCCGTCAGCGCTGCGGTCTCTTGATTTTCGGAACAGAAAACAATAAACAACCTTTGTTGCCCTTGCGGGTCATGTTTTGATTCCGAAAGTCAAGAGATCACGCGATCGAGGAAACAATAGTTTTTTCGAAATGAGAAAATTTTTTTGTATTATCTTATATATAGATTTTAGTTGTATCATGGTTTATATATCTTATAATTGTCCAATCAAGCCATTTTTTGAGTTGTTGCGACGAGATTTAAAAATTGTAGGGGCAGCACCATCGATTAGTATTGGGTTGAAAACTTTGCTATTGATTCACACATGTTCTTTCAAAAGAGTTTTAGAAAATTACACAATACAAACAAACTCATGCGAAAACAAAGCAAAAAAAAATATTACGCGTTTTTCTTAATACGAACAAAAAAGAAAAGCATTTTGCTATATTTTGTTATGAATGTAAAATTCGAGTGTCGACGACCTCCTAGTATGCGTGACGGTCTATCACGCGGGTTCGCTCCGGGCAATGCGCTTCAGCGTAGCAGACAGTCGCTTCCCTTCACCAACCTTTTTCCTTTATCCCTATATCCGTCTTCTTCCCATCCACAGATCCCATTCCAACCTAATGTCAAGGTGGTGTGAGCTCCGTGTCGATGACTGAAAAGCTGGGGGTAAAACCAGTCGCTAACGATCTTCCTCCGATGCCCGGGCAAGGTCGGTTGTATAAGTGCCTTATTCTGGTATGTCGGCTCTGCCAGAATGGACTCCATATTTCCGTACTTACTCGTGGGACCAAATGGAACTTAATAATACAAACAAAAACAAAAAAATCTGCAACAACTACCAAAACAATAAATACGAAGAACAGGTTCGGATGACGACTTACTTGCCTCCAGTCAAGAGACAATTAAAACTAGCAGGAGTACCAGCTCAAGTACTCCAAATAAAGCAAATAGTACCAGCCATAGTACTACAAAATTAGAGGTGCCTGATCGTAAAGGTAGTACCAGCCATAGTACTCTTAAGCGTTCAGATACAACAAGTACCGGACAAAGTACTTAAAAAAACAGGACACGGACCTCCGGGTCTATCCTCAAGCGTCGGTACCTTAAAGCCAAATTCATTATGGACAAGATAAAATATAAGAGTACTCTTGCACTATAGTGGTATCCTCAGCGTCTTTATCGTCTACCCTACCGTCGGCCTTATTCCGACGTAAGGAGCGAATAAGAGAAACAGGTCTCAAGAAGGCATCTCTAGTCACCTTTCTTAGTTCGCTAAGGTTTTCATTTCACCACACGGGAAGCTTCTTTTTGCTATGTTTTATCAGACAGGACATCTTGAAGGAGACTGTCTGCTATAGGCAGAACGAGTGGAAACTCTATAAGGACCGACTCAGAGAATATAAAAAAGGCATTAGAATAGCCAAAAGTCAGAACTGGCAGAGCTACTGTGAGTACATTGAAAATACCAGGGACTCTGCCAGACCTAGCAAAGTCCTATCCAAAGAACACTCAAATCCATTCTTTCTCAAGACTGAGGGGGAAAACTGGGCTGAAACGTGCTCTGAAACACTCGACCTACTAGTAAATACTTACTTTTCGGGTTGCTCCGAAGGTGTTCCCAAATTCCAAACTGAGAATATGGGGATTCAGTCGACCCTAGACTCAATTGTAACCGAAACCAACATCGCCTGGGCGATTGATAGCTTCTTACCATATAAATCAGCAGGTTTAGATGGTATTTTCCCAAAAATGCTCTAAAGATATAGTTGTTCCGTATATAATCAAGCTATACTAAAGCTCGGTTATGTTCCACAGTCGTGGAGACAGGTTAAGGTTGTCTTTATCCCAAAAGCGGGGAAAAGAGGACTCTAAACGGCTAAAGATTTCAGGCCGATTAGTCTATCTTCATTCATGCTAAAAACGTTAGAGCGATTAATTTAAACAGATTTAAGAAACACTTTGGTAGCCTCACCACTGTGCAAACTCAACATGCATACTGGAAAGGTAAATCCACCGAAACGGCACTGAGCGAAGTGGTATGCACGGTGGAGAAATCTATTCAATATACAAAATATACCCTATCTAGCCTCCTTTCTAGACATTAAGGGTGCTTTTAATAATGTGCGGGTGTCTGCTATCCAAGAATCACTTGAATAAATTGGCGTGAAAACCACACTCATCCAGTGGATAGTTGGCATGCTGAAGGCTAGAGTTATCCATGTAGACCTCGGCGGTCATACAGTTACCAGATGTGTCAGTAGGGGAACTGTTGGGTGTAAGTTGGGTGTACGTTGGGTGTACGCGTAGAGCCCAAGCTTTGTTCTTTGTGGTTAATTAATTTTGTAGCTATCACTTTTTGAATGACAGTAAAAGTGCGATTTAATGTCACTATGTACATGATTACATGCGCCTGCCCAGGTTACTACCTCAACCATTTTCGTAGAAGAGAGGTAAGTGCGGGCAGAGGTAAAAAAAGTTCAAAAAATTTAGAAATTTTTTCTGTTGCCCCGTTCCCCTCCATTTGTTTCAAGTTTCCATAATTCCTTTTTTGTCAAAAATTTATTATTATTTTCAAACTGCCGGACGAGTAACATCTCCGGAAGAAAATATTTTTAATTGACCATAATTTTCAAACTGCCGAACGAGCAACATCTCCGGAAGAAAATATAAATAAATTAGTAATTGTGGAAAATATAAAAATTATTTTTATTAGTGAAATATTTTCTATTATTTCTAATTATTATTTTTTTACAAATGATTTTAAAAGCAGATAATTATTATATCTTTTTCTAAAAAAAACTATATTTTATATTTATATAAAGATAAAAAAAGGATTTCAAAATTATTATCGTAATACTTATATTTATTAGACTTTATTTGTTTGGCCTTAATTTCCTTTTTCATTTTTGTTATACAAAGAAAAAGAAAATATTATAGAAAGATGGAAAATAGTAAAAAAATTGACCTTTCTAACTTTGTTTAAAATGAATTAATCTTTCTTTCTTCTTTTAAATGTTGAACTATGAAGTATAATCTTATCTTTCTATATCGTAATTTCAAAACTTTAATTGAGTCATATATAGAAAACTAATTTATAGGTAACTATGTATTATAAAATAAAATTAGAATAATATAATAAAAATGTAATAATTGCTTAATAAAAATTGAGAAATATTTATATAAAAACAAATAAAATAGATTTCATATCTAATAGAGATTTCATAGATTTTATAATCGTAATGATAAATCAAAACTAATAATTTTCAGGTTTTGTATTTTCGGAATATAAAAAAAAATCAGGATAAATATATATATATCTCTCTGTCCTTAATTTTCTTAAATCTGTCTCTATATTATTATACATATAATAATATAGACAATAAATATGTATAATAAATATGTATATAAAATATTATATAAATATTTATATAATAAATTTTCTTTGTTTCACGGAAAAAATATAGAGAGATGAATATTAATATTAATACTGAATATTAATGAAATATATAATTAAAGAGGAGGAATTAAGAAACCTCTATTAATTTTGTGATATATTTTTATAAAACAAATATTAAAATAATATTAAATTAAATTATATTTAATATTTTTTATATTGAAAACAGTGATGGATACGTCGATCGCATTATTCGCGGAACCACAAATTCGGCAAGCATAAAGCTGAAAGTTATACTTGTAGTCAAGTATAATATTTTACGGTTTGTGACACCGTGTATTTTTTTTATATGGTTTTCTAAAAAGAAAATAAAAAAATTATTAAATTAAAAGAAATTAAAAAATACCTTGTTTAGTTGTTTACGTCTGCGTCCATCTTGATGTTATTTGTATGCCGGCTTGTCACATCTCAGATGTCAGTTAGTGGACAGGCGCGGGCGGAGGTAAAATTTGGTTAGGTGGGTAGCCATAGTGATAGGTTTCGAAATTCCCGTCAGCGCTGCGGTCTCTTGATTTTCGGAACAGAAAACAATAAACAACCTTTGTTGCCCTTGCGGGTCATGTTTTGATTCCGAAAGTCAAGAGATCACGCGATCGAGGAAACAATAGTTTTTTCGAAATGAGAACATTTTGAAAAAAAAATTGATTGTTTCGGGGGAGTCGAGAAAAAATTTGGTTGGGGACGGCCAGATAATTTGTGTGGATTTTTTTTGAAGTTTTTTTTAAATTTTTTTTTGAAAATTGTTAATTGTAATTTTCTTTGAAAAGTTTTTCTACATTTTTTTTTGAAAAAAATATTTATTTAAAACAAAAATTAAATAGCCGCGGCGGAAAAGAAAAATTTTATAATAAACTAATGAAAATAACATAATAGATGAAAAAATCAGTAGAACGGGTGTGAGGAAAACAAAAACCATTTTAGTGGCCTGTCGGGAAATTTGTTTTGGAGATTACAAACTCCAAATCTTAAAAAAAAAAAAATTAATAAAGAAACGAAAAAAAAAAACTGAAAAAAAGGAAAAATCTAGTGTGAATTTTGTTTTAAAAATTAAAAAAAAAAAAATCTAATTTCCAAAATAATACATCTATGAGTATCTCTTTAATATATTTAATATTGAAAGGGGTTAAACAAAAAGAAAAATATATTTTATATAAAAATTGAAAGAAATTAAATCGTAAATTAAGTGCTGTGTTGTTAATGTCACTGCACTGTCCGTTCCAGCCGAGAACAACCCAACGAGAAGAAAAAGAAAAACCAGTAGTTACCAACATTTAAAATCCGAGCAGAGCGGCGGCAACAGCGTCAACGTTTTTTTTTTAATTTTGTTTTTTTTGGTGGTGAATTTGTTTTTTTTTTGAATTTTTTGTGTAGGTGCAGGTAGCTGGTTCCGGATCCAGACATGTCGGGAGATGGAAGCAGTTAAACCAGGTACTTCACAATTTGTTTTTTTTTGTTATTTAAATATTTATTATTGGTGTCGCGGTCATTGTAGTTGCTTTTGCTTCGTTTTTTTTTGTAAATTACAGAATTTTTAAATATAAGTAAAGTAAAGTTATCGTTATGTAGTAATTATTTATTCGATTACTATTTTTTTTTGTTATTTATTAATTACTTCATTATTTATTTATTTACCATTAAATATCCATATTTATTAAATTCTAAATAGGTAATTATTAACGTAAATTGTTTTTTTTTGGGACACCATAATAATAGTAAAAAAAAAAAAAAAAAATTTATTAAAATTATTAAATATCTATATATAAACTAAATTTTATTTACCACCAATACATTTGTCTTAAAATTACATTATTATTATTATAAAAAAAATTAAAAAAAATATTTTACAAATCATATTGTTTTTTTATTTATTATAATTTCATTGGAATTTTATTTATTTTTTTTTTTAAATTCCAAAATTTTTTATTATTTTATTTGAGTTGAGTTGGCACCGCTGGGTTGTTGCTGCTGGGTTTTTTTTTTGTTGAATTTTTATAATGGCTGGCTGATTTTTCAGTAACTTCCCTAGGATGGATCGCCTTGGATTCTTGTCCTTTCTCTCCTAATTCCTTAAGCGATGGTGCTTCACTCTAAAGATTTTTTTTTGTGAAAATTTTTATTAGTGAAAGCATCATCGTATTGTAGTATTGATTGCCGTTTGGATCACTGGTCGACTCACGCCCCACAGGCTGAGCGTAGCTGGCACACTTAGGAGGAAATCCCAGTGGTCCAAGGAGTTCTATTATATAAATTTTGGTCTAGCGTTTTATTTGTGATGCGCTGTGGGTCACCCTAGACCTGGCGCCCACTTCACTAGAACTCCGAAGTTACCTCCTCCGACTTACCTTATAGCTAACAGGTGGTAATTTTTTTTTTGAACAAAATTACTCATCCTGTTACAGGTTTAATTGATTTTAGATAATTTATACCATGTATAATATACATAGAAACAAATATATTATATTTATTATACATAGTATAAATTATCTAAACTCAATTAAAATGTAAAATATTATACTTGGCCCTACAATAAAATTAATTCAAATTCATGATTAGTTAAATATTTGTATTTACGAATATGTAGTAAAACTTTTGGTAGAATTTAATAAATTTATGAATTACTTGTAACTCTACGATTATGCGCTTCGTGGCTCATTAAGAGTTACAAGTTACAACGCTAGCATTCAAAATCAAAATGATTTTTTTCAATTTACGAATGTCAAACTTAACATATTTCAATACCAAAATGTTCCTCTATAAACTACCCAGGTAAGATCTTTTACCTAAAATTCAGTTTCGGCTATTTTGAAATTGTTGAATTTTAAATGAAAAAATTGGGTGAGGAAGGAGCGTCTACTCACAAAAAGTTTATCAAGTCGCTCCTAGGCAGGCGCATGTAATCATGTACTATCAAATCTTGTGAATGTGACAGGTTTTCTTTTATTCATTCCGAATATTCCGAACGCGCCTAAAAAGAAAAAAAACTTTCTTTTATTAATTCTATTTATTCTATTCCTTACATTCCGTGTTCTTTTATTTATTCGGAATATTCCGAATACAATTTTTTCGTACTAAGTAGAAAGGTAGAATAAAAGGAATATTCTTTATTCTAACCTAAAATTTTGAAGAAAAAACATTTTTTTATAATTTTAACATGACTATAATAATAAGAAATATACTTTAAAACTATAATAATTTAAATTAATTCTAGCATATATAATTATGTAAATAAAAGAAAACATTTAATTTTATGTATGACAAAAAATATTCCATTTATTCCTTTTTCATTCTTTTATGCTGGATTTTAATGATAAAAATTTGCCGCTTGTGCATGAAAAACGGACCGAAAGGTTTTATTTCTTATGGAAATTTAATATGTGCGCAGAGAACAACAAATTCTCATTTGCAAGGGATATTTTTCATTTACCAGGGATAATTTTTATTTGCAAGGGAAATTTTATCAGGGATAATTTTTTTGCAAGGGATAATTTTCATTTTGAAATAGATAATTTTTGATATTTTTTAAAAACCATAGATAATCCTTCTTATACAGTTTTGTTGAAATTTTACATTTCAGTATTGCCATTAAAAATTTTTATTGTTTACATTTTTTTATGTTAATTATATTTTGAACTAAATTTATATATCAAATGTAAAAATGGAAATGTTAATAATTTAAAAAAAAATTAATTAACTTTGTTTATGCCGGTTTTTTTCATGTACAAGGATGTAAGTAATTAATTTTGGACTCTATCATTAAAATTATTATTTACAATTATTATAATGAGTTTATATTTAGTAATTTCGTATTTTAAAATATTATTAACGATTGGTAATCAAATTATTTCCAGGTTTTTTGCAAAAAATATAATACCTACGTATATTTTTTAAAACTTTAATTTATTTAATGAAATTGGCACAAATGCATTACAATAATATATTAATCAATAAATTTTAAAAATAATAATCACCGAACTATAAACCTTCGTTGATTATAATAAAAATAAAATTTTTATATTATTATTATTGTTAATATATTAAATTATTTAATAGAGTAAATTACTTAACATTTTTTAAATTACAACAAATTCAATTTTAAATATTTATTAATATATATATTATTCAGAAAAGTGTGATAATTATATCAGAAAAATTCAAATATTTATATAGGAGATTTAATATAAATTTTTTACAATTGATTTTTTATTATACAATTTGCAATTAATATTTAATTGCTGATTTTAAATATAATAGTTGAAATGATTTATTATTTTTTTAAATAAAATTCCACTGTCTTTCAACAGTGCCATCTGTGATCTGTACAGAGATAATCAGCTACTTTAAATTCCCTTGTCAAAAAAAAAATTCCGTTGTGCAGCGATCTATTTTTTTCTCATGTAAAAATATAATATACTATCTCGTTCTATTTTTCATGCACAAGCGTCAAAATTTTATCATTAAAATCCAGCATTAATCGAATGCGTTTGGAATATTCTGGTATGACGTCATCAATATTCTATTCCTTCTATTCCTTCCACAGAATGAATAAAAGAAAACACTTTTCTGTTACTATAGTATATTGTGAGTAATCCCTCTACTGGTTGTAAGTTTTTTTATATACATATTTTGTTTTAAAAAAGGACGTCTCCTCAGAATAGATTTTGGTTTTACATATTTTTTTAATTTTGATTATTTATACTTAAATCTATATAACATAAGTGGTCTTCACGACCTAAATATTTTTTCTTGATATTTTGATGTTTTACGAAATAACGAGTTTTGATTGGTTGAAAAAAATATTAAAATATCACGATAGTGAATATTTTAATATTTTGATATATATGTCAAAATACTACTGTCACAAATTTTCTGTTGTGACATTTAAAATTTTTGTTTTTATTTTGACACGGATTATTGTTTATTAAAATTAGTATTGCATTTTAAAATTGGTATTTTTACATATAATTTTCCTTAAATTTTGCCAATTCTAATTTTTAACAATATTTGTTTAAATTATTTCAGTGGTAGCAGTGGTAGCAGATTATATAAATATGTAAAATAAACGTAAAAACATGAAATAATCAGTGCTGCCAGACATAAAATATAAAAAAAATATCAAAATATCTCAGACACCAAAAATAGGTGTTCACGTAATTTAAAAAAAAAATATCTAAATATCAAGAAAAAATATTTAGGTCGTGAAGACCACTATGTTATAAACGTTACCTTTTATAATTGTTTTCTTCTCAAATAAAATACTTTTACTATTAATTTCTTCTTAATTAAAACACTTTATTATATTAATATATTGATTTAAATATTGTATTTAATTATTTATTGGTTTTCTTAATTTAATTTTTAATTATTTAGCAAATTCAATTAATAATTTTATATTATTTCAAAATAATTTAGTTAGCTGTTTTTTGGTTGTGAATTGAAGTACTGGGTGCTTCAATTCACAACACCTTCTCTCTTTAGAAAAAATATAGGGATCAAAACTTCGAACACTATATTTTTAAAAATAATATTATTTTGAATTTTTCCATTTTAAAAAAAAATTTTATTTACTTATAGATAATAGATAATATAATAGATTTTTTCTTAATTGTATATTATATAATTAAAAATTTTTTTTTTTTAAATTTATTTAAATATATTTTTTTATTTATGTATAAGATTTAATAATTTTTTTTTTGTAATGATAAATATTTTACTTTACTATCATTTTAATAAATTTTCTCTTAATTTAAAATAATATGCAATTTTTCATTTTAAAAAATTATTGATTCAGAATTTTTTTAAAAAAAAAATTTATTTTATTATATTAAAAAATCAAATTCCTTTTTTCTCTTTTTTTTATTTTATTTTTTTTTTTTTTTTAAATTTGTAAAATTTATTTTGTATATTAAAAATCAAATTTTAATTTAATATTTAATTGTATATAAATTTTTTTCTTCAGATTTTTGAATAGAATTATGATTTAGGGAGATTGAAATTAAGGTTTTTATTTAATTTAATTATTGGACATAGGTACTTTTAGTGGGGAATTAATAGGTAAATTTTAAAATATATTTGTAAATAAAAACTAGTGAGTTTAATATACTAAAAATTTATTAAAAAATGGTTTTTTATATGAATTTTTGTGTAGGGATCCTTCCCTTTTTTTTGTGGAACTCTATATACGTATACAATATATATTTTTTTTTTAAATTTCTTTAAGTAATTTTTATTACTTAAAGAACTAATGGTTTTCTTTCGTTTTTAAAATTAAAATTAACTCTTTCTTTTATTTTTGGTATGTTTTGGGAGTCATTTTTTAGGGGTTTTATTTCAAAATTTTGAATAGGGTTCAATTTTACTTTTACGTTTTCAATTTCTACATTTTCCGTGGTTACATTAACTACACAAACAGTTACAGTATTATTTTTACTTTTTACCAAACAATTTCCTAAAAACACGCCTGGTTTTATTTGTTGCGCTTCACAAAAGAATTCTCCCTCTTCCGTTGTAGGGAGACTGATTGCCTTTTCCATGCGTGCTGGTACTATAATTTTCGTTGATTTTATTATTCCATTAATTTCCATTTTTTCACATTTAACATTATTAGATTCAGATACTTCTTTATTTTTATTTTCCATTGCATTGTCCATTTTATACACTTTAATTTCGTCTGCTATTACATTATTATTTAAACCAATTATTACATCATTATTCATTACTTCTTCATTGATACTTTCAATATTCTCCAAATTTTTATTTTCTATGTCATAACTATTATTATATTCCTCATTACTAACCTCATCATTTACTACTTCCTCTCCTTCTACGTCATAATTATTATTATATTCCTCATTACTAACCTCATCATTTACTACTTCCTCTCCTTCTACGTCATAATTATTATTATATTCCTCATTACTAACTGCATCATTTACTTTCATAACTTCCGCATTCACTACAATAATATCCTCCTCCTTTAATTTACTACTATTTTCACTTAATACCTCCTTAGTTTCTTCAATAACTTCCTCTTTATTTTCTATTACTTCCATAACTCCATTATTTTCCTTAAAACTCTCCTGTACGTTATCATAAATTTCTCGTAATTGTTGTATCTTTACCGCGTTTAATTGATTTGAATCTTTAATACAATGCATATTTATTTTTTCATTTTGTTTTTGTGAAAATGGAATATAAAATTCCGAATTATTTGTTTTTGTTTTTGGAAATTGTAATTGTTTTTGGGGTCCTAAAATATTACAATTAGGGGACAAAAAATTGTTCCCTAAAATACCATCAACTGGTAACTTAATATCATTATCTGTTACTTGGAAATCGCATTTAAAATTTTGCCCTAATAAAAATTTACCCTCACAGGAACCTAAAGTGGAGCTCACATTGTTTATTGAACTTATTTGTACCTTATTATCTGTACATATTTGTGTTCCTTTTTTCAATGTTGAATTTTTTATTAAACTAACCTGAGCTCCTGTGTCTACTAATAACTTTACTTTGTCTGTTTTGGCTATATCTAAAGCCAATTGAACTATAGGCTCCTGTAAGGTGGTTGTTGTGCCCTCCGTATGGAATGAGCTGGGCTTTTTTAGTTCACTCCATTCTCGTTTCCCGAGACTAACGCCATTCTAGATTCATAAGATTGACGTGCTTCGCAATTCAATATTTTGTGACCTTCCCTTGCACACCATTCACAAGTGGTTTCCGTGTTGGTTACTGTTAAAACTCTTTGTGGGATTGCGCCGTTATTCCCTGCACGTGGTTTTAAACAATTAGCGGATTCGTGTCCGTAAATTCCGCAATTGGTACAATGTTTTACTTCCTTATTTAAATGAAATTGCATTGTTCAATGTCTACTTATGTGGCCTTGTTTACCACATTTGAAAGATTTTATAAGAGGATTTGAATTAGGTCCTCTGTTATCAATATTTGTATTCCTAATATTATTATGATTATTATTATTACTATTATAATTAGATTGGTAGTTATTTCCGTTAAACATACTACCATTATTAATGTTCAATCTATTAGGGGTCTTATTATAGTTATTGAACGGGGTCTTATTGTTATTAAAATTATTATTATTATTATTAGAAAATTGTTTATCATTATTACTAAAATTGTTGTTGTTGTTATTATTTAGATTTCTACTCCCAGCGTTTAAATTATTGCGCACGTTATTATTATGCTATTGGTTGTTCCTAAAATTATTATTATTGTTAAAACTTCTCTGATTATTCCCATTACCAAATTTGTTGTTGTTGGGTTGTTCCGCTTGTAGCCCATTTTCGTTTAATTTTTTCATCAATGTCGTAATTAATGTCAGCATTTGATCCCCTACGACTGCTTGATTGTTGCTTGATGTATTAGAACTTCCAATGCCGCCTAAATTTCGAGTTTCATTCAGATATTGTCGAGCTGCTCCTATAGAGACTCGTAAATTTTCCGGATTTTTAAATAATAGATATTGTTTTAACTCTGCTGATCGCAGTCCTCCCAAAAACACTCTTTGCTGTGATCTCCATCTCGTTTATCAATGCGCGTCCCTCGTAGTTATATCTCTCATTTACCCTGTTCCGATACGCGGCCAATTTTTCGGATATTCGTTCTCCAAAAAGTTCTACAGTTTCCGTTTCATATTGGTACATTCCCATAATTTCCGAGGCTAAAGTAGCCATATATTTACTTTCTATGAAACGGTTTCTTAAAGTATCCTTGTATTGTGTAAAATTTTCGACGTTGGCATATCTAAAGAGAGCGTTGGCCGCACCTGTTAATTTACTGGTAATTAAAATCCGTAAAAGTATGCCTTTCTGCTCATCCCTCGTTAATTCGTATGATTGTTGAGCCAACTCCAGAAAATTGTTTAGTTCGTTTTCAATGTCCAACCCTATGCCTGAAAATGTTGGAACGTGTACCAAAAATGTCTTAATAATTTTTTCAACCGGTAAGAGCGTTGGTTCGAAATGGTAAGAGTTGTCATTAGTGAAATTTTCCGCGTTGTACTCATGTTGTACGGGTAACTGACGTGGTGGTGGAGGCGGAATAGGGGTCGAATTTAACCCTGATGGTCCTGGCCTATTCATTGTTCTGTTGCTAAAGAAATGAGGGTCATTTACTGGATTCATTTTGTCGGATTTTTTAATATTTAAACTTCTTCTTTCCGTTTTAGTAATAGTCACTTTATTTTTCCTTGCTTTTTTAGGTCTTCTTATTGGACCAATTCTATTATATTTTACCGCGGATCTTAATGTTCTAAAGCTTTTCCTGTTTTCCGACACTCTATCTTCCTGCACTTGGTATAAAAAATCAGAAAAATTGTTTTTATTTAAAACTTCTAAATTTGGTTCTTCTTCTATATTTTCGATGTTTGTTTTAGTTTTTTCGTCCGAATCTTCAAATTCTGGACTTGAATTTAGAAATGAAAAAGTAGAAATTCGCTTCGAAAATTTTAAAATAGATTGCGCTAAAGTTGGGGTTTTTGATTTTTGCGACATTAGTTTCCTTATTAAAAAAAATTACAACAACAACAATGTATATATGCCCTTTTTTATATATTATGATTTAGGGGTCATAATTTTTATTAAATTTCAGTAAAAAGTGAAAAAAAATTTTGTATACTTATTTTTTAGGGGTCGAATTTTTTATTCTGAAAAAAAAATTTTAAGCTCGAAAAATTGTGTTTGTATTTTTCCTAAAAGTTATTTTTAATTTAAATTTTATCTTATTTAACGAAAATCATTCCAATTTAATAAAATTATTTAAAATAAAATACTCATTTTTATTTATTTTATTTTTATTCCTGAATATATGCAATAAAAAATTTTTTTTTTCGACATAAAAAAATATAAATTCCCTAACTCCTAAAATTATACAATAAAATTTTTATTCAATACCAAAAAAAATTGTTAATAAATTTTCATAATATGAATGCTTTTACAAAAAAAACGCGCTTTGTTCTAATGAAACTTACGTACGTCATTTAAAATATTAATATTAATATCAATTAAGTTGACAACAATATTTTATATAAAAATGATCAAACGTATTTTGAAAATATATATATATATCCCTTTATATATATGTATATATAATTTTCGTCATTACGAACAAAAAAAAATTAATGAAATTTTGATATAAAATGTAAATTTAGTATAATTATATTTTAGGGGTCGAAAAAAAAAACAGAAATCCAATTCAATATAGTTATGAAATTTTATTAATACATATTTTTTTGTTTTAAATTTTATTATAAAAACCAATCCAAATTAAGACGATGAAAATTTTTTTTTTTTAATTTTTATTATTATAGGTACTTCTAAGAGTTCACTTTTTTTTTAAAAACCCAAAAATGTTTTATTTATCTCCTAAAGGTATGCAATGATTATAAAATATTTTTGTTAAGTAAGTTTGATTTAAAAAAATATTTTGATTGACTTTGTTTTGCAATGATAAATTGAAATTGCGGTTAATTACCTTCATATTAAATTTTAAAAACAAAAATTACGAAATTATATATTTTCAACAAGAAAATTTGCTAATTTTAATTATAAGTATGTATGTATATATATTATTTTGTCATAAGAGGACAAAAAAAATTTTTTAAAGTTATATAGGGTAAAAAGAAAATATTGGGTAACAAAGAAAATTTGTATCCCAATTTTTTATTATTACATAGAAAAAAACTTTTACTTGAGGTTACTTGATTTTATAAAGCCCTGAGTTAACTTAATACAAACTGTGCATTTGTATTTTCTTTACACAGTTTTAGTATAAAATCAACGAATCCTAGTATTTTTGTAATTAAATTCAACACCTAATGCCTTTCATTGTTTTTATTACCTTATATATTTTTTATACACTACCAAGTATAAAATTTCAATGCTAATAAAAATTTAGGCAACAGAGAAAAAAAACTTTATATAATTGCTGAAAACGCACAATTATTATAATGCACCAAAAAAGAAATATGTATATACATATGTATATATGGTCGACTTATAGTAAAAAAAACTTATATAATTGCACCATATGTATTAATGTGTGCTTTGTTGATATGCATTAATTTATAATATTTATTATATTTGTATAAAAAAAATTAGGGTAACTATTGGGAAAGGTTGGGAAATTTGTTTAAAAAAAGTTTATATACAATTTATATTTATCCATAAAACTTTGTATATAAGTTTTGTTGGATTTTACTTTAAAAGAAAATTATGATTTTTTTTTTATATTTATATATGTATATAGGAATTTGATTTTTTTTTTGACTTTTTTTTTGAATAAATTTTGAGAAAAAGAAAAATTTTTTTTTTCATTAACGTTTAATTTGAATTTGATTTTTTAAATGATTTTACTTTAACTTAATTTTTATTAAATTTTTGATTTTGATTTTATTAAAGATAATTTAACAATCAATTTGAGTTTTAGAAATTTAAATTGAAAAATTTTTTGTATGATTTATTTAAACAAAATTCCATTTTTTTTATTATTAAATATAATAATTTTCCTTAATGTTATTTTAGATTTTGACTTACATAATAAATTTGTTGATCTGCTTCTTATGTTGACTTTTTTTTGTTGTTATTGCCTTTTCGTTGATATACTGCTTTCTTACGTTGATTTTTTTTGTTATTGTTTTTTTTTCACTGCCTTATTTGTTGATCTGCTACTGTTATTTGTACTTCGTTGTTCTGCTATTTTTTTTTTTTCACTTTTTTGTTAAAATGTATGTTTTTTGCGTTGTAATTTTCGTAAAATTTGTACAAAAATTTTTTTATAATTTTTTTTTTTAAATTTCGAACCGTTTTACCGCACACAATTTTTTTTTGGATCCTGTCCGTAGCGCCAATGTTATAAAAGTTACCTTTTATAATTGTTTTCTTCTCAAATAAAACACTTTTACTATTAATTTCTTCTTAATTAAAACAATTTATTATATTAATATATTTATTTAAATATTGTATTTAATTATTTATTGGTTTTCAGCTTACAAATAGTATTTATTTATTAAGTTTTTATTTAACGTTTATAATGTCTAATTTATTTTATATATTTTATTTAATTTCTTGTTTTTCTTATTGAAATTAACTACTACCTTTGTATATAAATTTATATAGTAGTCCCACTTGACTGATTTTTTTTGAATCGTGGCGACGAGAGAAGTGCTAACTAAAATATAGTAGGGACATAAATCATATTTTTGATTTAACAGGGCCATCTACATTTGAATAACTGAAAAAATTCAAAATGGCAAATTATTCTTGTTACAGAAGTGTAAGGGGGGAAGAAAATATATAGAAAAAAAATTTTTATATGCGTATTTGAATAATTTTTAATGAATTTTAGAATAGAAAAATATTGTTTTGTAAATTGCTAGGGATGGTGACGTAAGGGGGAAGAAAACATATGAGATTTTTTTTTTATGGATGTGCGTATTTTAATATAATTTTCTGAGTTAATTTAAGATTGAAAATATATTTTTTTATTTTTCAATTCTTAAATTCTTGGGGAAGAAAATATATGAGATTTCTTTCTGGAATGTTCTAGAATGTTCTAGAAATCGAATAATTTTAAGGAATTTATAAATTAAAAATGTTTTTTATGTTATTATTCATTGGCGATGGTGCCGATTTTATAAAATTTCCTAATTTTTTAATTTTTATTGGTCTGGATGAAATGATGAATGGCCATATTTTCATCTGGGATTTTCTATGGTACCACTGGATGGATTGGGCTAAAATTTGGCAACCATATAGAAATTATTGGTCTGGATGAAATGATGAATGGCCATATTTTCATCTGGGATTTTCTCTGGTACCTCTGGATGGATTGGGCTGATATCTGGTAAACACACTCATTATAGTGTCCTATAGTTAACTATGCCAGTGCTCCTCCATTATATCCCACAATGTATCAGAAATCACGTTTTCATCATATAACCATCTTCCAAGTACAGCTAATGGAGGAGCACTGGCATAGTTAACTGTAGATCACTATAATGAATGTGTTTACCAAATATCAGCCCAATCCATCCACGGATGCTAGAGAAAATCCCAGGTGAAAATATGGCTACTCATCATTTCATCCAGACCACTAATTTGAATGTGGTTGCAAAATTTTAGCACAATCCATCTAGTGGTACCATAGAAAATCCCAGATGAAAATATGGCCATTCATCATTTCATCCAGACCAATAAAAATTAAAAAATTAGGAAATTTTATAAAATCGGCACCATCGCCAATGAATAATAACATAAAAAACATTTTTAATTCATAAATTCCTTAAAATTATTCGATTTCTAGAACATTCTAGAACATTCCAGAAAGAAATCTCATATATTTTATTCCCCAAGAATTTAAGAATTGAAAAATAAAAAAAAATATTTTCAATCTTAAATTAACTCAGAAAATTATATTAAAATACGCACATCCATAAAAAAAAATCTCATATGTTTTCTTCCCCCTTACATCACCATCCCTAGCAATTTACAAAACAATATTTTTCTATTCTAAAATTCATTAAAAATTATTCAAATACGCATATAAAATTTTTTTCCTATATATTTTCTTCCCCCCTTATACTTTTGTATAAAGAATAAGAAATAAAAAAAATTACAATAACAAATATACACAAATTTGCCATTTTGAATTGTTTCAGTTATTCAAATGTAGATGGCCCTGTTAAATTAAAAATATGATTTATGTCCCTACTATATTTTAGTTAGCACTTCTCTCGTCGCCACGATTAAAAAAAAATCAGTCAAGTGGGACTACTATATAAATTTATATACAAAGCTACTACTTTAAATTATTTTTTAAAAACTTATATAAAAAACTTTATTTACTTTATAATAATCAAAACTATTAATTTTAATAAAACTTTTACTACTTTTAAAATATAATCTTTATTGTTTAGTGTAGAATTTTAATTTAACTAGTTAGTGTCTTCTTGACACCCAAATTAAACTTATTAATTAATTTAATTGGTATCTATTCGACACCTCCAAGTAAACTTAATTTGGTTACCAAAAAACAGCTATTTTATTTGGTTGATGAGCTTTTTGGTTTTCCAAAATATCGCATGCGATATTTTGGTTAGCCAATCAGCTCTTCAAAATAATGTTCTAGTTTAATTTTTAATTATTTAGCAAATTCAATTAATAATTTTATATTATTTCAAAATAATTTAGTTAGCTGTTTTTTGGTTGTGAATTGAAGTACTGGGTGCTTCAATTCACAACAACTATAATGATATAAAAAATTAGATTAAATTTTACCATATTACTTCGTAACCATAATCTCAAAATGAATTCATAAATAATTAGCATTAAAAGATTTTTGTTTATTATTTTATATAGGTGTGTCTGCTACTACGAATAAGAACCTAAAATATTCCTTAGGATGATTTTTACTTGTATTTCTCAAAAAAAAAAAATTATCTCCTTAAAAATTGATGCCCGAATTAAAAAATACCTAATCCGCCCCTAATTTCTCATTTTTATAATTTGACAATTCGGCTAGCAAAAAAAGAGACAACTATACCCGGCGTGACTTCAAATTTTTATATTTATGCCCTATCCATATATTTTCTATATCGTTGGTCTGCTACGTTCATAATATGTGAAAGAATTACAATTATAAAATTCCATATTTATTTTATTTATTTAAGTCCATTATTAAATAAATATAGCTATAGTAGCCAATACAGTTTGTTATAGCATAATTTTTCAAGTAACTGTCATGACAATCATAAATTGTATTTCTAAAGCGAAAATAGCTCTCTTTTGCGTATTGTAAAGCGAAAATAGCTCTCTTTTGCGTACGAAAATTATGTGGGCACAGTATGTTTGGAAAATAATAATAGGTAATGCTGGTAGCCCTAAAGTTATTTAAGTCGTCAAAAACAAAATTTCTAATTATTAAATTGATTTTGTCGAGTCCAAAACCATATTTGATTTAAATCGCTTACTATAATAATAATACAAATCTTGCAGTGTTACACAAAAAATATCCTACTTCTAACATTCAGCAATTTCTTACGTATTGTTTGGCTCTTTGTTTCTTTAATATATACATATACAGAATACAGGAAGCTGTATGTTTCTACCAAGTCAATGGGGAAATAGAGAACTTTAACAAAAGAAATTTTATGAATTTTTAAATTATTTTTTTTTCACGTCATTATAAGAAGACGTTTTAAGGCAAATTTAAAGTGATACCCTTTTAAGTTACTTGTTTGTTGAATAATCTCAAAATTGATAGAAATAACAAAAAAGCAGCTGCTCAGCCCTCATCTGAGGGCCAGCCGCCGCGCAAAAAAGGACGTAGATCTACTCATTCAGAAACTGGTGAGACTTATAATTGTCTCATATTATATAAAAAAAACTACTAACTCTTTAGAATAAAATATTTTTCCCCCCAATGTATTTTTCATCGGAAAGAAACGTCAACTTTCTCTGCCTCGGCAAATCAATTTGGTACTTCAACTTCAGCGATTAAAGGATCATCTTCAAACGACAGCAAAATGCAACAATCTGTGGCGAATTATCTGGATTCAACAAACCCAGGCGAGACTGAGTCTACAAGTGAGTCAAATGGTCATATAAATGAAGGAAGACTTTTGGAAAAAAATGGAGCAGCACGAAATGGTTTTTATCAATTTCCCAAAACAACCCTAGACAAAGCCAATCAGGATATTGTACGATTAATTGGACAATATCTAAAAAATGTTGGTTTAGATAAAACAGCCGATGTATTAATGCATGAATCTGGTTGCTACTTGGAACATCCCTCTGCTACCAAATTTAGGCAACATGTATTATCTGGTGATTGGGCGAAAGCAGACAATGATTTAAAGGTACATATTTAATTTTAATAACAGCTTGGTGTTTTGAAATTTTTCATTTCATTTACTTACCACAAAATAACATCCGATTAGTGGCCTCGACATGAATATATATGTAAAGGTATACTTTTTTAGGCGATTTCATACAACACGTCATATCATAAGTAATTTCTTCCGGAAACCCAATGTAGTGGATGAAGTTGAATTGAATTTTTTAAATGTTCTTAGTAAGGGCACCCGTGTATATAGTATATTTGAAATATAGAAAGAACTTGTGAAATCCATAGTAAAGTTTTTATCCGACTACTAAACGATGCTGATCCCTCTAGTATTTTTAATCTCTCTAATCTCGGTACAACACAAAAAATACCTTGATTGGACAAATATAAGATATATAAATAATACAATAGTTTTTTTACAAATATCCAGTCAGTGAATTGCTTAATCTTATTATTGTTAATGGTACTATTGTGCCATTTTCCAATAAGATCAAGAGCCTTGGCTTCATTCTGGAGGAGACATTGTCTTGGGAGGATCATATCAAGAGTGTTATGGGTAAATCTTCGCAAGCTGTAATATGTTTACTACTTTTTGCCAATATCTCTTAGAATTAAGCTTTGTCATGCTCTCATTATGCCCAAGCTACTTTATGGTTGTGAAATTTGTAGTGGTTCGAGTGGTTTACTTATTAATAAGTTCCACTTTATGTGCAAAAGAGGCTATGAGGTTGTGTTTTGGTGTAAAAAGGTCTGATTCTATCTTGCCTTTTACCTCTCATTTCCTCGGTTGCAGTTTCTGTAATCTTAATAAGCAGATTTGTTATTCTTTTTCGTAATATTATTGTAAACTGTACTCCTAGGTATCTCTACGATCGCATTATTACTTTTGTTAAATCGCCAAGGCTGGCTCTTAATGCTATTGTACCTAGGTGTTCATCACAATACATGAGCCTGTTCTTTTTTAGTCGTGCTTCTACTTGTTGGAACTCGCTTCCTCAAATTTATAAAAGCAGATCATTGTCTTTAAAAATTATCTTATTACTTTTCTCAACTCAAATATCTAGCTTATATTCTTCTGTCCTGGCTCCCCTTTACATCTTGTTTTTTTTTTTCTCGAAATTTATGACGTTACTATTGGTAATGTTGTTGCCATTGTTGCTATTAAAGTTGCTTATGCTGTTAAATGGTTTCCAGTTCAATTCCTCTTCTTTCTAAATAGTTTGTCGTACTCGTAATTTGAAATACACAATACTTATTTCATTTTTACTATATTCTTAGTCACGTTTTGATCAGATGTTATATAAAATATGCATTGGCAATCAATGATTTTGTCTTAAAATTCAAAATGTTATTTTTTTTGTTATACTTTATGAAAGTTAAGTAATTATCCTGATATTTATTAAATTTTGTAAATATTTTATAATGCAGGAATTGCAGCCTATTATAGAAAAAAAAAATGCTAATTTCATCGAAATGAAATTCTTAATTTTGGAACAAAAATATCTTGAATTGTTAGAAGATGGTCGGCCTTATGATGCATTGCATGTTTTACGAAATGAATTGACACCTTTGCAACATAATATTAACCGTGTTCATCAATTGTCTTCTTATATGATGTGTTCAAATAATCATGATCTCTATCAAAGAGCTAATTGGGAAGGGCAGGGTGTTGTTTCACGTTCTCAAGTTATGGAGCGATTACAAAGCTTCTTACCGTCATCTGTTATGTTGCCACCGAGAAGACTTAAATCACTATTAAATCAGGCAGTCGAATTACAATCAGAGAGATGTGTTTGTCATGGAATTTCATGGGATATAAATTTAGACAATATATCCCTCTTGTCTGATCACAGTTGCACAATGGACGGATTTCCAATGCAAACTTTGCAAGTTCTTACTGACCATTGTGATGAAGTGTGGTTTTGTAAATTTTCACCGGATGGCCTAAAATTAGCAACTGGCAGTAAAGATTTTACTGTTATCATATGGGATGTTGACCCACATAAATTAATTTTAAACAGCAGACGCTCTTTGGATATACAGTTTCAGCATGGTGTTTCATTTGTGGATTGGAGTCCAGATTCAAAACTTTTGCTTGTCGGTGGTCCAGAAGATTGCCCTGAAATTTGCATTTGGAATATTGAGGAAGCTAAATTAGTTGTAAAAATGTCACATGCAATGGATGACAGTTTATCTTGTGGAGCATTTAACAAGGACGGTACACGATTTGTTTGTGGTGGTGTTCGTGGACAATTTTATTTGTGCGATTTGAATGGAACTGTACTAGAAAGCTGGGAGGGTGTACGAGTAAATAGCTTATCTTTCCGATCTGATAACAAAACCGTATTAGCTGCAGATACTCATCACCGAATTAGAGGGTAAGCTTTTATATAGACATATTAAACATTTATACTTCTATTATTTAAATATAGTTATATTTTTGATAATCCTCGATCTGACTTCAAATTAATTCATGAGCAACATCCAATTATGACGTTTAGCATTAATTCAGAGGATCGTTTAGCTCTGCTTAATATTGCTACTCAAGGACTACATTTATGGGATCTAGAAGATAAATGTTTAGTAAGGCGTTTTCAAGGAGTAAGTCAAGGGAATTTTACTATTTATTCGTGTTTTGGCGGTGTACGTGAAAGCTATGTAGCTAGTGGAAGCGAAGATTACAAAGTTTATATATGGCATATTAAAAAAGAGCAACCACTAGCTAAACTTGTAGGGCATACCAAAACAGTAAACTGTGTTTCATGGAACCCGGCGTATCCTTCACTCTTAGCATCAGCTTCTGACGATGGTACAGTTCGAATTTGGGGGCCAAAAACATTGCAACAAAGTAACAATTCAGAAAGTGATGAATGTTCATCTTGTTCTTCTTCATCATCGTGGAATATGACATCATAAGAAAATGAAAAATATCTAATATATATATATATATATATATATATATATATATATATATATATATATATATATGTATATTACTATTTATTCGTGTTATATATATATATATATATATATATAATATATATATAAAATATACATAAAAAATATATACATCGTGGTAATTTACTAATAATAGTTGATCTATGTTGTGAAACTTTGTAATGAAAACTTTCAATTAATAATAATAAACTAGGAATGTAAAATAGAATTTAAGACCATAACCATATTAATTAAATTTCAAAACCTTTTGTCAAGATTTAAAATTTATGTAATTTTTCAGAATATATATGTAAAATTTTACCATAAATATAGACAGCATATATCAAATTTTTGTGTCGACTTAAATTTCTATGTTGACATCCCCGCAGCAAAATTACCGACTATATCAGCAAAATTGCAGACTGCAGCAAAATTACAGACACAAAATTCAAACGCTTCGTTATACTGCAATGCGAATTTTGATCTTAGGGATTATGTAAGACAATGCAGGTTTTTAAAACAATACTCGGTCGGCCCGATCTAATAAAAAAGAATTGACTTTAAAACGGGATCTTGGAAAACGAGAATTCGTGCCCAACCCATAAATAGTTTTACCGCTCGTTTAAAAGACAATTAAGAGTAAAATATAATGCCAGTAAACATTTTTCAAATTTCGGCCACTAGAGACGCTAAGAACCAAAATATCTTGAATTTATCTTGTATCTATATTAAATACGAGCCCTAAACCATATTATAATCGTGTATAATCGTTTCTGTTTTTCTTTTTGGTTATCAAAGGTTTTTGCTTTGCCTGATTATAATACACATTTCAAACAAAATAATATTTAACAATAATATGTCGACCTTGCAAAAACTGATAATCAACTTTTTAATTGATCTAGGGCAGGTCTTCATGTTAAGAGTTTTATTGCAAATTTTACCCGATTCAACATCAATTTCAGAACGATTGGAACGTCTCTATTTTAAAAAAAATTGATTAAGCTCAAATTACTCTATTACCCCTTTGTTTATCAATATTAATTATATATCGAATATTCGATAATGTTGATGTTATGATAAGCGGTATTTACATGGTTCAATTATAGTTCAAGTTCAAGTTGTCACGACTTAATACGATCCATTTCCCCTTTTTTATTTCAACTTGAATTCCAATTAAAAAAAAATAGGAATGAGTTCTTTTTTTTCAAGCTTGAACGGCACTACATATAAAAATAACGCACACTACAATAAAATTTTGTATATGCATTATAATTTTTTTTTTAATTCTATGTTTCTAAAATTTGACATTGTAGTAGACAATAAAAATTCAAGTTATACTTGAATACTAACCGAATTTAATTTCGGAAGAATCTGGAAAGGAAAAATTGAATCATGTAAATACCGCTATAATGTTACGAAACTATTTGATAATGTTATGTGTAAAAATAGACACATAACTATAATTTAAGGAAAATTACTGAAAAACGTATGTAGAAAAAATCGGTAATAAATATTTTATGTACAAATATTTAGTCAATAAAAAAGTTTAAAGTACAAATTGTATATCAGCATTGTTTATATATCTTATAGTTGTCCAATCAAGGCATTTTTTAAGTTGTTGCGCCGAGATTAGAAAATTATAGGAGGCAGCACCATCAATTAGTAATGGTTGAAGACTCTGCTATGGATTTCACACATGTTCTTTCAAAAGAGCTTTAGAACATTTACTGTGTAAATACATATAAAAAAAAACCTTAGAATTTAAAATTTTTTTGTTCTTTTATCATCACTTAAATAATATATTATATTTACATATTTGGAAAGGGTATTAATTTATCTATCCAAAAGTAGAAGTTAGTATATTGTTTAATTTCATATTTTATTACTTATTAACGATAAATTAACACACCTTTCCAAATATCCATATAAAATTTTAAATTATGAAAGCTTTTCTTTTTTTTTGCATTAAAAAAAAAAAGCGTAATATTTTGTTTGCTTTGTTTTCGCATAAGTTTGTTTGTATTGTCTAATAAATAGTTTTGGTGGTATTCGTTCATTTAAAAAACTATTTCTTTTGGAAAAAATTGAAAATTAGAATTTATTTATGAATAAAGCACGGCAAAGAATATGAGCGCTAACTTTCTGTAACTATTTTTTATCTAGCATAAAAGCTAAAGCCAAACAAAATACAATGCCAAACACAAACATTTATTAATATATATCAAAATAATTTTATGCGCAAAATTTTGTATAATATAATTGATATATAGGTATTTAATAATAACATTTTTAAAGGTACAAAAAGTTAACGCTCACATTCTGCGCCGCGCTTAATTCATTTATATTTTTTTAGCAAAAAGAAATATAGTTTCTTCTATATTATGTTGTAAGAATAGTACAGGCGTTTGGGGATTTTGGTAATATCGATTAAAAAAATTCATGTATTTTTTTTTTCTGGAATAAATTAGAAATTTTTCAACACAAACACATTATTAAAAATATTTTAATCTTTTCTAAATTAAATTAATAAATTTTCAAATTAAATTCAATTGATTTTGGGGTTTTTTTTTTCTATAATTATAGAATATTAAATGTTGATTATAACTAATAGATGAATAAAATATTTTTAAAAATGTTCTTTGTGACTTATAATTTAGTCTAAAAAAAAATAATCCATACATTTTTTAATCGATATTACCAGATAACCCAAACGACTGTACTGTTCCTCAATATAAGAAACTATATTTCTTTTTGCTAAAAATTTAAAATTAGAATTTATTTATGAATTAGAATATTTTCAAATGTACGAATACCACCAAAACTTTTTATTAAAATTATACAATACAATCATACGAATTCAAACCAAAAACTATAAACTATAGTTTTGGGTGGTATTCGCATGAGATTTTATTGTATAATTACAAAAAACACTACTAAAAAGCCCTGATGTACGCATTCATCGAAACCGCGAGAGTAGTCAGAAGTCAAAAATTTGCTAATGTCAAATTTAATGGCGGCATAAATAGACGCGCGGAAAATAAATAATTAAAAGTTAAAATTTATGGTAATTAATAAGAGATTTTTATTAAAAAGTAGTGTAAATTATAGTTTAATAATTGTAAATTTGTTTTTATTAAAAAAAATTGTGCGATTATTTGATTTACATAGTTTATTTTTGTGATAAAAATTTAGTGCAAATTTCATAAACAAGAAATAAAATTTCTTATTGGAATATCTTATATTTATAAATATTAAGTTGTTATATTTATTTGTTATTTAATTTATAGTTAATAATTAGTGTGCTAAAGGCAATTTAATATAAACTAAGTGTGCAAATTTCGTGCAATTTTTTGATTTTTGAAGTTAAATAATGCCGCGACATTGTGTGGTACCTTTGCAATAAGTCCAATTATTATTCGTCATAACCATCGATTCCAACTTTTGGTTTTCCTAAAGATCAGGATTTAAAAGATAAGTAGACAGGCGCTATTTACAGAAGTGACTGGCAGCCGACAAAATGTTCTGCTGTTTGTGCGATTCATTTTCGAGAAGATTATATAAAACAATAAAACAATAAAACAATGAAAATAATAAATTTAATTTTTCAATTTTTCCAAATTATCCGCAGTATTTAGTACCTATAGAAAACATTCAAAGACGGGATCCGTCAGAGAAAATTCAAAAAATTATATATTTTATTAGAAAAAAGGTCAGATGATTTTTTTGCATCTAACATTACTAAAGATTACAGTATTTTTAAAAATAATTTTAAACAAAAAATCAATTTTCAAAATTATCTTCTTTTCGAAAATGAGGAAAAATGTGTATTTGTTTTACTCGAAAATAGCGACGATTTAAAATGCAAAATTTCTGTCCGAATTAGTATTAATAAATATTTATTTATTTATTCACCAAACAAGGTACAAAAACTTAAATATAAAGATTAACAAAGAAATATTAATTAAAAATTAAAATTAAAAACTAATATATATCAAATATATTTAATTACAAAATATACATACAAAATTAAATTGTAGTTAAAATATAAAAAACATTAATAATTTTAGTAGTAAATGTTATTTTACATGGATCCGAAGTTCCATATAATGAATTGCAATGGATTTTACCAAATAGTAGTAAAAAATTAACTTTATGGTCACAAATTAAAAATTTACTCGCGAGATACAGAAATATTGAGCAAACGAAATTTGAAAACCGCGAAATTTTATATTTAAAAAAGCACAAAACTGTCAAAACGATTTTTCTCACTAGATATTTAGATATTTTAAAAAATCAAGTAGAATTATTAAATATATTTACCCAAACTACTACAAACCAAAAATAAATTTTTTAATGACTTTGTTTATTTTTTCATGTCAAACTGCTGGACGTATATGTTATGCAGTTGCAGTGTGTTCCAGGAGGGGACGTATATGTTGTGCAGGAGTATTTTTTGTAGGTATATTATTTTGAATTTATTAATATTTAATTTCAGATACAGGTAACAATACGCATTTTTGTGCCAATTGGTGAATTTGTATCTTATCAATAGACATTATTGATGTAAAAACACTATCTGATGGTACAAAATTATTAGAAAAGCGTATTATTACATGTATCTTAAATAATATAAATCACAAAATATATAAATTATATGTAATAAATTTTTTAAATAAAATTATTAATTATAAAAAATTATAAATTTCGTTTTATTATCACTAAAAACATAATTTTTATCAAAGAAAAAATTATATGTCATATTGAATTCTCTGACTACCTTTTGGTATGTATGTGTTAGTGCACAGACTTTGGTCAGGGCTTTTTAGTAGTAGTGTTGGTTTTGATAATTATAAAAAAATTCATAAGATTATACAATACAAACAAACTTATGCGAAAACAAAGCAAAAAATATATTACGCGTCTTTTTTTTAATGCGAAAAAAAAAGAAAAGCTTTCATAATTTAAAATTGTATATGGATATTTGGAAAGGTGTGTTTAATTTACACCTACGCTTTACGCTTGGGAAACACTATTTACACCTTAATTTATCGTTAATAGGTAATAAAATATGAAATTAAACAATATACTACCTTCTACTTTTGGATAGATAAATTAATACCCTTTCCAAATATGTAAATATAATATATTATTTAAGTGATGATCAGTGCCGGAGCTAGAGATTTTTGCTCCTGGTGCACTTTCTAAAAAAACCGCCCTACAAAACCGTTTCCACATCAGCCAAGAAGTAGGTCTTTCGATGCATATTTTTTATGAGGTGTCCCAAAGAGGTATATTCCTCAAAAAATATAAATATTTAAAAATTAAAACAAAATAACATTAATTACAAAGAACGTACTAATACATACTATAGACTTATAAAATTAATTAAAATTGAGTTATGCATATTATATTTCAAAATAAATATAAGTAACTATTTTTAAAAAGTATAAAATTAAATTTTTATTGCGTTAACTTTCAAAACAAAAGAAGAAGAAAGTACGTTACAGAATAAACGATATCCCGATCGCTTGTCCTGTTAAAATATAGTTACCCAGACTGTTTTAATTAAAACAAATTAAAACTTTTCTTTGAAAATAATTATTTCAATCAATTACAGCTTCATTAATTGTTGCGGTAACTAAGATTTACTTTGGTTTTATTAATTAATTAAATTTGGCCAATTGATAATTTGGAATTATATATTTTATAAAGCTCAAATTCTTCTTCCTTTTTATTTATGAAATATTTATAGAAATCCCTTATAACAGACTTACTTTTATTTATTTTTATTTAAACTCTTTTTATTTCTTAACTAACTAAACTGAAAAAAGCGTTGTCCTCTCTATACTATACATATACTTTGTGTATACCATAATACTATAATGTATAATCTATAAATACTATACGAATGACTATGTAACTTTTTTCGCTATATATATACATATATTTCCTTTATGGAGCAGAAGTTTGAAACTGCACCATTTTCATATTGAAGAAAATTTTTAAGTTTGATGAAATATAATTATTTTGTATGGCTATCGAACATTTCATAGCGCGGAAGTTTGATTTTGCACCAAAAATATATAGAAAAATTTTTTTTAGTTTGATGGCATTTGGTGCGGTTTTGTTTGAATTGGGGCGGCAGTTGGATATTGCACCATTTTCATATAGAAGATTATTTTTTAGTTTGAAGAATTATAATTATTTTGTATGGATAGCAAACATTGAGTGGTGCATAGTTTTTTCATTGACCCAAGAAATATATATATTATTTATGCATATGAGATTTTTTAAATGAACTATTTAGCTTAATTTAATGTTTGCTGGAAATTTATATAAAAAAGAAATTCGTTATGTTATATTATTTTTTTAATACATAAAATTTTTAAAAAAATTTATTTTTGAAAAAATAAAATATTTTTTGAATTTTTTTTTTAATATTTTATGAAAATGTAATCTATTTATTCCGCCCTTAAATTTTGGCGCCCTGTGCAAGTGTTCCTTCTGCACCTATGGTAGCTCCGGCCCTGGTGATGATAAAAGAACAAAAAAATTTTAAATTCTAAGGTTTTTTGTATATTGATTTACACAGTAAATGTTCTAAAGCTCTTTTAAAAGAACATGTGTGAAATCCATAGCAGAGTCTTCAACCATTACTAATCGATGGTTGCCTCCTATAATTTTCTAATCTCGGCGCAACAACTCAAAAAATGCCTTGATTGGACAACTATAAGATATATAAACAATGATATCAGTCAAACAAAAAATGCTTGGTCGACATTTTTGTCGAATAAGCAAAATTCAATTTAAATTAAAAAATTCAATGACCGAAATTACTCAAAATAATTAATAACAAATTGTTATTGTAATTTCTTACCCTGGAGTTACAATGTCGCTCTCTTTTCGCTTTCATTTCGCCCTCTATTCCCTGTCTTACGCAGTCTACAAACATAGTAGTCTCAATGAGAATTTTTTTTTGTTCTTAAATCAGTTCATTGTTTATGTTTATTGTTTTTTTCAATAAACATTGTAATTTTTTTTTATAACTAATAATTATAAACAAATAACTAATGATGGCCCACAAAATTAAAAAAAAAAAAATTTGCACACAATTCTATTATTTTGACACATCAACGCGTAGTTGCAGCGAAAAAGTTAAAAGTTAACCAACTTTTTTCATAGTTGAGAAATGCGAGCGAAAAGGGTGCGTTCATTGTAAACACCTTCATACAATTTAATACATTTCAACTTTATTTTGACACTGGCTGCGTATTGAGCGGGAAATGAGAGCGAACATTGTAACTCCAGGGTTACGCAAATTTGTTTATTACAAAGAAATTTGTCTATAAAAAAAATGAAAAGAAATGAAGCTTATTATTATTATTCTGACTATTATATTGATAAAGCCATTCCTTTTTGAACAAGTGCTTTTTCAATAAATATAGTAAAAAAAATAAAGTTGTAAATTGTAAATTGAAATCGTAATTAAAAAGTACAAATATTTTAAATTTAATAAAGATTAACAATTAAAAATCAAGTAATTGAAATTATTTGACTCGAAAGATATAAAGGTGGAAATCAACGTTGGGCTTGGGAAACACTATTTAAAAGGTAAATTTCGTCGAAACTTATGTTAGAACATAACAATAAGCACTTTTGCCAGTTTTACTTAAATTAATTATGCCTTTCTCAAATCGGGAGATATTGGCTTTCCACGCACCATGATTGCGAAAAACTAAATACATTTGGTTTAATTAATTTCAGAAAACTACTGAGTAGCAAATTTCATCGATATAAAAGTACCGATGCAAATGATTACGAAAACAATTCAAATAAACTTATAGACTTATATCATGCCAATTAATATGAAGTAAGAAAAAACAATTTCCAGAATATATTGTTTTTGTTATTTGTTTTTTTTCTTTGTTATTATCAAAAACTTGTGAATATTTTCATTTTATTTCTAAATTTTTGTACTTATTAGCAATAATAAATAAATATACATACCTTACTTAGACCAATAGTATAATATTTAGCATTAAAGACAGAAAATGAATGCAGAAAAATTGAGTGGGCCAACTAATATGGTATACGGCTCGTATTTCTTTAAATAATATGTGACAATGAGAAGAAATAAAATTGTATAGTACTATGTGGTAATGAGAAAAAAGCCCATAATTATGAAATTACTGCGGAGTAGTTGTGCGGCATTTAAGTAGTTGGGAATTTTTGTATTTAAACAATGAAGGCCGGCGCACAATTTGTGTGACATAAATTTGACATAAATAAAAGCCATAAATAAATAAAAGACGTAAATAAAAGCCATTTAATTTAGTTTTTGCATATCCTTTTCCAAGAGCGAAAATTTGCATGTTCCTGAAAATGAGGTTAGTTTAATTTGCTCCACTATATTTCTAGACGTTTTTTGAAAAGTCTGGCATGAGAAAATAATACGAAATAAACCACATAAATCAAAAACCACTGATACACGAAATAAATCACATGTTTTCAAAGCATTATATCGAGCTTATCAAATAATACCCAACACAGAGTCAAGCAAAAAGAGTTTTCAACTTCAGCAATAATAGAAATAAAAGCAGAAGTGTACCACGGTAGAACACTTGGCCCAATAAAATACTACGGCAACGGTACACAAGTGATCTACCAGAATTTGAAAATGTAATAGTAGCCACATTTGCAGACGACAGCACTAGGTGATGATTTAGTAGACTACGCAACAAGTAAACTACAAGAAGCAACCAACAGATTCACGAGATGAACTAAAACATGAAAATTCAAATTTAGTGCAATAAAGATTTCACTTCAGTAAAGATTTTACTTAACGGATGAAATTTTTGGAGCTAGGCTAGGAGGCAGATATTAGTGTTTTTTGTTTCTGTGAATGAGGACAATTAGTTTATTTCTTTTTATGAAAAAAAAAAATGATTTAGATTAAATTTTTTTTCGAAAATTGATTTTTAAAGCAAAATTTTCCAAAAAAAAAACAATTTGAGTGCCTGTAGGTTCCAAACCCGTATAGCTACAAAAACTTAATATAATATGGCTTGTCTAAAACCTTTCTATATAGAAATTATATAGTACATACTATCATTTGAGTTGTTCTTTTTAATAAATGGCCGTGGGAAAATGCTAACTAAAATATAGTAAAGCGAAAGCCATAAATCATATTTTGAGCTATCTAGGGCCATGGCCATCTATATGAGGAGATCTGAAACATTTCTTTTATTTTAAATGTAAAATTTCTATGTTTTGTTGTTGTAATTTATTTTGTTATTTTCTTATTCCCTACCCTAGGTATACAGAAGTTTAAGGGGGGAAGAAAAAAATATAAAAAAATGTTCTATACGTATTTGAATAATTTTCTGATTTAATAAGAATTGAAAAATATTTTTATATTTTTCAATTCTTAAATTCATAATGGCCGAAACACAATGCCAGCTTTAGCTGTGACTGTACCTTTAAGAAAGTTTTAGCATATGAAAATCAATAGAAATAAGCTTTGAGAAAAAGAGCTTTTCATATGTTAAAACTTTTTTAAAGTTACAGTCACAGCTAAAGCTGGCATTGTGTTTCGGCCAAAACATTTAGCTCGTTAGCGATAGTGACGTAATGGGGGAAGAAAACATGAATTTTTTTTCTAGAATGTTCTTATTTCTAGATTTAAAATAATTTTCAGAATGAATTTTCAAATTGTTAAACGAATTGTAGTAGGTGCATCACTTGTTGGAAAGTACTCCTAATGTTAGAACTAGTTTAACGTATTTCATTAACTATTCTGTAACACAAAATCAGAGTACAAAACTTAAATTTTTATTTTTTTTAATATGCTTTTTCTCGAAAAAATCACTAAGGTTTTTTTTATTTTATTGCGTAATTAGAATTAGAATTAATTACGCAATACAAAACCATTTGTGAATTTTATTTTGCTTATCAAATTTGAAATTTCTTTGTTGCTTATTTGATTTTGAATATAGAAATTTTTGAATGAATATCGTCATAGCAAAGGGTATTTATTGTTATTGATATGAATGTTGAAAAAAAATTAGGTCGCCAACGATTGAACAATATAGGTCTTCAGCAATTTAGGTCGCCAACGATAAGTTTTGTATGCCAAATACCTACAATTTAGGAGGCCTTGGAAGCATAAAGTTTTTAGCTGTAGAAGATAACTCGTGCTGTAATTATCTTATTTTGGTCCGTTTTTTTCAAATGGTTGGTTATAGAATATTGTGCTACACTAGGAACTGAACCAGGGAGCCTTTTTGTTTTGATCTAGGTTCTCTCGAAATTTAAAACATTTTTTTATTTCCATACAAAAAAGACCACATGATTTCTATTTTTTCCACAATTTGGATCCAATTTGAATGAAATTTGGAAGACAAGTAGCCTGTATAAAACTAAACTGCACTAGGAAGCGGAATATTTGATTATTGACTTTAATTTTGATTTAACAGAAATTATATTTTCAAACCTTGATATGGAATATAAACTAAACTAAAGAAAATAAATTCATAAAATTAAGTAATTGTTAAAATTTTGTTATTTAAAATTTTGAAAAATAATAGAAAATAAGTTTGTAGGAGCCAAATTAATGAAGCAACTTTTTCCAAAATTTGCCAAAAAAATACATTTTTGAAATTGTTATAGATATTATAGTTCCACTGGTTTCTAATAGGATCGCCGGTTCTAAATTTTTATATTCGGTATTATTTTTTGTAAATATGTGTCTCTCTCGTTGTTCTCTATATTCTTTCTTATTTTTGGCTATTTTTTTGTATTATCTTATATACAGATTTTAGTTGTATCATGGTTTATATATCTTATAATTGTCCAATCAAGCCATTTTTTGAGTTGTTGCGACGAGATTTAAAAATTGTAGAGGCAGCACCATCGATTAGTATTGGGTTGAAAACTTTGCTATTGATTCACACATGTTCTTTCAAAAGAGTTTTAGAAAATTACACAATACAAACAAACTCATGCGAAAACAAAGCAAAAAAAAATATTACGCGTTTTTCTTAATACGAACAAAAAAGAAAAGCATTTTGCTATATTTTGTTATGAATGTAAAATTCGAGTGTCAACGACCTCCTAGTATGCGTGACGGTCTATCACGTGGGTTCGCTCCGGGAAATGCGCTTCAGCGTAGCAGACAGTCGCTTCCCTTCACCAACCTTTTTCCTTTATCCCTATATCCGTCTTCTTCCCATTCACAGATCCCATTCCAACCTAATGTCAAGGTGGTGTGAGCTCCGTGCCGATGACTGAAAAGCTGGGGGTAAAACCAGTCGCTAACGATCTTCCTCCGATGCCCGTGCAAGGTCGGTTGTATAAGTGCCTTATTCTGGTATGTCGGCTCTGCCAGAATGGACTCCATATTTCCGTACTTACTCGTGGGACCAAATGGAACTTAATAATACAAACAAAAACAAAAAAATCTGCAACAACAACCAAAACAATAAATACGAAGAACAGGTTCGGAAGACGACTTACTTGCCTCCAGTCAAGAGACAATTAAAACTAGCAGGAGTACCAGCTCAAGTACTCCAAATAAAGCAAATAGTACCAGCCATAGTACTACAAAATTAGAGGTGCCTGATCGTAAAGGTAGTACCAGCCATAGTACTCTTAAGCGTTAAGATACAACAAGTATCGGACAAAGTACTTAAAAAAACAGGACAAGGAGCTCCGGGTATATCCTCAAGCGTCGGTACCTTAAAGCCAAATTCATTATGGACAAGATAAAATATAAGAGTACTCTTGCACTATAGTGGTATCCTCAGCGTCTTTATCGTCTACCCTACCGTCGGCCTCATTCCGACGTAAGGAGCGAATAAGAGAAACGGGTCTCAAGAAGGCATCTCTAGTCACCTTTCTTAGTTCGCTAAGGTTTTCATTTCACCACACGGGAAGCTTCTTTTTGCTACGTTTTATCAGACAGGACACCTTGAAGGAGACTGTCTGCTATAGGCAGAATGAGTGGAAACTCTATAAGGACCGACTCAGAGAATATAAAAAAGGCATTAGAATAGCCAAAAGTCAGAACTGGCAGAGCTACTGTGAGTACATTGAAAATACCAGGGACTCTGCCAGACCTAGCAAAGTCCTATCCAAAGAACACTCAAATCCATTCTTTCTCAAGACTGAGGGGGAAAACTGGGCTGAAACGTGCTCTGAAACACTCGACCTACTAGTAAATACTTACTTTTCGGGTTGCTCCGAAGGTGTTCCCAAATTCCGAACTGAGAATATGGGGATTCAGTCGACCCTAGACTCAATTGTAACCGAAACCAACATCGCCTGGGCGATTGATAGCTTCTTACCATATAAATCAGCAGGTTTAGATGGTATTTTCCCAAAAATGCTCTAAAGATATAGTTGTTCCATATATAATCAAGCTATACTAAAGCTCGGTCATGTTCCACAGTCGTGGAGACAGGTAAAGGTTGTCTTTATCCCAAAAGCGGGGAAAAGAGGACCCGAAACGTCTAAAGATTTCAGGCCGATTAGTCTATCTTCATTCATGCTAAAAACGTTAGAGCGATTAATTGAAACAGATTTAAAAAACACTTTGGTAGCCTCACCACTGCAAACTCAACATGCATACTGTAAAGGTAAATCCACCGAAACGGCACTGAGCGAAGTGGTATGCACGGTGGAGAAATCTATTCAGTATACAAAATATACCCTATCTAGCCACCTTTCTAGACATTAAGGGTGCTTTTAATAATGTGCAGGTGTCTGCTATCCAAGAATCACTTGAATAAATTGGCGTGAAAACCACACTCATCCAGTGGATAGTTGGCATGCTGAAGACTAGAGTTATCCATGTAGACCTCGGCGGTCATACAGTTACCAGATGTGTTAGTAGGGGAACTCCCCAAGGTGGTGTGTTGTCCGCCCTTCTGTGCCTTCTGGTGATTGATAAAATTCTAAAAAACTCTAGGGAGAGGATTTCATTGCCATACTATACGTGGATGACCTTGTAATTCTAGTATCTGGTAAGCATCTGCACTTAATGAGTGACATTATGAGCAGTGCTTTAAGTAGGATTAGCAAATGGGCCAAAGCTTTCGGTCTGGGGGTTCATCCTAGAAAAACAGAACTAATGTTGTTCACGACTAATACTAAGATACATCGCCAACAGTAAACCTGTCCAACAAAGTCAAGTACCTAGGTTACATGCATTGGTAATGATGAGTCAGTAGGGTAACTCCGCCAATGATCCAACTAACCTAGGTGTGGTACTCGTCGCAAAGTTGAACTAGAAACTTAACATCCAAGAAAGGGTAAAGAAGGCCAGCGTAGCCTTGTGCAGCACAAAAAAGATGCTAGGTAAGAAGTGGGGTTTGAAACCTAGAATGGTTTTATGGATGTACATTGCCATAGTACGTCCAATTCTCACGTATGGTTCATTGGTGCGGTGGCCGTCCTTGGAGAAGGAATATGTGCGTACCATGCTAGATAGGTACAGAGGTGTGCATGTATGTGTGTTACGGGAGCGTTAAGGACAACGCCAAGAGATGCACTAAATGCACTTCTTCCATTCGACCTCCATATTAATTATTTAGCTACTTGTAGCGGCTCAGGGAAATTTGGCAATGGTGCTATCTCCACTTCCTATCCTTAGCATACCTAAGGTGGACAAGTTTAACCGCATGCAATACGGCCAAGAAAGCATGGCTGGTCTACGCTCAAAATAAAACTGACAACCTCTTAAAACTATCACGTAGAGAGCCAAGTGAGAAAGAGGTAGTAGGTGTCTATACCGGTCACTGGCCAATTGGCGAACACGAGGCCAGACCTAAACATCCCCTTTAACACGGCATGTCGTAGCTGTAAAGAGCCAAGTGAGAAAGAGTCTCTAACATACTTTGTATGTAACTGCCCAGCACTGTCAAGATATCGGCAAAGATTTCTCGGTAACCATTTCCTAAGCGAACTCAGTGATCTAGCCGCAAGGATGCTAATAGATACACTTAGGTTTATAAATGCCACAGGTTGGCTCTTTTAAGCGTATATTTCTTAGCGTCTTTCCGTTATTCATTGGGTCACTAGGTTTGTGGTATCAAAACTGTGCGTAACGTGCTAATTGAGATTCCCAGCTTAGGCTTGCAGGGGTCTGCCACTCTGAACAACCAACCAAATTTTTTAGGGGTCATAAAAGGAAAAAAAATTTAAATTCGAAAAATTTTTTTATTGATTTGCAGAGTAAATTTACTAAAGCTCTTTTGAAAGAACATGTGTGAATCAATAGAAAAGTTTTCTAACCAATATAATCGATGGTGCTGCCTCTGCAATTTTTAAATCTCGGCGCAAAAACTAAAAAAATTCCTTGATTGGATAACTATAAGATATATAAAAAATGGTTGTATGTAAATACATTTTATTTATTTCTATAGTAACTCTTGTTATGGAGTATAAAAAAATATTCGCGATATAAAAAAATCTACTCCAGAAAAGAATTTTACTTACTCTTTTTACTTAGAATTTTACTTATAGTACATATTTGCAATTTTTAATCGCGGATAAGTTGTGATATTAGCCGTGTTTTTTTGTAGACAGGTATACTACACTGCAAGATTTTTGCAAAAAAACTATCCACTGTACATCGGCGACAATTTTTTATTTCATACACAACTGAATTTATCAGCTGATAATGAGTTTTATAAATGTAAACAAAAAAAATCATTATTAATATAATTAAAAAATACAAAACTTGCGTTTTTTCTTTTATAAATTGCCCTTTTTTAATGTAAAAAAAACAAATTATTGTTGTTTTCAATGTAAAAATTACTCTTTGTTGGCGATGTCTACTAAAAAACACAGCTATTGTTAAATATATTTACAACTCATGAATAGATTTTTTAATTATCCATATCACTTTTTTCTATTCGCGAAAGTGTCTTTCGATTTATAATATTCAGGTAGTAAATTTTTAAAACAGTGTAAGTGAAAAGAAAGAGACTACTATAGTGGCTTCAACTTTTATTACTTATGCTCTTTCCATATATTTCTAATTCGTTGAATGGTTCATTGAAAAATACCCAGAACGATGGATTGGGCGTAAATCCGTTTAGTAAGAAATATAATATAGGAAATTTAAAAAAATAACAATGTTCGGGGCGAATTGGGACTTATCTCAAGAGAAGCCAAATTCGTGGATATAACCGTGGACCAAAAGGCAAATTGGATTACAGGACCCCGCTAACATACCGTATTAGCGGCACGTAAACTGTACGTTTTCGCAGAGGTTGGAATTCGAATATTAAACGCCCAGGCGTTCCGTTTTCGTAACACAAAAGCGGTATGTTTTCATGCAGCCATTGCGGTAGCAAGTATAATGCTAAATCCTTACGGTTGCACGCCGTAGGAGAACGTAATGAAAAAATAAATAGATTAATGTTTAATAAATTAATAAATTAATGTTTATTAATTTCTTAAATATATGGATATAAGTTATTTAACGAAGAAAAGTGGTGACGTGTTTGTATTAATGTTTAATATTTTGTATTAAACCATTTATATTATAATATAAAATATTAAACATTAATTCTTACACATTAATACAAATACGTCACCATTTTTCTTCGTTTTAAATTAAATTAATAAGCAAACACGTGGTGGCGACTGGCGATATAACAAACATATATGTCACTTTATAAATTAAGCTTCCGGCGCTCTTACCGGCTTTTAGGCGGTTCGTTTTCGTGCCGCCAAGACTACGCTTTTATGCCGAAAAAGCGCTACGTTTATGTAGAATAATTACTCAGTCGGTGGTGTTTTCGGGCCGCTACAAACGACACGCTTTTATTTCTTAGAAGGAAGACACACCAGGGACTCCTACCCCAACGATCATCCGACGAGCCTACATAATCCACCACAAAAAAAAATAATAATAACACACAATAACTAATACCAATTGTGATTTCCTTTTACACACAAAATTCTAATAATTTTTTTATTAATTAATTTTTTACTGATATGGTTTTTAATTATTAATTAAATTTATTTTTATAGATAATTTTTATTACAATTATTTTTATTGAAAGGAAAATTATATAAAAAAATGCAAAACTGAATTCTTTTAATTTAAGTTAATATAGCTTCTGTGTCTATATAACTCGCAAATTCAATTGAGAATATCACATTTCCTACAACAAAATTTTACAGCGTATTTTTTTATCCGCTGGGGTGGAACTGCTCCGGACATGTCAGGATCAGCAACACAGCAACACCGAAATGTGGTACTAACAAAATATTTTTTTCAATAAATTTTTCAAATTTTAAGTTAAAAAAGAACTACTTTATATTTCAAAAACTACAATTCAAAAACCACAAAAAAATAAACCAAATATCAAAAAAATTGACACAAAAAGAAACAGGATTCCCACGATGACGATACTATTAAGATGTACACAGGAACAGGCTGATGACACGAACTACCACTCCGGACACATCATACGCAGGAACAAAAGACACCACAGGACCAAAGAATGGAGTTCGATTAATTTTCGATGTACGCGCGCTGGAGCAATAATTATTATTGTAGTTGTTTGATTTTCATTTTATCAAATTAAATTTCTTTTCATATATTTTTTTTCATTAATTAACTATCAAATACTTTGTTCTCTGTTTAAATAAATTTACTTTTTCTCCTTTTTGTCTTTTAGGTTTCGTGTTAATTATACACAACATTTTTATTAATTACAATAACTTTATCACAGTTTTTTTTCAAAATAAAATAATTAAAAAAAACGAACAAAACCAAAAAAATTCTACGTATCTAAACCCGGTATCCAGCGCCGCGGTCAACATTCGACTCCTCGAATTTTTAATTTCTTTTCCGATTTTCGATCCCGATCATGCCCTTGATTTGACCCGGGATCTTTTGTTTTTTCCATTTTCGAAAAAGAAATTAAAAATTCACCACCACAACGACATCTAGCTTGTATTAGAAAAGTGTTTAAAAAAGCCTGTAAAAAATAATGTTAAAAGAATTAAACTTCTCCCAGGACCAGGACCGCGGCGTGGACGCGATGAGAAGATTGTTCCAATTGTGTACTTTTTTTAATTTTTTAAAAAATATTTTTGATTTTTATACTTTTTAGCTTTTTTTGTATTTTATTGGAATTTTTTTTTAAATCATTTTCAAAATATTAATTTCTAATAAATTATATTTAAAAAAACCTCATTTTGCAAAAAGAAAAATTCCTTTTTCAGCTTTTTAATTTTTTTCAAATAGCTGCAAAAATTTGAAGTAAATGAAGTCGGGAACTACGAATTAAAGAATTAGAATTTGATAAATTCAAAAAGCAGCAAAAACGAGGAGTTTTCCCTTTTCTTAGAAGAAGTTTTCCCTAAGCGTCATCGTCATCAAATTTATTATACATGCTTCACTAATAAACCGAGATTATCTCCAACAAGCGTTGTCACTTTAAAAATTTAATTGTATATGAATTGCGCACTGTATTTCAAAAGCCTGTATCATTACAGGTTTTAGTGATGCATGTATTTCAAAAGCACAGCTTTTTGTGATACCGGCAAATGAGTCCAACCCGAATGACCAAGAAGGCATGGAAAACTCCAATGTCCATCAAAAAAGAGGGTTAAAGAGCTGCTGCAGTGTGGCTACCTCACAGGTCACAAAGGTAAAAGTTACACAGATAATTCAAACTTAAACTTAAAGAAATAAACTTATTTTATTTTTCAGAAAGTGCAAAAAGAAATATCACTGGAAATACTACCGAACATCCTGAAAAAGTCATTATAGACCGTTCTGCCATTATATTATTTTTATTTATAAGATATTTAATTGATTTATTTATATGTAGCAATAAAACAATAATTTTAATAAATTTCAAAATAAACGAAAAAATATTATATGCCCTAAATATTAAATATTACAATAAATATTTCGCCAAAACAATATCAGAAACGATTCCCCAAAAACAATTCATAAAAGATTCACTAAATGTTATTTACAAATGATTCGTTAAAAAAGATTCGTAATTAATTCGTTAAAAACGTTAATATATGAAAATGATAAAAGTCAAGACATGCACGACGTAAAGAACGGACCAAACGGATTTAAGTTCAATCGATTTAAACTTTTAACGGACGACGGACGGATAAAATAGCGTATAATTTGGAAATATTTAAATGTCATTTTTCATGTGTTCAAAATTTACGTGAAAGTTTATGTGAAAAGTGAATATATAAATATAATGTTTGTATAGCTTGCTTACACACTTCTTTTTTAAAACGACATATATATTTCATCCTTCTCTTCCGTATACTTTGTACTATTGAAAATTATTTTGCATGCTTTATATGTGTGGTAGCTACGAATAAGAAATATATGGTAGGAGCATAAGTAATAAAAATTGAAGCCAGCCTGGATATAGTAGTCTCTTTCTTTTCACCACCGAACTGTCAAAATTAATAAATAGCAAATAAGAGCCGGACTAGGTTTTTTTTAATTCGGGCAGCAATTTTTAAGGAGAGAAAATTTTTTTTTTTTGAAAAATACATGTAAAGATCATCCTAAGGAATATTTTAGTACGCACATTGATAATTATACAAATTGAAAGTAAAATAGAGTAATTTTGTTAGCTAGTTAATATTTTTAATTTATATTGAGACTCTTAAAATAAAAAAATAAACCAGCCCTGTAAATCTAAAATCAGCTGTTATAATATTTTTCATATAATTAATTTGACAGTTCGGTGGTGAAAAGAAAGAGAACTATCGAAATCGTGGCTTCATAAACAAATTTTTCAATCAATTAAAATGTTAATGTGTTAAAAAGAGAGGGAACATTTATGCTCCTTCCATATATTTCTTATTCGTAGTGTGGTAGCGTCCGTAAGGATTCATCCCAGTGAGCATTTATACACACGTCGACAAGACGTCCCAACGCTTAGACACTTAGATAATACAATACCAGTGGTGGGATGGTAGTGCCAACGAAACGTTTCGAAAACACTACTTATCGAAAAATGGTATGTTTTGACACTTTTCGCTAGGCGTATTTTGCGAATCTTATCGATTGTATTTTAATCAACGTTGCCTATAGCGAAATATTATTTTAATGGAAATAATAATTTCAATTACAATTACAAATGTAATGTCGGTTTCGATTGAGCAGAAAAATCGTTTTTTTATCTAGATAAATTTTTATGTTCGATTTTGGTCTGCTTGTAGATCGCCTCCTCGTGGTACAGACTGGGTAACGCTAAAAGATCTACAAGATAGGGGGGACTAAGTCGCACGTCGGCTCCGTATCCTATCTATATATAGGGGGGAACAAGTCGAATAGTTTACTATCGGCTCCGTATCCTATATGTGGTCATGGCGGATGTGGTATGGGGGATTCAACTGAACGGCTTGCTGTCAGTTCCGTATCCTATCATAGCATTGATTATCATGAAAACTGGTCTAGTCATGTTTTAGGCAGTGATCAAGATGTCAATGGTCATAAAAGGGATTTATCCCTCTGGCCATGAAAGTACAACGCTAGAGGAGTAAACCTTGGAAATAAAAATCCCCCAATCTACGGTGGAACAGCATATGCCTAAAGATGAATGGTTAGTGGGTTAACTAACCATTAATATGCGAACTCCGGATACCTGGCGCCCTCCGGTTTAAATCTAGCCTTCCTGTGGTAATGCGGGGCTCTGGCACAGGTGACCTCTTTTCCCTAGCTATTCGTGGGAATCATATGGATAAGAATACAAAAAAAAATGAAGAGATGGATGCTGCTCTAAGTGCATTAATTACAGAAGAACCAAAGGTCACTGGGCCTAGTTCATCATCTGAAACAGCAGAGGCTGACCTCAGTCCTCCAAACTCAGATGATGACCAACTACTACTCTCTGAAGAGGAAGAAATTCCTCCACTATCGCAGGGAGTAGTAGACAAACTACAGGAGCAGACAAGCAAGCTCCGACTAGCTGGCACACGTGTGAAGCTGAGTGGTGCGGCGCGCAAGCGCCTCAAGTGGTTTTTGGCCCACGGGCATCCGACGGAAGAGGCAAGACTATTGGCCTTAAAACCTATAGAGCCTAAGAAGGCAAATACAAGGAACCGCTCGGATGGCACCACTCCAGAAGCGCCAGAGAAAAGGATTCAAGGGTCCTTCAGGTGGTGCTTGTAGCTTAGTGCGGACAACAACATCGTCTACTTCCAATGACAAAGGTGATAACTTGCCTAAAGGAGGTGCATTAAGCTACAAACAAGTAGTCGAAGGGATAAAACTGGGCATCTTATCCAAAAACTATCCGGAAGAACTCTTGACAATTGAGCAAATGACTGCCATTCAAGAAGCCTTCCTGGACAAAATTGTTGAACAAAAGGATGCGGTTACTAAACCGAAGTTCCTTGGTTTCACTTTTAAGCCAGGTTGGTTAGTTCTAAATTGTGCTAACAAACTCACTTACGAGTGGGTTCGCAGCACAATTTCCGGAATAGTGCCCTGGAAGAACGCACAGCTTACAGCTGTAGAGGAATGTAATATTCCTAAATCCCAAATTATTACTGCGTTCTTCCCAGCATGCTCAGACACGCCTAACGAGCGTATCTTGGGCATCATACAAGGGCAGAACGAAGGCCTCAACGTTGACGAATGGAAGGTCATGCGCAGAGAACAACACGGCACCGCAACTCAGCTGACCTTATCTGTCGATCATTCGTCTGTTGAAAACCTGAAGAAAACCGACCACAAAATCAACTTCAGGTTTGGCTTCGTTCAATTTCGACAGAAGAAAGCCAAACAGGATGAACCGGTGTTACCCAGGAGCTCCGATCCAAAAGTGAAAAGAGATCTGCCTACAAGCTCTAAAGCTTCAAAAGGTATAGACTCTTCACCTAAGATCAGTGCTTCGAAGGGTACGCAAAGCCGGACATCCTCAACACGTCCATCAACCTCCAAAACCGCCAAAGCTAGCACCAGCTCTAGCTCCAAGGGTCAAAAATCGGCCCAGGTGAAGAGGTTGAAAAAGTAAAAAAATCGAAATGGATAGCAGCAGCATAGACTGCATCCAAATAAACTTACACCATGCAAAAGCAGCAACATCAACGCTTAGCTGTAGGTTTATTCAAGAGAACGTGGACATAGCGCTCATCCAGGAGCCTTGGATCCATAAAGGTCAAATAAAGGGCCTACCAACAAGCACATGTAAGTTAATTTATGACAACAAACATGACAATCCAAGAGCAGCTATATTGCTCAACAAGAGAATTAATTTTCTTCCCATTTCAGAGTTTATTTCGAGGGATACTGTTGCAGTATTAGTAGAGGTGCAATCTGAAAGGGGTAAGCAAGAAGTCGTTTGGGCTTCGGCTTACTTCCCTGGGGATTTGGACACAACGCCTCCTGAAGATGTTACACGTCTAATCAAATACTGCCAAAGACTGAGAAAACAGTTTATCATCAGTTGCGACGCAAATGCACACCACACTGTATGGGGCAGCACTGATGTTAATAAAAGGGGTGAGTGTCGTTTAGAATATCTTATTACTAACAACATAGATATAATTAACAAAGGCGACGAACCCACTTTTATAAACTCGATTAGGCGAGAGGTCCTTGATTTAACCTTAGCCAGTCCAGTTATAAGCCCCCATTTGACCAATTGGCATGTCTCCAAAGTAGCCTCCATGTCTGATCATCAACAAATCAGATTTAGATTAGAGGGTTCATGCCAACAGTCTTATATAAATAGGGTCCCGAAAAATACAGATTGGTGCTCCTACACCCACCATATAAAGTCTGAGATAGGATCCCTAAACAAAAATATTGAATCGATCTCTGACCTAGAAGAAGTAGCTACAGAGCTACAAAATCTCCTAACTAATGCCTATGAAAACAATTATCCGGTAAAACAAAAGGCTACCAACAGGGATGTGCCTTGGTGGAACCCTGAACTAAATAGGCTCCGTGGAAAGGTAAGAAGGTCCTTTAACCTAGCTAAACGCATCAATGCGTGGAGCGATTACCATAATGCCCTCACGGAATATAATAAAGAATTAAGGAAATCTAAAAGAAAGACGTGGAGGAATTTATGTGAAAAGGTAAACGATGTGCCCACTGCAGCTCGCCTCCAAAAAGTCTTATCTAGTGATCACACTAACGGAATTAGCTTACTTGAAAAACAAGACGGTAGCTATACTGAGAACCGAAAGGAAACAATTGAACTGCTTCTGGCAACTCACTTCCCTGGTTCTACCAGTACACAAGAACCCAGTGGCACAGAGGGATCGCTTTCCCTCACACATAGCCGCTATCCAAATAATCGGACTAAAAGCCTATCAGGTAGACTATTTACTCCGAACCGAATTAGATGGGCAATTAGCTCATTTAAACCTTTCAAATCGCCTGGCGCGGATGGTATATTTCCGGCCCTCTTACAGAAAGGGCTTGAAGAATTGATCCCAGTACTAGTTAAACTGTTTAGAGCTAGCTATATCTTCCAACATATACCAACCATTTGGAGGATGGTTAATGTGGTCTTTATTCCAAAGGCAGGAGGGCGCCCAGGTGCCCAGCCTAAATCATATAGACCCATTAGTCTATCATCCTTTCTCCTTAAAACAATGGAAAAGGTCATTGACCTACACATAAGAGAAAACGCTCTCAAAGTGTCACCACTTCACAAACACCAGTTTGCTTATCAAGCTGGTAAATCAACAGTGTCTGCGTTACACGCCCTTGTAAATAGGATTGAAAAATCCTTCGCGGCCAAGGAAGTTGCTCTCTGTGCATTTTTAGACATAGAGGGCGCCTTCGATAACACATCGTACGACTCGATAGAAAGAGCGGCTTCGCGGAAAGGGATCGAGATCCCTACCATTGGCTGGATTAGAGCCATGCTTGAATGCCGCCGTATAACAGCTAAACTAGGAGATGAGTCGGTCACAGTAACAGCCGTCAAAGGTTGCCCCCAAGGAGGGGTATTATCCCCTTTGCTATGGTCTATAGTGATTGATGATCTACTGGAAAAGCTGTCAAATTTGGGGTATGATGTACAAGGTTATGCAGATGACCTTGTAATAATAATAAGAGGAAAGCATGATGTAACCCTGTCAGAGCTCATGCAGAGGGCCCTAAATTTTGTGCAAAAATGGTGCCTTGACGAAGGCCTCAGTATGAACCCTAATAAAACTAAACTTATACCATTCACAAAAAGAAGGATGATGCATTTAAAATCTCCCAAACTGAACGGTATAAGTATTAAGATTGCCAACGAAGTGAAATATCTAGGAATAATCCTAGATAAGAAACTAAATTGGAACTCACACGTAAAGAAAACGGTTACAAAAGCCACAAGGGCTTTATATGCATGCAACCGTCTTCTTGGTAAAACATGGGGAATGAAACCTAAAATGATATATTGGTCATATAGCGCGATCGTTAAACCCATTTTGACCTATGCCGCGTTAGTGTGGTGGCCAAAAACACAACAAAGGTTCACGCAAACCCAGTTGCAAAAAGTGCAACGGCTTGCATGCCTAAGTATAACCGGTGCTATGCGAACCTGTCCGACTGCAGCCATGGAAGCCCTCCTGGACCTGCTTCCCTTACACCTTCAGGTTAAAAGGGAGGCTCTCCTAAGCGCGCTCAGATTGCAAAGGACAAAAAAATTCAAACCTGGAAATCTAGTGGGTCATCTGGCCATTCTAGCTGACCTCCAAAAGTCGCCATCGACTATGGAAATGTCAGACTTTATGGAAAAGCGACTAAACTTCGACAAACCCTTCAAAGTGGTCCTCACGGACCGCAACGTATGGAGCTCAGGGGGGCCCACTCTTAGGAACAATTCGATAGTTTGGTACACAGATGGCTCAAAAATGGACGATGGCGTAGGTGTAGGGGTATACGGACCCCGTTTTCGCCTTTCCAAACCTCTTGGTGTTACACCAACAATTTTCCAAGCGGAAACACATGCCATAGAGCTTTGTGCTAGAGAATGTGTCAAAAGACGGATAGCCAAGCGGCCCTTAAAGCTTTAGATTCATTTACCTTTGACTCAAAACTTGTATGGGAATGTCTATCCTCCCTCAAGCAACTGGCAAACAACAACAGGGTTACTCTAATGTGGGTGCCAGGGCATGAGGGTATTACCGGCAATAAAATAGCCGATGAACTTGCTAGGAAAGGTGCTAACACACCTCTCATAGGACCCGAACCCTTCTGTGGTACATCCAGAAGCCACCTAATGAAGGAAATTGGGGAATGGGAACAAAATTTGAAATCTAACTATTGGCATAACTCCCCGGGCATAAGACAGGGGAAGAAATTCTTAGACTTTTCAAAAAAGAGAGCTAATGAGATTCACACACTTAGCAAATCTGAGCTTCGTGTTATTACTGGTCTTCTCACAGGCCACTGCCCATTTAGGTATCACTTGAATAAAATCGGAAAGTCTGACACTAGGGACTGTCGATTCTGTTCAAATAATGATGAGACAGCGGAGCATATCCTTTGCGACTGCGAAGCCATTGCCCGGAAAAGGCTGAATTATCTAGGTAAGGGTTTTCTGTTCCCTCAGGAGATTAAAATTCTGCCGGTCAGGAAAATATTGGGGTTTTACAATAGCCTTAATATCAACTGACCCAACTAATTAGGGAATGCACAATAGATCTTTTAGGTCGCGGTGTAGAGAGGCAACAGTATTGCCTAACGTCCCACTTACTAAACTAAAAACTAAACTAAACTATGTTCGATAGGTAAAATAAAATCATTTTTTTTTATTTAAATCAATATTTAAAAATCTAAGATTTTCTTCACGTTTTACCCCCTCCATTTAATAATAGCAATATCGATTTTGTTATCATGTTCGATTGGGCAGCATTTAGATAAAAAACTTTACACAATCCCAAACGAAAGCCACATTAGTAAATTTATTATTTTTTTTATTGACATTTTAATATTTATATATTTTTATCAATGAAATATATAGTTTTTGACATTCGAAATTAATATCGAAATACTATTATTGATACTGCCGAAGCACGAGAAAAGTAGCGTAGCGAAATTTTTTTAACATAACGACTTTTAATATTTTGCGCATCGCTAATCTTAAGCGAAGCGAAGTAGAAATGCTAAACCAACATCCCACCACAAGATGCGCTGCTTAAATAATAGAATATAAGGATGCGCTGTATAACAAATTTTGTAAAACACTTTTGCATTCTTGGAAATGTGTAATGGGTAGGTTTTTTTTTGAAATTTTTTGGCAAATTTACACCCTTCGATTTGTTATTTCTAAGTAGATTATTTTACTTAGTAACAAAATCAAATTTTATAAATAACAATCAAATAAATTTTGATTGGGTGTAAATTAACATCAGATGAAATTAACGAAAGATTTCTTTCGAATTATCGAAAAGCAGTTTTTTCTATTATCAAAAAAACTCTGGTTTCGATAAATTTTTGCAACAGTTATATCAATTATTAAATTCAATTTCTGTGGGGCAGAGGAAATTTAGCTTCCTTCAGTCCGGCAAGAACGCTTTAGAGTCATAGTTTTAAGTATATAATTTTGTCATCTTTTGACAGGATGCTGAAGAAATACATAAGAGATTGTGGTCACACATAATGTAAAATTTATTATTCATAATTTATTCAGATTATTCAGTTTAGTTTCAGTTGCTGTTATATTTTGTGCGGAGTACAGATACTTTAGCCGTGTGTGTTCGCTGTTGCTATGAAGTTCAATGGAATTACCGACTTATGGCTAGTAGCTATTTTCGGTCCGGTTCTGCATGGTAATGGTGAGGATGCATTGCGGGTTTTGTTCTGTGCAATAATGCAGTTTCTATATTTGCAATTATTCATTTAACGTAGTTTGACTTTTTGAATAGAAAGGGTTGTGTTTTTTGCGGGTTTCTTTGGGACTCTCTATGGAGGAACTTTATGCTGACTCACATTTGATTCAACGATTTTCCGAGTGAGTACTAGAAATCGGGTAGAAAACCAATAAAATATTTTTTTTTGTTCGGCTTTTTTGGAGAAACAATAATGTTCACCCTTCTTCAGTATCTTCGACGTCAGAATTTTCCGTCGAAGTTCCTGTTTTGTAATGGGTAGGTTTTTTTTGAATTTTTTTGGCAAATTTACACCCTTCGATTTGTTATTTCTAAGTAGATTATTTTACTTAGTAACAAAATCAAATTTTATAAATAACAATCAAATAAATTTTGATTGGGTGTAAATTAACATCAGATGAAATTAACGAAAGATTTCTTTCGAATTATCGAAAAGCAGTTTTTTCTATTATCAAAAAAACTCTGGTTTCGATAAATTTTTGCAACAGTTATATCAATTATTAAATTCAATTTCTGTGGGGCAGAGGAAATTTAGCTTCCTTCAGTCCGGCAAGAACGCTTTAGAGTCATAGTTTTAAGTATATAATTTTGTCATCTTTTGACAGGATGCTGAAGAAATACATAAGAGATTGTGGTCACACATAATGTAAAATTTATTATTCATAATTTATTCAGATTATTCAGTTTAGTTTCAGTTGCTGTTATATTTTGTGCGGAGTACAGATACTTTAGCCGTGTGTGTTCGCTGTTGCTATGAAGTTCAATGGAATTACCGACTTATGGCTAGTAGCTATTTTCGGTCCGGTTCTGCATGGTAATGGTGAGGATGCATTGCGGGTTTTGTTCTGTGCAATAATGCAGTTTCTATATTTGCAATTATTCATTTAACGTAGTTTGACTTTTTGAATAGAACGGGTTGTGTTTTTGCGGTTTTCTTTGGGACTCTCTATGGAGGAACTTTATGCTGACTCACATTTGATTCAACGATTTTCCGAGTGAGTACTAGAAATCGGGTAGAAAACAAATAAAATATTTTTTTTTGTTCGGCTTTTTTGGAGAAACAATAATGTTCACCCTTCTTCAGTATCTTCGACGTCAGAATTTTCCGTCGAAGTTCCTGTTTTGTAATGGGTAGGTTTTTTTTTGAAATTTTTTGGCAAATTTACACCCTTCGATTTGTTATTTCTAAGTAAATTATTTTACTTAGTAACAAAATCAAATTTTATAAATAACAATCAAATAAATTTTGATTGGGCGTAAATTAACATCAGATGAAATTAACGAAAGATTTCTTTCGAATTATCGAAAACCAGTTTTTTCTATTATCAAAAAAACTCTGGTTTCGATAAAGTTTTGCAACAGTTATATCAATTATTAAATTCAATTTCTGTGGGGGAGAGGAAATTTTTTTTTGAGAAAAGGGACAGAGTAGTCGGATCAGTCTGCGCGTACAGTAGACTAAAAAAAAAAAATTGATAAATTTAATAATAATAAAAAAAAGTACCTAATTTTAATGATTTTAAATGTACGCCATTGAAATAAAAATCAATAGTTTTGTAGTTTTTTAAATTTTTTCTATAAATTTACCGGGGTATCTAAAATCTTATTTAAATATAATGTCGGTAATAGTTTTCAAATAACAAAAAAAAAAAAAAAATGTGTGAAATGAATCTTGTACATTAAAAATTAAACTTTCCAGCCATCATAAATATATATTTATGGTCAATTTAAGATTGCCATTAAAATAACCTATTGACTATGACCATTTAAAGAAAAATATATATAACAAAAAAAAAAATCTAAGTTCGGGTGAGTGTATATATTAAAAATAAAACAAAAAAAAATTAACTTTCCGTGGTTTTGAAATAGGGTTTTATTGTGAAATTTTTTTTTAAAAAAAAAAAAGGTATATAATACCGATTTAAAGGTTATGTTCCGACATTTATTTCTTTGATTTTATGTGAACAGAAAAAATAATTCAAATAAAATGGCGATACAAAATAATTAACTATAAAAAAAATAAATTACTGATAAAAATTCAAGGAAAGAAAATATACAATATAACTTTAGTGATTTTATATTGTTTGTCCACTTAAAATTTAACTAAAGTATTATTACCGAAAAAAAAAAAATTAAAAAAAAATTTTACAATTAAAAATTAAATAAATTACTTAGAACAGTCATCAAAATTAAAATTAAAATAGTTTTATGTTTTATTAAAAAAAAAAGGGGTTTCAAATAGAAATTTTTGAATATGGCCATTACAAAAAAAATATAAATAATCGTATGATAACTTTTGACCACTAGTGTAGCATATTCTATCGGTCGGGGTTTTTTTTTCGTCGGTCCTCTCAAAAAAGAAATTTTTTGATTAAATTCGTGTAAATTAAATATATCTAACATGAGAAGAAATGTTTTCTGAAAAAAAATTAAATTGAGAAATGTTGCTGAAAAAAAATTAAATTGGGAAATGTTGCTGAAAAAAAATTAAATTGAGAAATGTTGCTGAAAAAAAAATTAAATTGAGAAATGTTGCTGAAAAAAACAAATTTAATTGAGAAATGTTGCCGTATAAAAAAATGAGAAATGTTGCTGAATTATTTGATCATATGATTAAATAGATGAACGTTGCGGAGTTAAATTTTTTTGATATACATACTAATAAATATAAATTGATGATTTTTTTTGTATAATTGAATGTTGAGGAATTATTTGATGTATTTATTTTTATAACTTAAAATATTTTTTTTTTAAATCTCACTTTGATCGGTTAATTGAATTACAATTTTTATATAAACAAAAAAAAAAGGAAAAATTAATTAATTTTGGCTTATATATGTATCGTGGGTCATTCCAAATTTTTATAGTTTTTTTTCTAGTTTACAAAAAAAACCTTTTCAGCAATGCGCACAACAGGATTGCTGCACGTATTGAAGATCCAGGTAATTTGTTACATTATACTGAATAAATATATTAAATAAAATAAACCTATAATTAAATAAATAAGAATTTTTTTATTTGACTCTTGATTGTTCGGTACAGCTACGTGGAAACAAATTTTAAATTAAATGGCCAAATAATTAATTTTTTTAAAGTTTTTTTATTAAAGGTATAAATAATAATTGATTGATAATTATGTATAATCTTTCGGAATTTAATGTCATATTTAAAATGTAACGAATAATAATTAGGTTAATTTAGAACCTATACACCCGAATTTAAATTAGATATATTTTCTCAAATTAATTTTAAAATAAAATTTAAAGAAATAAACATATTACATTTACAAAAAAAACATAATTTTAAAATAAATATATTTAGTCAAAATTTAGTAGCGCATATACAATTTTTTTGGATACTTCTGGAGTAAATGAAAAATAAATAAATGAACTCAAATTGAGTACTTGTATATGGAATTGGAAATGGAGTAGTTTTTATTTTTTTTGATCCTAGGAAATCCGGGTTGTCTGCGATGAGAATGTGAGCCAGCATAGGGTTACGTATGGGGGCCGAACATCATAACTTCGATTATGATTCGTTTTGAAATTATTTGGTCCATGGTTAGGAGGGCACGAAACATGACATACCATCTAGTCATGTCCTCCATAGAGAGGTATCCTTGGTGAAGCCGTGGAAAAGTCAACCCACATTTGTATTTTTTTTTTGTATTTTTTTGGGGAATTTTTTTATCGTGGTAACTTTTATACAACTTTTGCGATTCTTTGAACTTAAATATGGGTGTTAAATTTCATCTAAAATTATTTCTTTTGGAACTTTTGAAAAAAAAGCACGCAAATAATTTTTGTAATGCTTATTGGCAGCGCTTAAGAACCCCCCCAATCCGACGAGCTAAGCTAGAGAATAGCTAGGCGTGCTGAACATAACATCAGCCAACCCGTTCATTTTTTTTTCTTTTTCTGAAAAAAAAATTAAATCAACCCTACTTATTACAAATGCCTAGTGGAATGCGCATTGAAAGAGAATAAGGTGACAAAAAGGGCAGTTTTAAAGAGGGACAAGTGGCTGGAATATTTTTTAAAAAATATTAGTATTACTATTAGTATATTTAAGAAAACTGTCACAATTTGGTTTTATAATTCAAAAACATGAACTTTAATATCTATTGAACAATTCAATTCTTTGAACACAACCATTTTTATTAATAAAAATTCTATATTGGCTCCCAATATCACTTTAATTTATCTCCTTAATATTTTCCCCATCATAATTTCCCTATTTTCTCTATGGGAATTGGAAAAAAAAAATAAAATTATATAACAATTATGCTCATAATTTTAAACGAACTCTCTCCTAAAAGAAAAGTACACGTCTAACAAAATCACAAAAAATATAATATAGATATATTTTATAAAATTATTAATTTTTGTAAAATAAATTTTAACTTATATTTAAAGAAATAGTTTAATATTGTTCTTACCAATTAAAATTATATTTTTTTATAATCATACATCGCCTATAAAAATAGAATGAAGATTTATTTTATTTTCACATAATTATACACTACGCTTGATCTTTATTTTAAGATTAAGAATTTCACTTCTCTATTAATTTAGTAATTTTTTAATTATCACTCTTATTTTGTCTTCAGAAACAAATTTTTCATTAATTATTTTGGATTTTTTCAAACACAAAATAATGGTTTCATATAAATTTGAAAAATTTAAACAGTTGCTGTAAAAATAGTACGATAAATTGTACTTTCTTAAAAGCAGATAAATAACAAAGTACGTTAGTTTGTTTCAGAATTATTCAAATTTCAAAATTTATGAATATTGAATTATTATAATAACAAATTTAATGTTTTTAATAAAGAAAAATCTCAATCAACCTTTATTGTGGACAGAAAAGTGTGTATCCACATAACAAATTCATTTATTTTTATTTGAATTTATTGAAGGTAACATTTATTTTACCGTTTACATTATTATTTATATTTTTTATATATTATTATTTTTACCTATTATTATTTTTCTTGTACTTCAAATGTTTCAAGTCTACCTTTAATATTAATTTTATATTAACGCCTACTCTTATAATCATGCTTCTGATACTAACCTTCAGCATTAACGGCTGACCTTTTGATAAAAAGTTCGATTGTCTGTATACCTATGATAATTTCTAGAGCACGAGTAGGTGTACTGGTGGTGGCACCAGTAATACCTTAACAGCATTGCCGTTGAATTTTCTCCAGAATCTTTAAGTTAGATCCGATTTCTAAGGATTTCCACCAGATCAACGAACCGTAGGTGATAATATGTAGAATATGTAGATCTTACAACACATGTGTAAAGCCAGAGTATAATCTTTGGTTAGAAACGCCATTTCTTACCAATAGCACCTCTGCAAGCACATAAAGCCCTAGTTGCTTTCTCAGCTTTGCTTTCGAGGTGATGTTTCCAGTTTAGTTTCTTATCAAGTATTACACCTAAGAATGTAACCCTGTCTACTAGAGTAACAACTTTAGTTCCAATTTTTGGTAGTATAAAGCTGGGTTTACTAAGTTTATTCGAAAACAGGCAAGTATCAGTTTTCCGGGTTTATCTTGAGTCCGGTTTTTGTAACACAGCTGCATACAATATTGAACGCTCTCTGCATAAGCTCGGCTAGAGTATAACAGATGTTGAAGAAACTGGCTTTCGTCAGGTCCTGCTAAAGCTTGTTCATAACAAGTAACCATAATAGCGGTGATAGAATACCGCTTTGTGGTGTACCGTTAAGTGTACGACCATTTTGTAAGAACCACCGAATTCCGCGATTAAAGTTCTATTTTTTACACGAAAGAGATCCATCTAATAATACATGGACTTATTCGTCTATTCATCAGGCATGTGATAATGGAGAAAATTTTCACGTTATTGAAAGCCCCCTCGATGTCAATAAACATGCCTAAAGTCATGCTTTTGTTTTTCGAGGCTTTTTCCGATTACTTGTACTGGATTGTGTAGAGCAGATTCAACTGACTTACCTTTGCACTATGCATGTTGGGACGGCGCGAAACCTAATGTTCCAATGCCCGTCCTTATTTCGTGTTCAATTAATCTCTCTAACGCTTTCAGTAGGAAAGTAGTTAGACTAATTATACGCTTTGGGAGCCGCATAGTTGCGTTTGCCCGGCTTAGGAATAAAAACTAGTTTTGATTCCTGCCACTGTTTTGGTATATATCCTTTATTTAGACAACCTATAAATAAACGATGGATTCCACTAATGCAGGCTTTGCTTGCTTTTTGCAAAAGGGCGGGGTATATTCGGTCCGTTGCCGGATATTTAATTGGTTTGCATGAATCAACCTCCCATTTAATCTTTTCCTCAGTGATTTTACTAAATATTGTGTGAATTGATTCGTCAGTAACCACCTCTTCATGAACCGACGACAAGCATCCTGGAAAATTAGTCAACGTAAGAATGTCTATATTATAAGTGGTTAGATTATAAACAAACCAGTTCTTGTATATTTTTTGTACACAAGATACTTGTTCTGAAAGGTAGGTTTATTACCTTTATTGAGTACAAATAATTCACTGGTTAGTAAGTAGTCTAAAAGTGACTTAGCCCTGTTGTTTACATCGGTACTACCCCTTATCGTGTGATGCGAATTTACATCGCACCCAATGAGGAGTTCTCTTTTACTATCAAATGCATAGTTCACGATATTTTTGAAACCTATCGTAGGTGGTGGATCCGATGAATCATATGGTACACAACATGATACAATGATAATGGCCTGATGACAACCATTATCCCTCATTCCCCATAGTACCGCGACATTATCTTTGTCACTAACCGGAGGAATATAAACCATATTATCACATATTTTGCGATTATACAAAACCTGGGCCTACCGTCTCTGGTGTCATAGAAAACCTGAAAAACCTTCGCATTCCAACCAAAAACCTTATTACCATTGGTATACGCATTTCAACCAATAACATTATTACCATTGGATGATTGTCACATCAAAATCACCACGTAAAAAGCATTCTTTTAGCTTGGCCGTGGCTACCATGCAACGATGAAGATTGGATTGGACAATCTTCAATTACTACTAAGGTTTAAAATATCTTTCACTTCAGTATCCGAGGATACTATACTGCCTGTAAAAATAAGTTTTATTTAAAATATTTTCATCTTCCGTCAGTGTATGTTCATCAGAAAATCTTGTGAAGTCAATACCAACTTCAGATGTCACGACTCTAACTTACCTTCACTGTCCTTGTCGGGTATAATTACCTGATCGCCTTCTGATTTTGGGAGATTGATAGTTATTTTCCTGGATAGGTAAAATTCCTTTCCAGATTCATTCTGTAGAGGCATCGAGGAGTCGTTGTTTACTCACATAATCAGAAGTTGACAGTCATCCGCGATCTGGCGATGGTAGATAGCCCAACCGGAAGTTCTTAAGTTGATGTTTTGGTTGAGAACCTTAATCAACTTAAGAACTTCCCTACGTTCCCTTGCCAAGCCAGAAAGTAACCCTGGAACCTTCACCGTACCTACCACTGTAAGTTCAGCACCTGGCCAAAGTGGTTCCCTATTCTCTACCTCTTCCTTCAATAAGGAAGCCGTTTCAATATTCGAACAAGTGATACATCAACCCTGAATTACACATCGCCATCGCCCCTGAATTTGCTAATACAACACCGCTGAATTTTCTCCACATAAAAAGTGGAACAAAATTCACGGACTCAGTAAGCAATCCTCATTTGCCAATCTTCATAATACTTCATTAATAGTTCCTGGTAATGACCGGGAATTCTACCTTTATGGTACCTCTGTTGATTAGAGCTACCTTTAAAGGGTCGTCTGTCGGTGGAACCGTAGCCTTAGTCCCTGACTCCGACTTCCTCTCCACATTGACGACCCTTTTCGCGAACGGACCATGTTCCTCTTCACAGCGATTTCGCTTTTTACTCGAAACCTCACTTGAGTATATGCTTAAGCGCTCTTGGAAGAAGATTACACCGCTGTGGCATCTAAACGCTCCCTTCGATCCTTCAGAATGACAGACATTTCCTCGTCCGTTTTTCCCAGCTTTTTCCACCTGCAGTACCATTTCTTATCCGACTTGCGGATAATCGAAATGGTAATTTGTCAGTCTCCTTTTCTTTGTCGGTGTCCATGTAAATAGTGTGTCAATCATTTTGGCTGCTGGTGACCTATCCCTTAAGGGGAGAGAGCTGCCGATGGGAACAGGGTCCGCCGTCGTTTGGGTAGATATCCCCACCCAATTTTTTTTATTTTTAACTTCCATATTTAAAAAAGAAAGTGTTTTAAACCTACAGCCAGGTAGTTCAAAAGAACGCTCCTAACATGGAACACAGACGCCTACTTGTGTGTATAGTGACTGAAACCTGACCAGGCTTCCTAAGTGGTAAAAACCGATTTACCACTATTTTTACCACTGTTGCGTCATTCGGTAAAAACCAATGGTGTACTAGGTAATATAAGACTGCCAAGAAGCACAACGTGGAGGTGAGAGTAGGAATTGAGGAAAAATCATTTTTACCGCTACACTAAGCCGCCCCTAACCTGGGGATCAGACGCTTAGCTTTCACGATACTGACAATCCTTCCCCCTTTTGCGTCCCATTTATAAACTTAAAAATATAGTAATTTATATTAATTAATTACATTAAAATTAAACATATAATTAATAATTAATATATATTAATCAACTTCATTAAAAATGAACTTCATTATATTTGAATATGATGAACATATGGAATATAAATTAAATAATATGTTAATGTGTTCATGGTTCATGCATAAATAAATTTATGTTGACAATAATTTTGAAGGGGACGTTCGTTAAAAAAGTTCTAGTATAAAAATGAAAAATCATTGTAAGTTGTCAATTGTAAAATTGACACATTTTTTCACTCACATTCCTAAATTTTATCTCATATATATCTCATTCTTACTTCGCTATACCTGAATCAAATTTTTGGTCCAAAATTGTCTCAATTTTATTCCATCGAAGTGAGTCCAAAATACAATACCAGAAATGGAACATTTTTAATGTCGTTAATTTCTCAATTTCAGTTCACTAAATATGGATCAGAAATATATCTCGGAAATATCTCAATTACATTCCACAAAATTAATCCAAATTTCATTTCCGCAAATGTAATCCCTCTAAGATTATTTACGGTCCGCTTTTAGCGGCTCGTAAATACGCCGTATTTTTTCATATATTCACATTTCATTTTCGGGCCGTATTTTCGGCTCTAAAACGTAACGAATAAATCGAATTTTGCGGCTCTAAAACGAAACGCATAAAACGAAACGAGAAAAAAACGGCTTAGCGGTTTTAAAGGGTAGAATGACTAATCAAAATAACAGAAAATTTTTTCTTTGTTGTATTTATTGTTCTCATTATTATTTTGTTTGGCATAGTGATCAGTACGAATTTCTTTGTTAACATGGAATTTTTTGGTAAATTGTTGTGAATTGAGCCACCCTGTGCTTCAATTCACAACGGAAATTATAAAATTCCAATCCATTTCAAATTAATTAAATTATTAAAATTAATTATTCGAAAAACAAAAGTTTCAAATTACGCGTTGCACAGAGAAATAATTTAATTTAATTAATAATAATTTCTCTGTGCTGACAACGCGTAAAATCAATCAGCCAATTAAATTAAAACTGATTTTAAATATTTTGTTGGAGAAGCTGATTGGTTTTCCAAAATCTTATTGGAAAGATTTTGGAAAGCCAAAAAAGCTCTCCAACAAAATAAAAAAGAAAGAAAAATTAAAATCAAGGCCAGTTGATCGGACAAGAAATAATGTTTTGATTCTAAAAAATCTAAATTAAAATTATAAAGAAAAAATTTTTAAATTACAATTTTAAATAAAACATTAAAATAGAAAAAAATTACCAAAATCAACTTTTATTTGTATTTAGTTATATCCTTGGGATTATTTGAACTTTTCAAAAGTAAATACACACAACTATACCAAATAAAAATTCCACACTTTATTTTTAAAGACACTTTTCAAATTCCATTACACAATTGAAAATTATACAAAAAGAAAAAAATATTCCGTTTGCCTGAAATAAATAAATCTGGGATTCCCGCAATATACATTGTAGGGGACATCTAACAGAATATTATGTTAGTGGTTTGAGTCCAATATAGATTTCATAGCTTGCAGTAAGGACATCTAAAACTCTGTGCCAAAATTGGTACTATGGGATAAAATGGGTTAAACGTTTCATTATAAAAATTAATTTTTTTTTGTGTTTCGAATGACGAAATTATATATACATATATATAAAATGATATCTATATATATTTTCTAAATACTTTTCTTTCATTTTTATATACAATAATTTTGTCAATTTTTTAATATAAAATAGATTTTAACACGTTAAACGCAACGCCGGTCCCTAGGGCCAGGCACTAATCTTTCCTTTTGGCGATGGGAACCGGCGGTATAAAATGTATAAAATAATATATTATGTAATATTCTGGTACCTCTGGATGCAATCCACTGGCATATTTAACAATAGAGCACTATAATGAATGTGTTTGCCAAATATCAGCCCAATCCATCCAGAGGTACCAGAGAAAATCCAGATGAAAATATGGCCATTCATCATTTCATCCAGACCACTAATTTGAATGTGCTTTCCATATATCAGCCCAATCCATCCAGAGGTACCAGAATATTATATAATATGGACCGGCGTCGCCTAAACAGAAAGTATAGTCGCCTAAACGGAAAACGTTTAACGTGTTAATTAAAGTACTTTAAATTATGTACGTAAATTACATTGAAACAAAACGCGTTTTTTTTTGTAAAATCATTATGAATAAAAATTTTTTCAATTATGAAAATTATTAAAACAAAAAAATTTTTTTATTAAGAAAAATAAATAATTAATTAATTTTTTATTATTGCATAATTTTAGGAGTTAGGAAACTTATATTTTTTTAATAAACATAAATTTTTTTTATTATTGCATATTTTTAGGGAATGAAAAAATAAAATAAAATAAAAATGAGAGTATTTTATTTTAAAACAAAAAAAATATTGGAATGATTTAATGATTAAGTTAAATTAAATAAAATATAAATAATATAAATTGAAATAAAAATAATTTTTAGAAAAAAATAAAAATAAAAACTAAAATATATTTTTACAGAAATTTTTATAAAAAATGACCCCTAAAATAAAATTATAGTAAAATTTAATAAAAATATGACCCCTTATTATAATATAAAAAAGCATATATATATTATTGTTGTCGTTGGAATTTTTTTATAAGGGAACTAATGTCGCAAAATTATATTATCTTTTTTTTTTGTCTATTTATTTTAATTCCAATACTAATGTCGCAATATATTAAATAATATTAAATTATATAATAACAAAATGGACAGAAAAGCGTGTGATAAAAATATTGTGATAATTTAATAATATAATAAAATACTAAATATTTTATTAAAAAATTAAAGTTTTTAGATTTTATTTTTGGATGATTTATAATTATTTTAAGCGGTTCGAAATGGAGCTGAAAAGGCGGCATAAAATGGAACCGGAAAGGCGGCATAAAATTGAGCTACAAAAGTTGCATAAAATTATGCCGCAAAAAGCGGCGTAAAATTGTATCGCAAATGCGGCATAAAAACAATACGCGTTAGCATCAGCGTTGCCAGAACTGAGAGCCAACATTAGCCATTTTCTCAAAAATAATATGCCAAGTGGCATACATACATAAAAAACTAATTTCAAGAATAATTTTCAAGTAAAAACCCATTTCAACGAAATTTCTACTCACTAAAATGCAAATATAATAAACCCATTTCAACGAAATTTCTATTCACTAATATGCAAGTTAGCATGTCGTCTTTCATTTCAATTTCCATTCGCTCATGGGAACAGAAACGGTCCGCTATAACACCGTAAAGGCGGTTGGAAAACGGAGTCTTGTATAGGCAAATGACTACATTTTTATGGCGTTTACGGCTCACTTTCGTTTACGGCTCACTTTCGTTTACGGCTCACTTTTCTTAAAGGGATATGCCATTAATTAATCAATTTCACATCACTAAATACTGATCAGCGCCAAGTGTGACCAGACGTCCTCTTTTAAGAGGACATGTCCTCTTTTCAATACAAAAAAATATGTCCGGTATCTTTTTTTTAAATTAAGGCTTTTGTCCTCTTTTTTAGAAATTCTTCAAGTCCCTATTAGATGGAATATAAATTTTTTTTCCACAATTGGTTTAAGTTTAAACTAGTTAAAAGAAGACTTCGCTTAATTTGTAGTAAGCGATATTAGAAATCTATGTAGTAATCTGTAGTAATCGATATTAGGTTTTAGGGGAATTTGTTGGTTTTGACATTTCAATTTCACAATTTATTTTACATGTTGACTTCGTTTTGCAGCGCCCCTCTAAGAAAATTTACGGTCCGCTTTTAGCGGCACGCAACCATGCCGTCTTTTTTCATATATTCAGACTTCATTTTCGTGCCGTATTTTTCGGCTCTAAAACGTAACGCATAAATCGAATTTTGCGGCTCTAAAACGCAACGTGTAATACGAATCGAAAATAAACAGCTTTAGCGGATCTAAAGAGTAATATGACCAATCAATTAACATAAAATTATATTTATGGCTTTCTTGTGTCTTTGTTCTCATTATTATTTTGTTTGTCAGAGTGTTCATAGTGTGTGGAATATTTTTTTGGTAAATATTTAATGTATTAAATTATATATTAAATTAATAATTTATAAATAATCTAATAATTTTTGTTTTTATTTTCAGATTAAAATATTAAAGGGATTTCTTGATAATTCATTGGAAATATATGTGAAATTCTGCCTAAAAATGATTAACAGATTAAGCTGTCTGTAAACTTTCCTGTTTTGGGAAAAATTAATGAAACATTGTGCTACAAAAGTGGCATAAAATTATGCCGCAAAAAGCGGCGTAAAATTGTATCGCACATGCGGCATAAAAACATTACGCTTTAGCGTGCCGTCTTTCATTTCAATTTCCCTACGCCCATGGGAACAGAAACGGTCCGGTTTAACGCCGTAAAGGCGGTTGGAAAACGGAGTCTTATATAGGCAAATTACTGCATTTTTATGCCGTTTATGGCTGGCTTTTCTTAGAGGGGCAGATGAAAAATTTGATAATTTTAAATAATTTAAAAACACAAAAATTATTCTGTATTATTTATGTTAATTGCTTAAAAAAATTGTAGCCTTTACATCAAATATGCCGAAGCGAAAATGTATATTCAACGACGAATTAAAATATCCTATGTTAACAGAAAAAGAAAATAACACCCCTCCTTTCGTATTCTGCGGTGTTTGTAGAGTTACTTTTTCTATATTATGTATCAAAATTTAATATTTTTTCTGAGCTTGAAAATAAGTGATCTTTTCTGTTGACTTTAAAAAAAAATTGAACGCACCTCCTCCCAAAAAAAATTTGTCCTCTTTTTTGTAATGCTTGATCTGGTCACCCTTGTTTGATAGTTCTATCATTGAAATATGTGACGTCATCGGCAAGATTTTATATGAAATGAATGCTGCGTTTCTTACTTGTGCTCAGATCGATCTAATAAATCTAGAACTGTTTTCTATTTTGACTCAGATCAATCAATTTGAGAATCCCAGACATGCCTGCCAAGATTTGTATTCTTCACGGCAAACATTGGTGCATTTTTTATCTGAAAAATCTCACTGTTTCTTATTTTATAAGTCAGATTAATTTGATTTCAGATTTGAAAGAATCTAGTTGATCTACAGATTTAAATAAGAAACACACCAAATATAATAAATAAAATAAAAGCACACCCAACTAAAATATCTTTAAAACTTCTACAAAGCAAATCTACGTCATTGAGAAGAAAATGGCGAGTGTCAAATTATATCCAGTAGACCTTGTATTAGATCATGGATCAGAGATATATATCACAGAAATACTTCAAATTGGTTCCATAAAAACGGAAAGGTGTTATAAAAACGTAAAAACGGAAAGAATTTTAACATTAAGAAAATTCAATATTTTTATTTTTACTTTTTTTAACTTTAATTATCTCTTGATATGTATTTATTTAGGGAAAAAACATTTGAAATAATTTAAAAACATATTTTTTAAAAAAAATTAGAAAGAGAAATTTTAGCATCATTTTAGTCCGTTAAATATGGATCGGAAATATATCTGAGAAATTGAGACCACCAAAAACGGAATTATATTTCTATTCCGCAAATGTAATATTTTCTACTGTGTAAATGTCAATTTCATTTTGTTTGCAATTGTGGTGTGCGTACGTTTTATTTTATAGAAATTGTGAAATAATTTTTGGAAGCAATTAAAAAGTAATAAGTATTATTAGTGTCATTTTAATAAATTGATTATTAGGTACCTAGAACAAATACTAAGAAACATTCTCCGCAACGATTAACATCAAGGAGCGTACAAAAGCTCTGGTAAATATTAGTTTTAGAAAAGAAACGTTTAATAATGAATATTGCCGAGGACTGAAAGGCTGGGGGTTAAATAAGTCGCTAACGAGCTCCCTCCGAAGCCCGGGCAAGGTCGGTTGTATTAAGTGCCTTATCATGGTAAGTCGGCTCTGCCATGATGGACTCTCACAAACTCGTGGGAACAACAATGAATTCAATCAACAACAACAACAACAAAAACAAAACATCGGTGCATCCTCTGAGGATGAACTCCTAACCTCCAGCCAGGAGACTATTAAGGGTGGTGATGTAAGTGTAAGTACCAGCTACGGTACTCCCGCTTCGGATGTCACCGACAGTACCAGCCATAGTACGCCAATATTAACACCAACTAAACCTGAAGTGGCATTTTAAAGTGAGTTATCTCATAAATGAGTTATTGTATGTTCCATTTTGTGGCATTCCGGTTTTAAAAAATGACATGCGATATCTCATAAAGAACTGTCATTTTTATGCAACAGCAAAATAGGTGTTGCATATTATGAGTTAGTGAGTTTAATTTAAGATTTAATTTAAGAATAAAGTAAAAATTAAATGAAATTTGTAAAATTATGTAAGTAAAAATAAAAATAAATATTTTGTAAGAAAATATTTAGTTATAAATATGTATTTATATTTAAATATCTATATACATATATGTATATAATGTATAATTAAATTAATTGTATAATTAAATTAATATTACAAAATATTTAAAAGTTATTTTTACTTACATAATTTTACAAATTTCATTTAATTTTCACTTTATTCGTAAATTAAATCTTAAATTAAACTCACTAACTCATAACATGCAACACCTATTTTGCTGTTGCATAAAAATGACATTTCTCTATGAGATGTCGCATGTCATTTTGGAAAACTGGAATGCCACGAAATGGAACATGCAATAACTCATTTATGAGATAACTCACTTTAAAAAGCCACTTCTGTTAGTGTAGCATGCACCAGACATAGTACTACTACACTTACAAGTAAAGAAGGTATCAAGGCTGGTACCTCTAAAAAATACAGAAGTGCCGGTACCCTCCTCAAACGTGAGTTCATTTTGAACAAAATTTCTCGAAATGAAGCTGAGGGGAATACTCACGAAAAAGATGACGAGGAGAAGGAAAAATACACTAAGATTGTGCAGCGATTTGATGCACAGATTGCAAAATCTGAAAGGCGACCTGCTAACAAGAAAATAGATCTCAAGATGAGTCCGTAGCAGGCGCGAAAAAACTAAGCAACGTAGCTGTCATCAACGACAGAGATCCCAATAAAAGAGTGTCATCCAAGTTTTGGATGAGCATTGAAGCTAAACTGTCAGAGATGGTTATGAATCATATATTTGGAATCGCTGGGGGCTTCCCCTTGCTTCGATTCATCTGAGGTAGTCAGGGGCTACCGGATGGTCAAATGTGTCGATCGGTTTTCTGTGAATTTCCTTAGCAGTAGTGTCGCTAAGATTAGCGACACCTGGGAGGATGCCATGATTAATATAATCCCAGCTAACGAGATTCCTAGAAGACCCAGAGCGCGCATTTGGCAACCTAGGATGGAAGTTGAAGGGGAGAAGCTTCTCCGGTGCTTATAACTTATAATTACACAATCCAGATGTCCCAATGGACAAGTGGATGATCATCATAAAGGAGGGGATGCTACGGAGCTGCAGCAAGGCAGTTTGTCCTTCCTCCTTTTAATTAACAAGGAAAGCGAAGCTGGAAAGCAAGTTGTGTTTCGGTATCCGTAAAGCTAAGGTCAAGATATTCCAGGCGAATAGTGAAGAGCTTGACGTGTTGGATGAGACAAGCGATTTGCTAGAGGAGATGTCTCTAGCCAGAGAGACGGTGGTAGGTAGCAATACTGATGATACGGTGGTAGGTAGCAATACTGATGATACGGGTTGTCCAGGTTAATCTCCAGCATTCGAGATGCGAAAAAAAGTAGTTGGCATGAGTATTGTGAATCCATTGAAAGTACTAGGGATTCTGCCAGACTAAGCAGAATCCTAAGTAAAGATCACTCCAGTCCGTCCTTCCTCAAGAGCGCGGAAGGAAGGTGGACAGAATCATTTGCAGAGACACTGCAGTTACTAGTAGACACATATTTCCCAGGCTGCATGGTGCAAGCTGAGGGGGTTTCCCAGTCGGGCGACTCAGAAAATACTGGTCCACCACAGGAGTGGCTCAACTCACTTATAACAGAAAGGAAAATTTGCCTGCGAAATTGATAATTTCTCACCCTTCAAATCCACTGGACCTGATGGTATCTTCCCCAAAAAGATTTCAGGCCAATTAGTCTCTCATCCTTCATGTTAAAAACCCTTGAGCGCATCCTGGACCACGAGTTAAGAAGCGTTTTAGAAAGAACCCCATTGTATAAATCACAACATGCTTACTGTTTTTAACGAATAATTATTTCTCCACCATAGAAAAGAAAAAATTCGAAGAAAAACGGCGATATAATATGGCAATGGAAACTTTAATGAAAAAAAAATTGAAATAAAACAAATGTTAGCTTTGCAAATGGAGAAAGCGACATTGACATAATTGAATCTAAAACCATAAAATAAAAAATTATTTTAATAGTATTAAAATTATGAATGTTGATTATTTTTAATAAAATAATAATAATTCAGGTTATCTTTACTCATCTCTCCTTATTACAAAATATTACATAATCAGTTGAAAAACATATTTAAAAGTTATATTTTACTATGTATACAAAAGAATTAAATAAAATATTAAATTATAATAAAATTGTAAAAAATACATAATTTATTTTAAATAAATGTAATATGAATTTATTTTATTGATGTTAGTTTGAAAAGCACTTAATAAGCTTTTCAAACTAACAACAATATAAACTAAAAATAATTAACGAGAAGAATATAGTTAGAGAGCATTCTGTTATTACAAATTTAATAGTATCGAATGTCCCATCACAGAAAAAGTTACTGTATCTTAAAATGAAATGTAATGGGGTGATTCATTTTAATATAATGTTTGATATATAATTCATTCTTACAAAATTAAAGTTCATAAATGATTATTCATTTAAAAAAAACATTTAAAATTCATTGACATAAGTTCAAGGTAAAATGGTTTGCAAATGTGACAAAAAAAAGATATGAAATTTTTTAACCAGAAATAATAATTTTTTATAATTTTTTTTTTATATTTAACTAAGCGTAATTTAGATTACTACATTAAGCAAATTTTCAATTTGATTGTGATTGTATGAACAAAATCCAAGTTTTAATTTCACGTGAAAAATGAGACCGAGCAATAATATGCCTAATAACATCTGGTAAACGATTAAATAATTTAGGTGCAATAGATAAAAAGTATTTAGCATAATGAGAAATGCGTGATCTTGGAACAATCCATGTTTCTGTCATTTATTCGTAGGCTATAATTGGATTACACTATAATGATACGATCCACTACGAATGAAGAAAACTTTTATAGCTTTATAGTAGTACAAATCTCTTCGATCCACTACGAATGAAGAAAACTTTCATAGCTTTATAGTAGTAAATACAAATGTTGAATTCTCAATCTATTGAAAAGTTTCAAACTACTGTACATACGTTTCAAACTACTGTTTCTGAGCAATAAGAAATGGGAAGATTTTATTGAAATGAGTACCATCCCAACAAACTAACCCATACTGTAATTTAGATTGATACAAACATTAGCAAAAAAATTTCTGTGCAATATTTTTGTAAATGGTAAAAATTTCTAACTATTGATATAAGTTTTTTTTTTTAAATTATTAGTGTGATCGAACGAACTAAATTGTAATCCCCAAATACTTAAAAGAATTAACAATTTCATCATTAAAACAATTAGGACTACAATCAAAGCAGTCGCAAACTGAAGGTTGCTTTTCTGAGTGGTGATTACAATCAATACCAATAATCGAAAACTTTTTACAAGAAAGACAATGAGATATAAAATCAAAATCAATTTTGTGTTGACCCGAAATATTGAAGAACATTAGTTAGCAAACCATTTTCTGCATAACTCCAAATCGAAGTTGATATCAGCAATGTGATTTAACCTCAATTAGTGTATGCACAAGAGTAGGGTAACAAGGCGGGTTCTACTCCAGCTTTTAACAAACCCCAAAATTTGTGAAATTGGTATTTTGTTTTCTTTAATGAGCATGTTTTATTTAAGCACGTTTTGGTGTGTCGAGATGTTGGGGTTGGTGAATTGGATGTTGGGGTTGGTGAATTGGATATTGTGGTTGTGGCGTGGGGTGGGGTGTGGGTGTTGTAGTGGGCTTTTTTGGCATAGGTTGTGGTGGTGTGTGAATGTGGTTGTGGGTTGAAACATGTTAGCTAATTTTATTAGACTATTTTTCTTAGAATATTTTTTAATTAAGTTGTGTGTTTATGAATTGTTATGTTTTTTTTTTTTTTTTTTAAATATAAAAGACTCTCCTTACTTAGTGTATATATGTTTATATAAATATATAACGTAAACATAAAAAAATCTCAAAAAATTCTTTCCTAAGTGGATATATGTATATATATGTAGATATATAATATATATATATCTACATATAATATATATCTACATATATATATAATAATTTATCTATCTATCTAACACATATGTTAATATTCTAGATATCATAATCTTGATTATAATATAAGAATTTATTCAGATTTTAAGAATTAATTGATGTAGCTAAAGTTCCATTCTATTCATATGCCACTTTTATATAAGATTCAATTTTTTTTTTGGAGATAGTAATAAAAAAAAATCATTTACATATTAAGAAAAATTATAGGAGTATTTTATTATAAAATATTTATTATATACATATCAAATATTAAAAGTTTTCACAACATATTTTATATTTATATTTAAGTTCTGCATGTTCCACAATTATTACATCTAAATTAGATGCATGGTAATAGGTTCTTTTCATACCAGTAATTGGTATTTCTGCTACAGAAAACATGTAGTTTTCGAGATTAATCCTTTTTTTGTGGTCATTCCACCATTGCTCAGTGAAATTGAGATGTACCTTGTTTGGTAAATAAATAAATAAATAAATAATTGTCACTGTTGTAGAACTGCGCCAGCGCCATATGTTCTAATGTTGGAAATCTTTTTCGGCAACACTTCATCACACATTAGCTCTTCAATTTTTTTAATGGTTTTTGAATTTAACCATTGTGCCATTTTAATTATAAAAAATAAAATAAAAACTGCTTTGTTAAATTTAAACTTAGAGTTATATATGGGTTCTAATTTTATCCAAAAAATATTATTCCTAATAAAAGAAATGATAACTCTTTTAGTATTAAGAATAATAAATATTTTCTTTTATCAGCAAATCTGATGAGGACGTAAATTTTAAGAAACACTTGTGTAAACATTGCATAAAGACCATGATATTTTTTCCTAAGAAATAATAGTAAGACTATGCTTCCAATTATTTCGATATCTTAATTTAATACGCTTTGTGTTTATAATTAAATATTTTTTATGTTAGAAATTATAACTGTATTATATTTCTTTAAAAAAAATGAATATACTTAAAAAGATCAAAAAATAAAGAATCAGTTCTTATAAAAAATTCAAGTCGTTCGTTTCAGTCAGAATTTTACTTAAAAGTTTTTGTAATAATCAGTTTAATTTTGTAATATTAGAAGAGTGTAATAATGTCAAATTTAATTAAAAAACTAAATAATATTGGTAGCACAGAAATGCTACAAACAAAGAAAATTACCGACTTGAAAATAAATAAGCGGTATAAAATAGTAAAACTACAACGAATTAACACAAAATTTGGCCCACGAATTATAGCTGACTTTAGTCAGTTTAGGGTGTTTTTACCCACTATGTATAAAGTGATCAGTGATAAGGACATATCAGATTTAAATAAAGGAAACTATGCCATAATGATTGTATCTCATTATGGTAGTTCTGCCAACATTAAGTTTATTGATCTGGATTTTGGACAACCCTTAGACGATGATGATGATGATGATGTCAACCAAGTAATAGTGGAAGATGATAATGATGAAGACAGCGACTGGGGTGTTCCAGTAAAACAGTTGAAAAAAAATGTACATAATTCATTTTTTTTAATTTGTAAAAATTTTTAGAATTAAAAATAAAAATAATACATTTTTTTCAATTTAATTAAAAAATAAATAAATAAATGTTTTTTGTATACATAAATAAAAATTATTTTGCATAAAAAATATGTTATACCTTTGTATATAAATTTATATAGTAGTCCCATTTCGGTGATTTTTTTTGAAAAAAGGCCGTGAGAGAAGTGCTAACTAAAATATAGTAGGGACATAAATCATATTTTTGATTTAACAGGGCCATCTACATTTTAATAACTGAAACAATTCAAAATGGCAAAATTGTGTATATTTGTTATTGTAATTTTTTTTTATTTTCTTATTCTGGTATTGTTACAGAAGTGTAAGGGGGGGAAGAAAATTTATAGAAAAAAAAATTTTATATGCGTATTTGAATAATTTTTAATGAAGTTTAGAATAGAAAAAGATTTTTTTGTTAAATTGCAAGCGATGGTGACGTAAGGGGGAAGAAAACATATGAGATTTTTTTTATGGCTGTGCGTATTTGAATATAATTTTCTGAGCTAATTTAAGATTGAGACATTCTAGAAAGAAATCTCATATATTTTCTTCCTCAAGAATTTAAGAATTGAAAAATAAAAAAAATATTTTCAATCTTTAATTAGCTCAGAAAATTATATTCAAATACGCACATCCATAAAAAAAAATCTCATATGTTTTCTTCCCCCTTACGTCACCATCGCTTGCAATTAAACAAAAAATTCTTTTTCTATTCTAAACTTCATTAAAAATTATTCAAATACGCATATAAAATTTTTTTTTCTATAAATTTTCTTCCGCCCTTACACTTCTGTAACAATACCAGAATGAGAAAATAAAAAAAAATTACAATAACAAATATACACAAATTTGCCATTTTGAATTGTTTCAGTTATTAAAATGTAGATGGCCCTGTTAAATCAAAAATATGATTTATGTCCCTACTATATTTTAGTTAGAACTTCTCTCACGGCCTTTTTTCAAAAAAAATCACCGAAATGGGACTACTATATAAATTTATATACAAAGGTTATACTTAAAAAATCTTAAATCGTTTTTTTTTTTTTTTTTTGTCATAGAAGATTGTTAAAAACCTGAAAGCTTGTGAGAAAAGAATTAGTTTATTACAAAGCGATTTAAGAGGTGAAGGTTTATCTGTAGGGTCCAAACGTAAAATTGAGGGACAACTAATTACCTTTAACAACAACAGGGAGGTCTTAAAAAACGAATTACATGATTCAAAACAGAAATCATGATGCTTGGACTGAAATTGAATCAGCATTTGCAGGAAGAATTAAAACTTGTGTTATCACTAACTTGTTGCATAAAGATATAGAATTTTTCATGGAAGCAGCTGTAGCTATTTTCGAAAAAGAAATAGCTACGATTTTGAAAAAGCATAATACCATTAAATTAAATGCTGTATTACATGCAGAATTGTGATAATAAATGAAATAAAACATTTTAACACAAAAAATAAAACTTTGGAAAGAGAAGACAATACTAAACAGCACTTCATAGAAAATATGAGAGAACCAATACTAACTAAACTACAAGATTTTCAAGAAAGAGATAGTGGTTGGACGCTTCATCATGTTGTAAATTTAGTAATAAACATAAATAAAAATGAAAGGTTTTCAGGATCGACATATATAAGTTTACCCCAGTCAATACATGTAAAAAAAGCATGTATAAATATTGAAAATATAGATAATAAATGTTTTGCTTGGGCAATTGTTTCTGCACTTTATCCAGCAAAGAGACATCCAGAAAGAATTAGTCAATATCCACACTATTCATCTGTGTTAAATTTAGATGGTATAACATTTCCAACACCTCTTATAAAAATTGACAAATTCGAACGTAATAATAATTTGTCAATAAACTTATTTATGCTGGAAAAACGATATAATAATTTTTTAATAGTACCACTACGTTTAACCATTGACTAATAATAATATATAGACTTATAAAGTAGAACAAAAAAAATTTCCACTTTCTGATTTGACTTTCCTAATCTAATGTAAAAAATCAACGTTCAACGTGCGTTTTTTGTTATATATTTTCGTTAGATTAGGAAAGGAAATATTATGAATGACTAATATGAGAGCATGCGTGAGAGGATATTTTTTTTTATATTGAAAAAATGGATTTTTTTTGTTTTCTCATATATGTGATTGTATTGTATATATTTATGAATAGTTTTGTTGGTATTCGTGCATTTGAAAAGTTTCTAATTCATTAATAAATTCCAATTTTCAATTTTTAGCAAAAAGAAAATAGTTTCTTAATAAATAATTGTAAGAATAGTACAGGCGTTTGGGTATTTTTGGTAATATCGATTAAAAAATATATTGCATATTTTATGATTATACAATATATTCAATAAATTAATAATATTTTCTGATTATACAATATTATATTCATAAATTTTAACACTATATTTTAAAATTTGGTTAGATTTAATTTAATTTAATTTGAAAAAACTTGAATTGAAATCGAAAATTTATTAATTCAATTTAGAAAAGATAAAAATACATATTTCTAAACATGTTTAATTCCTTTTAAAAAACTTCTAATTTATTCTTAAATGTATTCCCATTTTTTAATCAATATTACCAAAAATACCCAGACGCCTGTACTATTCTTACAATATAGAAGAAACTATTTTCTTTTTGCTAAAAATTGAAAATTAGAATTTATTTATGAATTAGAAAATTTTCAATTGTACGAATACCAACAAAACTATTCATAAGATTATACAATACAATCATATATGCGAAAACAAAAAAATCCGTTTTTTTTTTCAATATAAAAAAAATTATTCTCTCACGCATGCTCTCATATTAGTCATTCATAATATTTCCTTTCCTAATCTAACGAAAATATATAACAAAAAACGCACGTTGAACGTTGATTTTTTACATTAGATTAGGAAAGTCAAATCAGAAAGTGGAAATTTTTTTTGTTCTACTTTATAAGTCTATATATTATTATTAGTCAATGGTTTAACGAAGCATAAAATTGATCGACATGTAAATCTTCTATTTTTTCAAGAGGAATGTAACTATCTTAACAAAAAACATGATAGTGATGATACTGATAGTGAGTATGACGATGATACTGAAAATGACGATGATGATCATGATACTATAAATAAGTATCACTATTGTTGGATTAAGAACTTATCACGCTTGGTAAGTTCACAACTATCCTATAATAAAAAAACTAAATATATTTGTGATAGATGTCTACATTACTTTAATAATGAAAATTTATTAAAATTACATTCAGTAGATTGTGAAACCAAAAATAATTGTACAATTAATTTACCTACAGAAGAAAATAAATGGATTTCATTTAAAAATTATAATTATAAACTTGAAGTTCCATTTTGCATATATGCAGATTTAGAATCAATTTTGAAGCGTATTGAAAATGATAACGATAATGAATTAAATACTTTTAAGTAACAAGAACATTAAGCTTATAGTATTGGATATTATGTAAAATGCTCCTTTGATGACTACAAGTCTTATTATAAAGCGTACACTGGTAATGACTGTCAGGTATGGTTTGTTCAGGAATTAAAACAAATAGCTGAAAATATTGAAAGCATCTATAATGATATAAAACCAATGATTGTTTTAACTCCAACTGAGCAATATGAATATGACAATGCACCATTATGTCATATATGTGAGAAGCGTTATACTGAGGGCGATGAAAAAGTGAGAGATCATTGCCATTTAACAGGAAAATATAGAGGAGCAGCACATAAGATTTGTAATTTAGATTATAAATGTTCACGTAGTATACCTGTAATATTTCATAATTTATCAGGATACGATGCACATTTTATCATAAATGCATTAGCTAATACTTTTAAAGGAAGAATAAATCTTTTACCAATAACAAAAGAGAAATACATTTCATTTACGAAACATATTGAGGGAAGTAAAATAAAATTAAAATTCATTGATTCTTTTAGATTTTTGGGGACATCATTAGATAAATTAGTATCATATCTTCCAAAAGAAAATTTAAAAAAAACAAAAAAGGAATGGTGTCATCTCAATGATAACAAATTCAATTTGTTGACTCGAAAAGGTGTTTTTCCATATGTTTTCATTGATTCATTGACAAAATTAACTTATTCTAAATTAACAACTAAAGAAGATTTTTACATCAAATTGAATGATCAAGAAATATCAGAGAAGGATTACATGCATGCAAAAAATATATGGGATATATTGCATATAAAAAATATTGGTGAATATTCTGGCTTATATCTCAAAACTGATATATTATTATTGGCGGATGTATTTGAAAACTTTAGGAAAAGTAACTTATAAATTGGATCCAGTCAATTATTATACATTACCAGGCTTTACATGGGATGCTATGCTAAAATACACAAACATTAAATTAGAACTATTAACAGATATAGATATGGTATTATTTGTAGAAAGAGGGATAAGGGGTGGAGTTAGTCAATGTTCGAATAAATATAGTAATTTGCTTTACTATAAATATATGCAAAATTATAATCCTGCAGATAAAACAAAATATTTAATGTATTTTGATATTAACAATTTATATGGTTGGAGCATGTCACAATATTTACCAACAGATAATTTTATATGGCTAAATGAATACAATATCAAATCATTTAATTTGTCAAGCATTAGCAGTTATTCTGATGTAGGATATATTTTAGAAGCCGATTTAGATTATCCTGAAGAAATTCATGATAATCATAGTGATCTACCTTTTTGTTCATTACATGATATACCACCAGGTAGTAAAACTAAGAAACTTTTGACAACATTGTCCCCAAAAAGACGCTATATCATACATTATATTGCTTTACAACAATGTTTAAGAAATGGATTAGTTTTAAAAAAAATACATCGTATTCTACAGTTCAACAAAAAACCTTGGATAAAACCATATATAGAGCTTAATACATCAATGAGAACTATAGCATAAAATGATCATGAAAAAAAATTATATAAATTAATGAACAATGCAGTATTTGGAAAAACCATTGAAAATGTAAGAAAATATTGCAACATTAAATTAATAACAAAATGGGATGGTAGATATGGTGCTAAAATAATGATATCTAAACCAAACTTTCATAGTAGAACTGTTTTTAACAAAAATTTGGTTGCAATTGAATTATTAAAAACTCAAATTTTAATGAATAAACCTATTTATATAGGAATGACAGTTTTAGATATTTCTAAAACGAAGCTATATGATTTTCATTATGAATACATTAAGAAAAAAATTAAAAATAATATTAAACTATTGTATACCGATACAGATTCATTAATATATGAAATAAAAGATTTTAATATATATGATATGATGAAAACAGATATTAATTATTTTGACACTAGTGATTATCCTCAGAATAACATATTTAACATACCTTTAGTAAATAAAAAAGTACCAGGTTTAATGAAGGATGAAAATAATGGTGAAATCATGACAGAATTTGTGGGTTTGAAATCTAAAATGTATAGCATAAGAATAAATGATAAAGATGCTTTTAAAAAGGCTAAAGGTTTAAAAACTTCCGTTTTAAAGCAAACAATAAATTTTGATGATTATTTGAACTGTCTACGAAATAGTAGTATGATAAGTAGGAGGTAATGTCGGATAGCTTCAGACGCACAAAAATATTTACAATAAATCAAAATAAAATTGCTTTAAGTTCTAATGATGATAAAAGATATTCTATAAGTGAAAATTCAGATACATTAGCATGGGGGGACTATAGTATTAAGAATGATTAACTTATAGTATTAAGAATTATTAAAATTATTAACTCTAAAATAAACAAAACAAAAAAATTAAATAATTTAATAGTTTTATTTCTTATATAAAATATATAGGATTATATTTCAGGTTATACAACAATCAAGATTTTTTTTTAATAAACATACATTTTGTACTGCACATATACCAGAATGATTTGCTAAACATTTAGATATTTCTGTCTCATATTTTGATTTTAAAGTTTTGATATTTGTATAATGATTGTCATCCAAATCAATAATATTAGCATGATTCAGAGTATTGGCAACCCATTCCCTTTTTTCAAATCCTTTAACAAATATTTTGATGCGATCATTTAGGATATTTTTTATATGATTAATAGTATCATGAAAATATGAAACTCCATCACACCATTGAAATCCATGATGGTTTCTCTCTAGCCATCTGTTTGTTTTTTGTGTGTTAGCTGAGAGTAAATGGAATCCATATGGCGGTTTTATAATGTAGTGTTGTAATTCCCGGTTGAAGAGAGTATTGTAATTTCTTTTAAAATGAATTTATTTTTATTATCTCTGAAACCTTGAATATCAATTATGAAGTATGGAGATTTCATTTAAATGATTTTGCTAACTTCAGCGCTCAATGGATTGTAATGAACTAAACGATCATGCAGCATAAGACAATATTCTGATGTATTTTCATCTAGTTCTGCTTGAAATTTCATTTCAATTCGAATGTCAACAGGTCCAGTTTTTAGATTTTCATTTTGATGACGAGTATCTAATACTAATATCATTGCAGATGATTTAAATTTACTCCAGGTAATTAAAGGTTCTGCTAACGATTTATTATAGTAATTTTTTTGAAAGTTGATATAGGCATCATAAGCTATAGCATAACGGTTTTTGTCAAAAGCAAGTCCCATATCTTCATATGGATAAACATCGGAATTAAGATAAATTTTTAGATCAGTTATATTACAGTGATCGAATTCTGAAGAATCAGCAGTAATTTGTCTGCGTTCATTTTTTTGTAGGGCGAAAATTATAAATCGCGGTTTTTCCAATTGGGTTGTAGTCTTTACATTCCAAATATGATGAGTAGAGTTTATAGGTAATGATGGGTATTCATATAGATCCCAATTTCGAAAAGCTATTTTCATTGTTTCTCCATTCATTATTAATACCCTTATATAAATTTAACTTTACCGTATCAGATAGTGATATATGTTGCACTTTCCATTGAACTTTTGATAATGTTATTAGGGGTTTCTCAGCTGCATCGGTACAAATTAAAGCCTTATCATCAGTTCTAGCACGAGTTAGAATTATTTCATGTCGAGCATTTGGTATAATATTTGTAAAATCTTCTGAAAATCCCAGCAATCTCTTCAATGGAATACAAAAATTAAAATAATCTCCATTAGTGGAAATTGATTCTTTTGGTGACCAACTAGCATTGTAAAGTCCAATGCTTTCATTTTCAGTCAAAGAAATATAATTTTTTAAAGTTGATGTTATACCAACATTTCGATTATGATCAATTTCTTTACCATTAAGTTCATATCTAATTTCATCAAAGAGATATGCAACTGCATTATTAATTAATTTTGTGTTCTTTACAGCTTCAGCTTTTTCAGTATAGTGAGTAAACCTTCTATGTAAAGTAAACTAGTAGATGGTAATATATTTATATTTTGGTGTTGGATTTGCAATTCGTATTATATCGCTTTTATTGAATGAATTCAAAAATGGAGAATAACTATGCCATTGCGAATTGGTAATACTTTCATCAAACAGGTTCTTGAAAACTATTCATAATTTTGCTCATTATTTGATTTGTTTTTATTTACTTTTAATCCAATTGACCTTAAACAGTTGATTTTGGTTTGTTAAAACTTTTAAAGTTCTTAGACGTCTATGTGTGTTCAGTGCCTGATTCTGATTGAAATTCAGACCTATATTACTTAAGTATTTATTATTAGGTTGATATTCCTGATTATATATTATCATGTTTCAGGTTTCAAATGCAATCTTGCAGTAATATTTTCACCTCTAAAATTCAATAAATGTCCCTCTTGATCGGTAAATTTTAAAACTAATGATGTTAATCGTTCAACGTTTATTGGTAAATAGATAACATTCAATGGTACTTCTATAATTTTATAGCCTGGACTTACTTTAATTGAAAATTCGTGTATTATATGAGCTTGTTGATTATTTATATACGTTCCACCAATAATATTACACTCAATACGTATAGTATTCACCTTATTTATATCAACATAAAGGTCTGGTATATGCAATCGTTTTTTTGTAGTAATCTTTTACTAAAACCTAAAAGCTTACAAATAGACAGTGAAATCAATATCTCCTACATCAGTATAAATTTCACATTTTAAAGTATTGTTATTTGCTTTCAATTCAAAGGTTTTTCGATCTGTTTGATCTGATTCACCATTATCATTAATACCCAACGCCTCACGAATGTACTGCTCTATATCACCAATTTCATAAGATCCAACAGGTATCGTGATGACTTTGTTACCAATATGAAATTTATTATTATCAATATCCACATTTGGTATTGAATTATATGTTTGAAAATCTACTAATCCACATACGTAATTCCCCTTTAAATCAATAGATGGAAAATACTGTGAAGTAAGTGTAGAACTATTACCGTTGAGAGTTAATGCTAATGACATGATGTATTGATAACAATTGATTAAATTTTTGATAGATTGTTCCATTTATTCTATTTTTTTTCATACAATTTTACAATAATTTTTTTCTTATAAAAATTTTAAACATAAATGTCCACATATATATGTGTTAAATTCTTGTGCTTTATTATAGTTATAGAATAATTTATCAACATTTAAGTAATTCACAAGTTCAATTGGAGGTTTTAAATTTCCAAAACTATCAAAGTAATGAGCAAATTTATTGTGTTTGTAATATGCTACCCAATGTGTCCCCGGTCCACTACAATTATCCAAGTTTATTATACCACATTCATGCTTCCATATTTTTAAAGGTAAATTATCACGCATAAAGACACCTCGAAAATGTTGTAAATGTTTCCCAAACTGGAGTAAATCTATATTTGTTAGTGGTTGATTAGGTAGCAGTCTAAAAAGTTTTTTGAATGATTTTGAGGTTTTAAATATAGCCCCAATCCTTTTTTATATGGTTTTAAGTATAATCCTCCACCATTTTTATCATTGATTGCAATAGCCTCCATCTTTTTATTATGTCGCTGACTTTCCTCTAGCTTTTTTTTTGCATTACTAGCATCATTAACTGCTTTCGCTATGCCTGCAGCTCCACCTGAAAGAGCACCAACAGCGGAAAGGCCAGCGAATAATGGCACTAAAAAAGGACGAACTCCACCTAATTTTGGTATTGGCAAAACCCTTGGATACTTGATCTTTTTACGATTTTTACCATTCAAAGTTTTTCTAGCAGCTCTAAGAGCTACTTTTATGGAATCTTTTTGATTTATTGGGTTAGAAGCTTTAACTGCGATTTTGGCAGATTGTACTGCATCTTTAAATGAATTTTAATTATTAGTTTTAGATTTCTTTTTTCTCATATTAGAACCCATTCCAAGTTTTACTTTTGCTTTCATTGCATTTGTAACAAGAAGAGCATTAGCTCGTTCACCCCAAGTAGAATTTTTGTCAATTACTCTTTCCCAAGCCTTTTCTGTCAATATTTTATCCGCAATATGTCTCTGATTTATGTCTTTACTATGAGAGTATGCTATATCATGTTCTTTGCAAGCTTTATCCAAAGGATTTACACCTTTGTCCCCTCGGTTTAATCTTTCTTTAAGCTTCGTTCCAGGTCCACAATAATTGTATCCATGTAAATGTAATTCAAAAGGTAATTTATTTATTAGCGAGTTTAAGACACCACCTCCTAATTTAATATCTTTTCTACAATTGTCAGAGTTATAATTAATCATAATTTTTATATATGTATAGCCACTTTGTTACGAACACCTTAACAACTATTTTACAACTAAATAGATTTCGAAAATTATCAAACAAATAATATATTTATATATAATTTAATCGCATTTTGATTTGCAAATAGTCAAAAGAATGAAGTTTGTGAAGCAACATGCTAATATTACAATTAAAAATTTTGATCAAGTGGTGTTGAAAAACAAAACATGGTGCCTTGTTACCGAATAATATACGAGGTTTAATAGTCGGACCATCAAATTGTGGTAAAACAAATATAATGTTGAGCATGTTATTGGATTCAAATGGTTTGTGTTTTGAAAACATCTACATATATTCAAAATCATTACATCAACCAAAATATGAATATTTGAAAAAATTGATATCATCTATTAAAGGAATGGGTTATTATGAGTTTTCAAATAATTATGAAATTATGGAACCATCTGAAGCTAAAAAGAATTTAGTTTTTATTTTTGATGATGTTGCATGTGAAAGACAAAATAATATACGATCATACTTTTGTATGGGACGTCATAATGATATTGATAGTTTTTATTTATGCCAATCTTACACGCATATACCTAAACATTTGATACGTGATAATGCAAATTTCATAATATTATTCAAGCAAGATGATTTAAATTTAAGACATAAAACATAGACCTAATGATATGTCATTTAATCAATTCAAAAATATCTGTAGTGTGTGTTGGAAAGATCCGTATGTATTTCTACTTATTGATAAAAACAGGCCCTGTAATAAAGGTGGATATCGAAAAAACTTCGATGCATTTTTAGTGATTGAATAACAAAATAAACTGATTAAAAACTGATCTGTATCAATCAATAACCGATGTGATCAGTCAATAACCGATGTGATCAGTATCAGTAAAATGATCTGATCATTCAATAATAGATATTATCAGTATCAGTATTAACCTGGTAAAGATATAAAAGCAATCAATATTGCTTAACTTTAATCAGTATTGATTTAGAGTTGAGTAAATCATAATACAAAATGAATGAAAAAGTCTTAAAAGAGTTGATAAAAACTCGTAAAGTTTTGAAGCGTAAATATACAACTATAAAAACGGGGGAAACTGCCAAGAAACTGAATTGGAAACTACTTTCAAACCCATTGTAAAACCTCTAAAAGAATTAATAAAAGTTGCTCGATATGATAAAATATCTAATGAAATAATACAATTAGAAAAAAAACAAGAAGAATATGATCATTTAAAACCTGAAAAAAAATTAAGTTTCAAAAGCTTTATAACATCAACACCAAATTCAACACTCAAATTTGATACTATAGATAATTATGAAACACCTAGAAAAAATAGTGCTGTTAATATTTCACCATCTTCATCACAATTATGGACACCACCACCAATCAAAAGGACTGAACTAGATAAAACATATGGCCCTCACTTCGATAGTGTCAACAATTTAAGCAAATTGGGTAAATCTGTTTTTAAAATTGATAAGAATAACATTTACATTGATAATTATAAACCTTTTAAAATTACAAATGGTTTATATGAATTGATATTTCACAAAAGTCCTCAACACTATGTTGAAGATGATTTGGCAAATTACAAAAACATATTAATTATAACAAATGCTCATTTAAAAGACCCGAATGACTCAAATTCACAAATAAATGGTAATAAAGGGAACAAATATATAAATATAATTCAAAATCTTGTGACACATAAGTATAATACTCGAAAGAAAAAAGGTGGAAGCCTATCGAAAACAAAAAGATTGCCATTGGATATGGAATTTTCATCAAAACCTATAGAGTATGTTCATTTGGATGATCCAAATGAACTTGTTGATAGATTAAAGCTCTTGATGGCATCTCAAGAAGCTGGAAATAAAATTCATAATAATGAAATTATTTCAATAATTGAGGAACTTAAGGAGGCAGACCTAATTGAATAAAAGACTGTAACAGGATGAGTAATTTTATTCCAAAAAAAATTACCACCTGCTAACTGTTAGGTAAGTCGGAGGAGGTAACTTCGGAGTTCTAGTGAAGTGGGCGCCAGGTCTAGGGTGACCAACAGCGCATCACAAAAAAAAGGCTAGACCAAAATTTATATACTAGAACTCCTTGGACCACTGGGATTTCCTCCTTAGGTTTGCCAGCTACGCTCAGTCTGTGGGGCGTGAGTCGACCAGTGATCCAAACGGCAATCAATACTACAATACGATGATGACCTCACTAATAAAAATTTTCACCACAGAAAATCGTTAAAGTGAAGCACCATCGTTTAAGGAACAAGCAGAGAGAAGGACAAGAAATCCATTGCGATCCATCCTGGGGAATGACTGAAATTAGCCAATCATTTCAAAAAAAAATTTTTAACCAGAAGAAAACAATTCAACAGCCAGAAAAAAAATTAAAACCACACAGTAGCAACCCAACGGCGGCGCAGCGATATTTCTTTTTCTACCTGTTAATTTAATTTTAATTAAAAAAAAAATTGTATACAAGAAAAACACCAAAATATTTTTTTTCTGTTTTTATATATAGTTTTTTTTTTTTGTTATTTTTAATGATTATAATTTTGAAATATAATTATTTATATTACTTGTGGTGAATAACAATTTTTTAATTAGTTATCAATAGGGAAATAATTTTCCTCTAATTATTCGACGGTGTACGCCATAGCATGCAAATTTTTTATTCAAAAAAAAAATTCATAATTAATAAATTCAAAAAAAAATTACTCTGAGTTTTATTTACACAATAATTCTTCCTTTTTTTTTCTTTTTAATATTTTTTTTTTATAAATTAACACAAAAAGAATAGCAAAAGCCATAAAAAATCCATACTAATTAAATAAATAACCAGAATTCACAAATAAGTAATTACATTAATTAACTAGATCATAACAAAACCCTACACTTCGTCAAAAAAATTATAAAAAAAAATTAACGCGTACACCGCAATAAATTATTTACAAAAAAAACAATTCCACGTACCTGGTTTTTACTGCTTCCTTCTCCCGACATGTCTGGATCCGGAATCAGCTACCGGTACCTACAATTTAAAAAAAAACACTAACACCACAAAAATCAATTTTGTACTAAAATCAAAAAAAATAATTTTCTGACGTCGGTGGGCGCTGACTCTGCTCTTCCCTTTATGTTTTTTTTTCAGCCGCTGGACAATTTTCTTCTTCTTCTGCTTTGGTGTTTTTTTTCTTCTTGTAGCACAGCAATTTCCGTTCTAAGGATGTATTTGGACGAGACACTCACAAACAATTCGAATACAAAAATTTTTCTTGAACTTTTTTTTTCTTTTATTAATTTAAGAGTTTCTCTCAAATTATGCCCGTACCGGACGCGGTTATATTTTTTTAGAAACAATGACTTATGTTTTAATGTTATCTTCTCTTTTTTTTTTTTTATTTATTTTCTTAATTTAAAATAAATTTCATTTAAATATTTTTAGTTTGTTTTTCCACACAAATGTGGTATTTTTTTATTTTTTCCTTGTTTTATTATAATTTTCCGGACAATTGGTTTTTCAATTCTATAATTAAAATTAAAAAAAAAAACTCAAGGAAGAAAAAAAAATCCGACCGTCCGGCATCAATTTTCAACCGACCTCCCCAAAAATTTTTCTTCGACTCCCAGAAACAATAAATTTTTTCAAATTTTTCTCATTTCGAAAAACTATTGTTTCCTCGATCGCGTGATCTCTTGACTTTCGGAATCAAAACATGACCCGCAAGGGCAACAAAGGTGGTTTATTGTTTTCTGTTCCGAAAATCAAGAGACCGCAGCGCTGACGGGAATTTCGAAACCTATCACTATGGCTACCCACCTCCAATTTACCTCCGCGCCTGTCTACTAACTGACATCTGAGATGTGACAAGCCGGCATACAAATAACATCAAGATGGACGCAGACGTAAACAACTAAACAAGGTATTTTTTTAAATTATTTTAATTTAATAATTTTCTTATTTCTTTTTAGGAAAACATATAAAAAAAATACACGGTGTCACAAAACAGACCCGTCTGGAGCTTAGCGTTCCAGACAGGCCTGGAAAACACCGACTCGCCACACCCCAGATGTAAAAAAAACTAACAACTAATACCACTAAAAATAATAACACTTAATAAATAATTTTAACTACCAAACTACAATAAATATTAACTATAAATAATATAAATAAATAATAAGCTATAATAATAAAAGTAAATAAATAATACTAACAAAAAAAAATTCCCCCATAAATAAATAAATACCTATAAATCTAACACAAAAAAAAATTTTTAACTAATAATATTTTAACTTAGACTAATAAATTTAACTACTAATGAATATTCCTAACCAAATAAATAAATAAACAAATATACCGGTAAATAAATAACAAAAAAAATTTTTAACTAAACTTATACTAACTTATTCTCAAAAATGTAATAATATTAACTAATAATAACAAAAAAAAATTAGTAACTCACGGGGTAAAGGTGGGTAGCCAGGTAATATGGGTTAAATTAACTATAATAAATAACAAAACTAACCTACCTACATATAAGTGTAAATTAACTAATCACTAATAAATAATAATAATAACAAAAAAAAATTAACTATACTAACTAATAATAATATAATAACAAAAAAAAATTAACTAATAATACTAATAAATAACAAATAATTGTAAATAATAAAAAAAATCTAACAAACACTAAATAAATAACAATTATCCAAAAATATCACAGGTGGTAAAATTTTTTTTTCTCAGTCAACGTGGGGCTGTCCCACACCCTGACTATCTCATGCTCTATTTCTATGCTAGCCGGGCCATAATTTATATTTTTCAAATCAATACTGTAAATTTTTTTTTTCTTCAGGTTTTTAGATCTTTCGCGTGGACAATGTATTGCCTTAGGGTGTCGCTATCTTCTACAATGTAGCAAACTTGACCCTTTTCGGCGACAATGGTGCATTTTGTCCAGGGTTTCGCAAATTTCGCTGTAATATTTTTTTTGAAATCGCTTAAAACATGGGTTCGACGGTACGCAACTTGCCCAGGTAAATACTTTTTAAAATTTTTATTTGAGCGCAGGTTGTAAGTTTTTTCGTGTCTTTTTTGTGCTTTTTCCAGATTCCTGACCACCGCATCATGCACATCATTCCGTCGTTGCTCCTGATCAATAATGATATTCTCATTCAGCGAATTTAATTTACGAAGCAACTCGTAAGAAGTACCGTCGGTCATCATATGATATCCGAATGTAAGGTAGAATGGAGAAAACCCAGTGGCGTCATGGACGCCCTTCCGCAGAGCGCACGCAATGTGACTCAGCTTGTCATCCCATTCTTTATGGTTGGTTTGATCTATATACATTCGGATAGCAGTGACGATGTGTGGTATTAACGATGAATGTTTAAATAAAATAACCTTTTGTTAACCTTTACCACATTTTAGTTTTATTATTTAATATTTAATTTTAAGATTTTCATTGATTTTAATATTAATAAAATTAGTGTATTTATATTTGTACATTAACAAGTTATTATTAATTTTTATAATTATTTAAAATAATTCGATTTTTACTTATTTTAGCTAACACATATTAGCTGCACCATATTAATTAAATTCGCGACTGTACTTAATTTCTTTACAGCGATTAGAAATACGACTGATTTTTACAACTGTCTGATTATTAATGATAATTGAGAATTATTCTTCTCATTATATAAATTACAAAAAATAGCGGTACCCTTAGCGGATCTGTTAATGGAAAATTACCAGCGTTCCTATTGGGCACTCGGAGTGCATTATGACAGCCTGCAATATTTGTAATAGAATATTTGTAACAGAATATTCGTAATGCAATATTTGTACTAAAATATTTGTAATCAACATCGACCGTATGACCGCCACAGTACTCCCCCTCCAGTGAACCAGTTGAACGCTTAGAGGTAACGTTGAGGTTTGATAATACGCCTACCACTGCTAGTTCTGGTTGTTTCTATGTCAACATTTTGTTTCAGGTCGAATGAAACCTTTTTTGCTTTAATTGAAGGTTTAATAAGATTATTAGTATCAAGCGGTGGTTCGAAAATTTCAATTGCTGGCTCATCTGGTTCATGAAAATAAGGTTTAAGTCTATTTACAGAAATATTTGTTTCTTTATTTTTAATGAGTAAAGTGTAATAATGATCAGTTCTATTAATAATTTTAAAAGGACCCTCGTAAGGAGGTTGCCAAGGTTTCTTAACCGCATCAGTTCGGACGAATGTTCTTTAAAAATGAAAATTTTATCCTTTACGTGACGCGAAGCAGGACTAGGAGAAAATTTTGCTAACTGATTTTTTAATTTTACGACAAATTCGTTTTGAATAATAGGTGTTATAGATGGATTTATGAAATCTCCCGGAAGTCTTAAGGTTTCCCCATACAATAATTCCGCAGAAGATGCTTTGAAATCTTCCCTAAAGCTTGTACGTAGGCCTAATAAAACTATGGGTAAGGTACGCGTCCATTCACTACTATTATGACATCTAATTGCGGTTTTGACGGTGCGATGCCAGCGTTCTATGAAGCCGTTTGCTTGAGGATTATAATATTTGTACATTAGCAGTGGCGCGCTTATTTTTAAATCCTAATAATTTACCCAATTCCTTATACAGTTGTGATTCAAATTGAGAACCTTGGTCAGAGACAATGCTTCGCGGCGTACCGAATCTACTAATCCAACCTTGACATAAAGCAAAAGCTACAGTGCTAGATGTAATGTCCGGTGTATGAATTGCTTCTGGCCAGCGTGTGTATCGATCGATAATTGTGAGGCAATAACGTTGACCCTCTGAAATAGTAAGCGGACCGATTAAGTCTATATGTATATCTTCGAACCTATTGCTAGTCAATGGAAAATTGCCGATCGGTTTATGCACGTGTTTTGAAATTTTGTTTTTTTGACACGGTAGACATGCTTGAGTCATGGGTTTTAGATCTCTGTCCATGAATTTCCATACATATTTTCTTTTTACTTCCTTGATAGTTGTTCGAATGCCAGGGTGCGATAACCCGTGAATGCTATCGAATATAGATTTGCGAAAAGCTTTCGGAATAAATGGTCTAGGGATTCCCGTAGATGTGTCGCAAAAAATTTCATGATCCGAGCATGGCAAAGGTAACTTTTTGAATCGTAATGATGAATCAGATTTGATCAGCTCCTTTAACTCAATGTCAGTTTCTTGAGCTATTGAAATTTCAGTGAAATCGATTGCACTCGGGATTGAAAATGATTCTATCCGTGATAGAAAATCGGCTACGGAGTTTTCCTTACCTGGTACGTGACGTATATCTGTGGTAAACTGCCCGATAAAGTCTAAATGTCTCAATTGCCGCGGAGATGCTTTTGCTGGATTTAGCTGAAATGCGTACACGAGTGGTTTATGATCGGTAAATAATATAAAAGCGCGACCTTCTAGCAAATATCTGAAATGTTTGATAGACGAATAAGCTGCTAGCAATTCCCTGTCGTAAGCACTATACCTTCGTTGCGTCTCGTTTAGCTTAACCGAAAAAAAACCTAGGGGTTGAAACACGTCGTTTACCTTTTGTTGAACGACAGCGTCGATGGCTGTGTCCGACGCGTCTACCATAATAGCGAGCTCGGCGTCAAGAGATGGATGGACGAGGGTACACGCTTGAGCAAGGTCAGTTTTGGACGTAATAAAAGCTTGAACTGCTTCTTCGGTCCAAGGAATTTTTGATTTGTCGTTTTTCTTCGAAACTTTCAAGAACTCGTTTAACACTGCTTGCTTTTCGGCTGCTTTCGGGATAAATCGTCGGTAAAAGTTTAGCATGCCCAAATATCTGCGTAAATCTTTGACGACTACCGGTTGTTGAAAATCAGAAATTGCAGTAACGCGTTCTGGAGATGGCCTGATGCCATTTTCGTCGATTATGTGACCTAAAAATTTAATTTCGTTTTTCATGAATGAGCATTTTTCGGCGTTTATGACGAGACCGTAGTTTTCAAAACGTTGAAAGGTTTGTTCAAGATGTTTTATATGCTCCTCCTCGGTTTTTGACGCGATGAGAACGTCGTCGATGTACGGAAACGCGAAGTTCAGGCCTTTAAGGACAGCATGAATGAAACGTTCAAGTCTGTGCGGCATTTCTCAGCCCAAATGTCATACGATTAAATTGAAAAAGTCCGAACGGTCCGTTTTGGGAATGTCTTCAGGTTCGACTGGGATTTGATGGTATGCTTTTACCAAATCTATTACCGAAAAATATTTACAGCCATCTAGTTGGTTTGTAATATCATTTAAGTATGGTATTGGGTACCGGTCTGGGACAGTAACGCCGTTTAAATTACGGTAATCACCGCAAGGTCTCCAATCGCCGTTTTCCTTTTTGACTAGGTGTAACGGACTGGACCATGGGCTGTCAGATGGTTCGCAGTAACCCAGTTCGATCAACTGTTCGAATTCTCTTTTTGCTAACATAAGCTTATCTTGAGATAGACGACGAGCTTTGGCCGATACGGGAGGGCCTTTCGTCTGAATGTGGTGCGTTACATTATGTAAAACAGGTTTGGCGGACTTGTCTTCATGCGTAATATCTATGTATTTGTGAACAAGTGTCTGTATTTTTGTGTTTTCCATTGATTTTGAAATAGTAGTAAGGGCCGACGAAGGACCTGAGGTTAATTTACCTGTGCTATTTAAAGAAGTTAATGGATCGATCAGCCTACGTTTCCTAATATCTAGCAAAAGACCGAAATGGTTTAAGAAGTCCGCGCCTAAAATAGGTTTTGAGACGTCGGCTATTATGAATTGCCACGAAAAGTTTCTCCTTAATCCTAGATTGAGGTTCAAAGATTTCTTACCGAAAGTTTTTATTTTGGTTGAATTAGCTGCGTATAATGGAAAATCGCTAAACCTCTCACGCTCCATAACCGTTTTTGGTGGAATTACGGATACGTCGGCACCCGTGTCAATTAAGAATGATAATTTAGTTGACGGGTCATGAATGAATAAGCGACAATTTGTATGCAACGTATCACATGTCGCCAAATGTGATAAGCAGGTTAGTTTTCCGAGACGGAAAATTGACATGGTTTGATGCACTTCTGTGCTTTTTCGCCGAACCGAAAGTGATACCAACACTTTTTGCTATTTGAGTTACTTTTGGACCGATTTTTTGATCTAAAGCGAGCAGGTGACTTTGACCGATTAAAACTTCTTCCGCGCGTGTTCATACGTTTTAAAATTTAATTCAATTGGTGTTGTATATCCGGTTGGTTTTGCGGTTTTTCATTTGTTTTAGTGGAAAGCGACCATAATGCTGACGGGTTAAATGTTTCTAATATTTGGTCGGCCTGTGCCGCTAATTCGTCTAAACTACCTGAACTTATTGATAATACTACCTGTGCCTGTTGCGGTAATTGCTGTAGGCAGAGATTTTTCAGAATCGAATCTTGCAAATTGAACTCGTTGCTCGATCGCATTTTCCGCAACAATTGGCTAGGCTTCTGATCTCCTAATTCCATACCTTGTAAAAGTTTTTTTAACTTTTGACTTTCAGATTCGGATAAACATTTTATTAACGTAGTACGAAGAGTGGAATATTTTTCGGAAGTTGGTGGTTTTCCTACTATGTCACTAACAAGTTTTAACATATCCTCCCCCAATGCTGCGACTACATAAAAATATTTTGTATCATCAGCTGAAATTCCACTAGTAGCAAACTGTGCTTCTAGGTGGGAGAACCATAACGTTGGATTATTTTTCCAAAATGTAGGAGGTTTAATAGAAACTTTTGCAACCTGAGGGCTAAATTGACCATCGGACATATTAACTGTGGAATTAGTTGTGTTAATCAACCTAGAATCAGTGGTAGTAAACGTTGAAGTAGTTGTTAATGGTGTATATGGTACACTGGCCAAAGGAGTAGTAGTGACAGGCTCAGTAATATTCGTATTCAGTTCGGTTAGCAAAATAAAATTCAACAATTATTCGAAAACTATTCGATGTATTTGAAAAATTACTTTAATAAGAATATATTTTAGTAATTAAAATTTGATGTGTTAATTTTTCAAATAATGCTACCGTTTACAATGGAGATTTACAAAATTATGTGCAAATATTTATTTAGGTATATGAAATCCTTTTAAATTTAAAAAAATGTTTTATCACTTTGTGTTGAATTTTATTTTGTAATTAAATATTTCGAGATTGTTGACGTTAGTTTCGATGATCGAGTTTAATAATATATGGTGTACTTAATATTGACATTAAATTTTGTCAACAAAATATTTTTGGAATATATAGATTTAATGTTATATACTATGTTTATTGTAAACTTGTTGTAATATGATTATTGTAAAATTCAAATATAAATCTTTAATGTTATACAACAAATTTTATTTTACGTGAATATACATTTCATAAAAATTTTATAATTTCTGAATTTTTCGATTGGATTAAATTTATCAAAAATTAAATTTTAAAAATTAATTAAAATTAAAATTTGGATTAAATTTATTTTGGCTTAAATATATTTTTCGTTATAATCCAATTTCTATTTTATTTTTTTAATGTCAACAAATTTAAAAAAAAAAACTTATTTAAATTTACTCATAAAATTATGTTTACTTATAAACTTGTTCAATATATTTCTACCTTACTGTCAACAACGACAAAAAATAAAAATAAAAAAAATTTCGTTTTATATTTTATTTCGAAAGAAGAAAAAAATATATGCGACGCCGCTGTTCAAAAAAATTTTAATAAATGCAAATGCAAAAAAAAATATGTTACGCCTCTGGTAAAACATTAAAAAAAAATGTTACGCCACTGGTAAAAAATTTTGCATAAAAAAAAAAATTATTTTTTTTTTCTTTCTTTCTTCTTTTTAATATCTTTTATCTTTGTTGCCGTAATTTATATGATTTATAATATTATTAATATATTTATTTATAATTTATAATTTATTATTTTGTAATAATTGTATGTAATGTGATGAAAAAAGATAATAAAACCTTTGATGATCTATACGTTGTTTTATTTGTGGTAGTATATAATGTTGATTGTTGCAAATTCTTGTTGCTGTAAATGTTGTCCAATGTTGTTTAAACTTGTTGTTTGTTGCTCTGCAATAATGTTGAATGTTAACTTTTCTGCTACAAGTTGATGATGATACGAGATGATATTTTTGTTGCAAGAGAAAATTTTGTTTCTACTACAAAAATATGTATGTTGTTGTAGACATGTGGAACAACCGAAAACGAAATGCTGATATATATGATAATATACATGTATAATATATCAAAAAAATTGAGATAATGAGATATTTTATATACATGTAATTATTTCTCGTACATATAATAACTTTATATATATATAATATATAAAATATATATATAATGATTTTTACCGTGAATTTTCACAATTTTAACTGTAATTGTTTAATTTTAATGTAATGATTTTGATTGTTTTTCAAAAAGGTTTTTAGGAATTTTGCTTCACTATTTTCGTTTTTTTTTATTTCAACTTTAAATATATATTTTTTTACATATAGACCACTTTTTACTTTTTAGAGCTCGGGGTCACCAATTGTGGTATTAACGATGAATGTTTAAATAAAATAACCTTTTGTTAACCTTTACCACATTTTAGTTTTATTATTTAATATTTAATTTTAAGATTTTCATTGATTTTAATATTAATAAAATTAGTGTATTTATATTTGTACATTAACAAGTTATTATTAATTTTCATAATTATTTAAAATAATTCGATTTTTACTTATTTTAGCTAACACATATTAGCTACACCATATTAATTAAATTCGCGACTGTACTTAATTTCTTTACAGCGATTAGAAATACGACTGATTTTTACAACTGTCTGATTATTAATGATAATTGAGAATTATTCTTCTCATTATATAAATTACAAAAAATAACGGTACCGTTAGCGGATCTGTTAATGGAAAATTACCAGCGTTCCTATTGGGCACTCGGAGTGTATTATGATAGCCTGCAATATTTGTAATAGAATATTTGTAACAGAATATTCGTAATGCAATATTTGTACTAAAATATTTGTAATCAACATCGACCGTATGACAGCCACAGATGTTCCGATTGACTCTTTCCGACGCATTAGCCTGAGGATGGTACGGAACGGTGAATTTGTGGTTAATATTGTAAGTTTTTATTAATTTTTCAAATTCCTTTGCAGTGAATTGTACCCCGTTGTCTGACAACAACACTTCTGGAATGCCGAAAAGGTGGAAGACTTCGCATTCCAGGAATTTAATGATCGGACCTGCTGTTGCCTGACGCAAAGGTTTGAGTAACACAAATTTCGAGAACTGGTCAAGAACAATTAATATACATGTATTACCTTTTTTAGATCTAGGATTTGGACCAAGCAGATTAATATTAATATATTGCCACGGACGGACCGGAGGACTGTGGACAACCAGAGGCGGTCTTAAGCATGTATTAGGTGCTTTCGCTTCTTTACAAGCCTCGCACCAAGAAATGTAAGTTGTAATGTCATTTCGCATTCTTGGCCAAAAATACATGCGTTGAATTTTTTCTATAGTTTTATCCACCCCCGAGTGTGCTGACATAGGATCATCATGGAAGTGTGGGATCACGCCGGCTCTTAACGTAGGAGGCACCCACAATTTCCAAACGGGAACATCGGTAAGTTGATGTTCTCGAAAATGTTGCCGTTTGAAAATGACCCCATCCACGATTTTAATGTCTGGGAATTTACCATGATTATTGGCGAAAATGTTCACGTGGCGTTGATATTCAGGGTCTTGAAATGCCGGATCCTTGGCGTCGACAATATTGATCTCTTTCAACTGGACGGTCATCTCATAGATTTCTCCACGAGATAACGCGTCCGCCACAATATTGTCGCTGCCCTTCCGGTGTTCAATATTGAAATCAAAACCCTGAAGTTTCAAACTCCAACGCGCCAACCGACCCGCCAAATCCTTTTGGTTCATCAACCACTTTAGGCTGGCATGGTCGGTAATCACAGTAAATTCCGTCCCCTCAATGTAAGGTCGGAATTTTTTTATGCTTAGTACCGCTGCGAGGCATTCTAATTCCGTCACGCTGTAATTCTTTTGAGCGGAATTTAATTTCTGGGACATGAACGCTATGGGATGTTCATGCCCCGCTTCATCCGTTTGGAATAGAACACCTCCGACACCGGTCTTCGACGCATCACATTGTACGGAGAACCGACGATTAAAATCGGGATTCACGAGTACAGGGGCCTGCGTTAAGGCCAGTTTCAAAGCTCCACTTGTCCGGATTTTTCCCCTTCAATAAATCCGTAATAGGCGCTGCAACTTCCGCGTAATTCTTAATGAACCGATTATACCATCCAGTCATGCCCAAAAACCGTCTGAACTGTCGCACAGTGTTTGGCCTCATCCTTCCCCAATCAACTAATATTCGCCCCACTGTCCAACAACGCAAAATGGTTTTTATTTGCAATTTGTATCTTCATGAAAGGTCGATTGTCTCCATCCGGCCTGATGTACGTAGCTTTCAACGTTTTTCGGATTTGCTCCCTCTTACTAAAATGTTTTTTGGATCTACGATTATTTATATTATTAACTAAACCTAATTCGCTTATGCTACTTAATGGAGGATTTGCTGGAGGATTATGCTGGAGGATTCGGACGAGGGCGGTAGCTTGGTTGCCTCCACTTTCCCAAACCCGCTTTGGCGTTTCCCTGAAGGTTGCCGGGATGACACCTCGGACACTTATTAACATAAGTATTTTTGAAACCGCAACGATAACAAAATACTTTTAATGTATGGGGACAATCTCGAAATAGATGTCCCAAATCATCACAATTAAAACAAATAACATACGTATTTTTGTCGGCAGGTACGACAGTGGCGGACGGAACTCCCGGATGAAAATTATTATCTTGGACGGACAGGACTTCTTTAATTGGAGCGGACGGACTTGGCGGTTCTGGCAGATTGGACTTTTGGAGCGCCGGATTTGTTAGTATGTAATTTGAGTCAACGTTCTCTTCCAACTCATGGACATACATTCTACGGGGACGAACTTGGTCCTCGGCTGACTCACCAATTTCCCTCCTTTCCAGTCTCTTACAAACTCTATCCAACTGATTAAGGGTTACAATATTCTCCAAAATCAGAGCTTTCTTGTAACCCGGGTATAGGTTATATAAGAGCCTGTTAAGAAAATCATCATCGGAAATTTCGTGCGTCAGACGAAGACGAAGTCCCTCCATGTCCATTCGGAAGTCAGAAAATTTTTCCCGAGAACGTTGCTTCCTGGCTTCCATCAACCGTTTGACATCACCATCATCTTCCCCATCATCGAACTCAATTTTCATGGCCGTTTTCAGGTTGGACCATGACGTGTTCGAATGCCTCCGAATATATTGCCAGTACCAGGTCTCGGCACGGCCCTGAAGGAGTTGATTGATCGACAACACCAAACCTTCCAACGGATATCCATCTCCCTTGGCCAAAGTTTCAATTCGGAAGATGAACTCCGCTAGCGACAGAGCTTTTCCCGAACCATCAAATCGAACCCGCCAGTTAGAAACTGGATTACGACGCCTAAAATGTTCAGGGAGGCGGTCGTCCGGCTCATCGTCGGTATCGCTGAGTTGAAAGGGAGCGACATTTGATGGTTCTGTTTTTTTCACCAACGCCAAGGGCGATACAGACGGTGGATAGCTACGAACAGGAGCAACAAGCCGCAGCTGGTTCCGAAAGATGTTGTCGAGCTACCAGCGCTTGGAGTTCGGCGATTTGTTGCCGCTGTTCTTCGAGCAGACTGGACATAGCGGCAATTTGCGTGTGATCGAACTGGGTTGCAGAGGCTATCACAGATTTATCATGAGGTATGTGGACGCTTTCACGTTTCGATTGATTTTTAAACCGTTTTCCTCTTCTTCCCGACGAACCAGTTTTGTGAACGGCGCCTGTGGACAACCGAGTTGATAACCCCTGTATCGAAGTGGGGTCAGAATGCGGCGAATTGTTCGAGGAGCTCAGCTGACTAACTCCCTTTCGAGAGGTCATCAACGTCGCACCAAGTTCAGAAGAGGGGTGGCCGGCCAATATTGTCGGAGCTGGAATAAGCGGCTGTTTCGGCAACACCCCCTTATTACCAGGCTGATTGGCAACGGCGCCCACAGGCGGCAGCGGAAATTGGTCAAGGGGTGGACCTATAGCTCCCTCCCGTTCGTCGATTACCGTCAACCTCCCATCCTCAGAATACGAATGGTCCGAGCCAAGCATCTGTGCGGTAATGAACTGTTGCTCTGCAATTCCAGTGAGCTCCGAATTGAGTTCATTTTTAATTCGCCGCACAGATGCCGAGTAATCCTTACGAGCCGACTTTAATCGAAATAATCTATTTTTAATGTGTTGAAGTTTTGTTGCTGCGCGGAGCAACAGATCTTCATCCGTTTCTCGAATACCATCACTGACCAGCGAGTGACATGCAGCGGCTTTGCTTTCGCAAAGAGCGAGTTCAGCGGCAGGATCTGGAATGTTAGATTCTGGTGGACGACGACCCATACGTTGCTCGCGCTCTAAGGCGGTGCACAATTGAGCGTATTTACTCTGGGCGTTGCCCGACGACCCTAACAAACCACGCAGCTCTAATTCATATTGAATTTCGTCGGGATCTAACCTGGCTGGATCCATATTTGGTTCAGGTATTAAAAATTAATTTTTCGCCAAGACTACTTATAATAAAATTTTTCTATTTGTAGAATACCACCAGCACACAAATTATGGCGTGTACCTACCGGCAGCTTAACCGTGATATTTTTTTTTTATTTTTTTTTTATTTTTTTTTTAAATTTGTTTCTTTATAAAATTAATTTAACAAATATTGTAATTACGACTACTAGTTAACTACAAAATAAATAAACTAATAAATAACAATCAATGTAAATAATCAAATAATTTTATACTATTTATTATAATTACTGAAAAATAAATAACATTAATTGTAAATTTACAAATAATTTTCAACAAAAAAAATATTAATAAAAGTAAATACTAATGATTGTAAAATAAATAATAATAACCCTACACCGAATATAAATAATCTTAAAAAAAACAACCCTAATAATTATAAATAGTGTAAATTATAAATAACACTAATTGTTTAAAATGACTAATACTAAATACGACTACCAAAAAAAAAATTTAATAAATAACAATAATTGTAAATGAACGAGAAAAAAAACTACTCCTAATATAAATAATATTACCCAAAAAAACTAAACTAATACTAACGAATATTGTAAAATAAGCAAAAACTAACAAATATTGTATAATAATAAAAAAAAAGACAAAAAAAAATTTTTAAATAAACAAACACTACTCGTTGTAAATTTTTTTTTTCTCAAATTTTTCTCTCCGTCAGCGCTCGCTCGACCGAGGAACCAATAGCACAAAATGAATTATAAAACAAAAAAAAATCAACGAAATATCGCAACCCCAAAAAAAAATCCAAATCAATAAAAAAAACAAAAACAAAACCAAAATCCAATAACAAAAATTCAATTTTTCTGAGCTAATTTTTCAACACCCCAGAATGGATGTACTCTGGACTTCTTTTTATAATGGACTGGGGGAAGGGAAAGGGTTAGGGTAGGAATAGGGTTAAGGAGAAGGGAAACTTCAATGAGAAATATTCCCCCAACACTACAAAAAACATCTTTGGCCGTCCCAATTCACACAAAGTTCAACCTACGTTGAACACAAAAACACAAACATGCTAGGACCCCATTTTAGACTACTAAAAGCGGTACTAAACTAGCGGACGGACACTTTGGGGAGGATACGTCAAGGACCATCTTAACGCAATTTCTAACCCCCAAAAGACAACCAAAACCCTTATCTAACTACCAGCACAAAAACTAAATTGGAAGAACCTCCGACGTTCCCCATAGGGAAGGAAGAATACCGCCCACGGAAGGGGAAGACGTTGCGGTATTGATCGCCCCTCCATCCGACTTAAGCAACCTCAGATGGAGAACAAAAAAAATTCCATGTTGAAATATAAATTTTCATAATATATAATATTTTCATAATATATTCATCATAAAAATTAATTTCAACATCAATAATTAAAATTTTCGAAATTGCCGAAAAAGTTTTGGGCGCCAATTGTAACAGGATGAGTAATTTTGTTCAAAAAAAAAATTACCACCTGCTAACTGTTAGGTAAGTCGGAGGAGGTAACTTCGGAGTTCTAGTGAAGTGGCGCCAGGTCTAGGGTGACCAACAGCGCATCAAAAAAAAAAGGCTAGACCAAAATTTATATACTAGAACTCCTTGGACCACTGGGATTTCCTCCTTAGGTTTGCCAGCTACGCTCAGTCTGTGGGGCGTGAGTCGACCAGTGATCCAAACGGCAATCAATACTACAATACGATGATGACCTCACTAATAAAAATTTTCACCACAGAAAATCGTTAAAGTGAAGCACCATCGTTTAAGGAACAAGGAGAGAGAAGGACAAGAAATCCATTGCGATCCATCCTGGGGAATGACTGAAATTAGCCAATCATTTCAAAAAAAAATTTTTAACCAGAAGAAAACAATTCAACAGCCAGAAAAAAAAATAAAACCACACAGTAGCAAACCAACGGCGGCGCAGCGATATTTCTTTTTCTACCTGATAATTTAATTTTAATTCAAAAAAAAAATTGTATACAAGAAAAGCACCAAAATATTTTTTTTCTGTTTTTATATATAGTTTTTTTTTTTGTTATTTTTAATGATTATAATTTTGAAATATAATTATTTATATTACTTGTGGTGAATAACAATTTTTTAATTAGTTATCAATAGGGAAATAATTTTCCTCTAATTATTCGACGGTGTACGCCATAGCATGCAAATTTTTTATTCAAAAAAATTCATAATTAATAAATTCAAAAAAAAATTACTCTGAGTTTTATTTACACAATAATTCTTCCTTTTTTTTTCTTTTTAATATTTTTTTTTTATAAATTAACACAAAAAGAATAGCAAAAGCCATAAAAAATCCATACTAATTAAATAAATAACCAGAATTCATAAATAAGTAATTACATTAATTAACTAGATCATAACAAAACCCTACACTTCGTCAAAAAAATTATAAAAAAAATTAACGCGTACACCGCAATAAATTATGTACAAAAAAAACAATTCCACGTACCTGGTTTTTACTGCTTCCTTCTCCCGACATGTCTGGATCCGGAATCAGCTACCGGTACCTACAATTTAAAAAAAAACACTAACACCACAAAAATCAATTTTGTACTAAAATCAAAAAAAATAATTTCTTGATGGGCGCTGACTCTGCTCTTCCCTTTATGTTTTTTTTTCGGCCGCTGGACAATTTTCTTCTTCTTCTGCTTTGGTGTTTTTTTTTCTTGTAGCACAGCAATTTCCGTTCTAAGGATGTATTTGGACGAGACACTCACAAACAATTCGAATACAAAAATTTTTCTTGAACTTTTTTTTTCTTTTATTAATTTAAGAGTTTCTCACAAATTATGCCCGTGCCGGACGCGGTTATATTTTTTTAGAAACAATGACTTATGTTTTAATGTTATCTTCTTTTTTTTTTTTTATTTATTTTCTTAATTTAAAATAATTTAATTTAAATATTTTTAGTTTGTTTTTCCACACAAATGTGGTATTTTTTTATTTTTTGCTTGTTTTATTATAATTTTCCGGACAATTGGTTTTTCAATTCTATAATTAAAATTTAAAAAAAAAACTCAAGGAAGAAAAAAAAATCCGACCGTCCGGCATCAATTTTCAACCGACCTCCCCAAAAATTTTTCTTCGACTCCCAGAAACAATAAATTTTTTCAAATTTTTCTCATTTCGAAAAACTATTGTTTCCTCGATCGCGTGATCTCTTGACTTTCGGAATCAAAACATGACCCGCAAGGGCAACAAAGGTGGTTTATTGTTTTCTGTTCCGAAAATCAAGAGACCACAGCGCTGACGGGAATTTCGAAACCTATCACTATGGCTACCCACCTCCAATTTACCTCCGCGCCTGTCTACTAACTGACATCTGAGATGTGACAAGCCGGCATACAAATAACATCAAGATGGACGCAGACGTAAATAACTAAACAAGGTATTTTTTTAAATTATTTTAATTTAATAATTTTTTTATTTCTTTTTAGGAAAACATATAAAAAAATACACGGTGTCACAAGACTAATCAAAAAGATGAGTAATATTATACATTTACATTCAGCGAAAACATGAGTAAAAGACAGGTTGTCGAAGAGCTGCATAAACCTATTAGAAAAAACTTTAAAAGACGAAGAGTTATAATCAAAGGTTTTGATGATCTTTGGCAAGCTGATCTTGTAGAAATGGGTGCATATGCTAAACAAAATTCTAATTATAAATATTTACTAACTGTAATTGACACATTCTCAAAATATGGATGGGCTATTCCAATAAAAAATAAAACTGGTGATAAGGTTACTGAGTCGTTTAAATCGATTTTCAAAAATTCAAATAGATATCCTAAAAATTTACAAACTGATGATGGTAAAGAGTTTTTTAACAAAACCTTCCTCAATTTGATGTTGAAATACAACATTAATCATTATTCAACATTTAGCTCATTAAAAGCCTCAATTATTGAACGTTTTAATCGTACAATAAAGGAAAAAATGTGAAAAGAATTCAGTTTTAATGGAAACTATAAATGGAACTTCATTCAGAAACTTATTAATGATTATAATCATTCAACTCACAGAACAACTAAAAGAAAATCCTCTGAAATCACCAAAAGTGATGAAAGAAAATTATTATCCACAGTTTATAATCACATTAAAATTGCACCATTTGCTAAATTTAAAATTGGTGAGTCAGTTCGAGTGAGTAAGTTTAAACATGTTTTTGAAAAAGGTTACACACCCAACTGGACAACGGAAGTTTTCAAGATAACTAAAAGACAACTGACAAATCCAGTAACTTACTAATTAGAAGATTACCAAGGTAACCCTATTAGAGGAGGATTTTACGAGTATGAATTACAAAAATCTAAATATCCAGATCTATATTTAGTTGAAAAAATCATCAAAACTAAAGGTGACAAAGTTTTTGTGAAGTGGCTCGGATTTCCTTCTAACCAAAATTCATGGATAAAGACAAAAGATTTATTATTGTGAAATACATTAAAAACATAAAAATGTTTATATATATTCTCTGAAAAATAATAATTAGTTTAGTTCAAGTAAACGCGATATATAGAACACACTTCCGATAACGAAATTAGAATGAGTGACAAAAAACAAATGTTGAATGAAGACAAGAACATGGATAAAATAAAAGAATGCAAATATAAACTATTGGGGTCATCTACAAAATCATCTTGCCCAAATCCAAAACAACAATCATCATCATCCTCAACAGCAGAGAAGTCTTCAATTCCATACAAAAACATAAAATAATTATAAAAATTAAATATATTATTTGTTAAATAAAAACAGAAATTTTCATGTTTTAAACTAAAAATGTTTTTTATTTACATAATTCCATAAAGTAAATGTTAAGGATATATTCACACTAGGTCTCTTCGTTAGCTTGCTCAGGTCACATAGCCCGAGTAGGTTAGGTTAGGTTGTGTTAGGTTGAGTTAGAGTAAGTGACGTCACAGATCACTTTAGGTTCATTTGTGACCCAAACCCAAATTCTGTTCGCTTGCTCAGACCATATGTCATATCAGCGTCTACAAGAAAACACGATACTCTTATATGAAATAAAATAGCATATAATGTTGTTGAAGTTTTGTAAATAATCACTGTAAACTTGTAATAAATATATTAAATATATCATAATGATATATTTAAATCATATAGTATTAGTTCAACTGTTCAATAAACTGTGAAATCACCATAAATCATAAATATGCCCATTTTTATTAATATTCTTTCGAAGAAATTTTTTCAATTAAATGTATAACGAATTCCGATTTATTTCGGAATTTCAGTATTATTTTTCATCATATATGAAAAATAATATGATATTTTCATCATATTATTTTTCATTATTTAAAGACATATGTCAACTTATAATCAAAGCAGCCTTGATATAATTTTAAATTTTTCGTATGAATGACATATTAAATATACTAACCTATTCGACTCTATCTATTTTGGAAGGTTAGAAAAAAGCAACTCCAAGTAGATCGGATCAAGTTCAAAAAAGCTAACGAACCAGAGTATACTGGACCTAACCTAACCTAACGCAAACGAACACGATCAAATTGACACATATTGATCCAAGTAACTTGTATCAAGCTAACGAACAGACCTACTGTGTATTTACTGTTGACTGTGTTTTGTACATAACAGATCTGCAAAAGTGTTCCAATTTATTTTATTTATTTATTTATTTACCAAAACAAGGTTTATACAAATTTACATTTTTACAAATGTCTTAAAAATTATATTTAAATACACACTTATATAAATACATATGTAGTTTCTTAAGGAACAAAATAAAACAAAAATAAGTTTTTTGAAATAAAATAAACAAAATAAAACAAAAATAAGAAATAAAATAAAACTTATATATAATAAATAAAAAATTAATTACATACTAGACTTCTTAATCTTAACTAAGCCAAATTACATAAAAAATATATAATAATATAATTTAATTATTTAAGTTAATTAAATAGTATAAATTAACTGTTTATGTATAGGAAAGGACTATTCATGATATTGCGTATAGGATGGGACTATTTCATGAAATTGCGAAGCCTGGATTTGTATGTTAGTTTAGAGATTGTTGAGGAAAAACAGGAGCTATAATTGTTAAAAACCATACAGCATCTATTGATGGGTTCATTTTTACCATATTCCGTACGATGACCAGAAACCTTAAGTAAGGATGTGTGTCTTGTTTGTCTTACGTCATTGTTAAATTTTATCCTGTTGGATATAAAACTAACATTAATGTTGTTCTTCAAGACATCGAAAGTGTAGCAAGATATTAGTAGGTCACGTCAAGTGAGGTCATTTCAAGTATTTTAAGTCTAGAGAGGTACGTCGGTAAATTGTTGTAGTCGTGTGGGTCATGCAGGTCCCGTAGAGCGAAAAGAAGAAATTTTTTTTGAATCGACTCGATTCTATCACTATGCATTTGGAAATAGGGTAGCCAAATAGGACAGGCGTATTCAAGAATAGAGCGTTCTAGAGTGCAATATAAAGATTTTGTCACCCATACATTTTTAAACTCACGAGCTCTTCCTTTGATAAAACCACGCATTTTATTGGCTTTAGAAATGATTCTATCATAGTGAAGGTTAAACTTAGTTTACAGTCCAGTAGAACTCCAAGATCGTTAATTTGTGTAACACGATTGAGTTGTTACACAAAACACAAAAAAAAGAGTAGATTTTTTTCTTGTAAAACTAATGACGTGACATTTGCTAACATTAAGATCTAATTTATTAACTTTACACCAGTTCTCAAGTAGTTTTAGTCTTAGTTCTAAGTACTGTACATCTGAGGGTTTAGTTATTATATGATAGATTTTTAGATCGTCAGCATATAAAATATGTGGAACGTCAGACAGTAATTCAGATAGGTCATGAAGTAAGATATTGAATAGTAGGGCGCCAAGGTGAGTACCCTGAGGAACACCTGAAGAAACTGATATTTCTTTGGAAATAAACCCTTGAAATTTGACAGATTGGGTTCGACCACTAAGATAAGAACTGATCCATCCCAAAAGTGGATTTGCCACTCCGATTTTTTTTAATTTAGAAATAAGAATACTGTGGTCAACACAGTCAAAAGCTTTACTGAAGTCGGTGTAGATAGTATCAATCTGGTAGCCCTTTTCCATGTTAATCAGCAGGTCAGACGTAAACACCATTAGATTTGTAGTGGTAGAGCGGCCCTTTCTGAAACCATGCTGTTGCTCGTTAAGTATCGGATTGATAATTGATGTCTTATCACATATAATTTGTTCAAAGATTTTTGGTATAGCAGACAAAATAGCTATACCTCTATAGTTATCGATGTCAGCCTTATCACCACTTTTGTATATTGGAATGAGGTGCGAAGATTTCCAGGCTGAGGGAAATGTTCCTGAAGAGATGGATTTATTAAAGATACTTTTGAGTGGTACAGACAGCTGATCAGCGCATTTACTTAGAAAAAGTGGAGGTAGTAAATGTATTTCCTCCTTTAAAAATATTATCTGGGTATTTATTTCCGATAAATCATATTTTAATTCATTTATAGATTTTTCACACTCTCTTTTTACTCTATTAGTTTCACTATCAACATATTGTTTTGAAACAACATCGAAATTATCTATAGGTTCTGCAATGTTTATAACTCGTTTATTTTTCAAGTCATAATCACCTTGAACCGTTAAACTAAATCCTTCGCCTGGTGGACCTCGTAAAGGTTTCCTCTCTCTCCAGTCATCAGTGCGTCCAAATTTGTCAAGTGACATTTTAGGATTGATAAAATTGTTGTATAAAGCAATATCTTTTATAATACTACCTTATTCAATAAATTAATTATCTGTTAAATAAAAACCCAAGATATTATCTTTCAACTAAAATATTTCTTTTTATTTATATCAAGTATATTATTCATAAATTATTCGTACATATATACTATTAACTTATTTGGTAATTTATTTGTTACTTATAATAATTCATTATTTTCATTATATATTGTTTTCTTAAAAACTCCACACATGCGCATGTATATGTACAATCACATTTTATTTGTTGTGTATATGTGTTTGTTGTGTTTGGAAATCTGATATAAAAATCAATTATTATATCTATATGTTCTTTCAATAGCACACAATCATATTTTTCTAAAAAACATTTTATAAAATTATTGCTCATCATTAATGTTATATTTTACTTAGTGAACAAAATACTAAAAATCAAAACTATGTAACCAGATTTTTTTTTTTTATTTATTGTCAGCTACAATTAGCATTTTTAATAAAGTATTTTATTTAGCTTAATAATAAATTATTTCCACCAGCCAATCTCACATAAAATTTCATAAGTCTTAAGCAAGAATTTTCAATCAAGTTTATTCTACTACATGAACATGTATCTGACCCAGATGTTGCATTATCGGAAGACCTATACAATTTGCATAGTGAGAACCATGAATTGAAAATTTCATTTCAACATTCACTAATTTCATTAGTGCTTTCCGATAATTTTCAAATTCCTCTATATGCTCAGCAAGCAAGAAATCCTTATGTATGATTAAAAATTTCTCTATAACTAGTAATTTTTTATGTATATTGTTCTTCAATGATTGTAGTATTTCATCATCATCATCATCATCATTATCACCATCAAATGTAGTAATTGTCCGAAGATCTTCCCACAATGCCATAATAATAAATCAACCATCAACAGTTAACACCAATTTTTAAACTAAATATATTTAGTATATTTAAGTGGTATATTTAAATAAAAATAAGAATCATATTTAACTAAATTTCATTATATCACTCACCTCTTTATCAATTTAACTCAAATGTAAGGTCACCGCAGAATACAAGAATTTTTGCATCATTAATCTCATATATAAGCATATAACTGTTTTTATTTATAATATAATATTTTAATATCAAAACAAAAATATGAAATCTCCATACATCATACATATATATGTATATATTTCATAAATACTTTTTACAAATTCACACCCTAAAATTAAAAATAAATTCTTATATTATAATCAAGATTATGATATCTAGAATATTAACATATATGTTTACATTACACTATACTCTGCATTAAAACATATTTTTTTATTATAGTAATTGTGGTATAACAATTTTTTAAGATTTTGTGTTTACGTTATATATCTATATAATATATAATTTTGTACATATATCCACTAAGGAAAGAATTTTTTGAGATTTTTTGTGTTTACGTTATATATCTATATATACATATATTCACTAAGGAGAGTCTTTTATATTTGAAATAAACAAAAAAAAAACCATAAAAAAATCCATTCATAAACATACAACTTAATTAATACTGCTGATAAGAAAAATAGTCTATTCAGACTTTTAGAACATTTTAGAAATTTACTAATAAAATTAGCTAACATTCTGACGGTAAACGCTATGACGAAGCTATAAATAATCTACATTCTAACATTAGAATTAGAATTAAAGTAAGGGTTGGGCATTAATGTAACCCAAAAACCACCGCGGCCATTATTTGGCCTATTGTAGTACCCTTGTTTCTTAGAGTTCACTAAAGAAGCTCAGACTGCAATTGAAATTGAGTAGAGTTCTTAGTGAACTGGACGTGATATCCGTAGGTGTGGGGAACCAGTGACCTAGAGTTTTAAATCTCTTATGTGAAAGCCCTACGCATTCGCAAAGAACGTGTAGGGCTGACTCCTCGTCATCATTGCAGGTTCAACAGGTGGATGACAGGGACCTGTCGAACTTCCTGAGGTGGTAGTTCAGGTGACAGTGTCCAGTGAGGAAGTTTGTTAAGATTCGAACCTGATTCCTATTGAGAGAGAGAAGTTTAGAGGTTCTTTTCCTGGAAATGGTAGGAATAAACATTTGGAATGTAACGCACCCAGGTGTGGAGTGCCAGATATTTTCCCTAGTAGAGGATAGCCATTTATTGATAGCTGTTTTAGCCGTACTGACTGGGATACCACAGAAAGGTGTGGGATGAGTACATTTCGCTTCGGAGCCATTTCTGGCAAGAAGGTCAGCTTCCTCATTTCCCTTGATTCCACTGTGACCCGGGACCCAGGTTACTGTAACAGTGTTACGGTTGGCTAGTTCTTTGAGAACTTGAAGGCAATCCCAAACCAATTTCCAATTTAATTGGTAGGAATGAAGAGCCAGAATGGCAGCTTTGCTATCCGAAAGGATGACAATCTTGCGGTTGTGGTAACCCAATCTTAGATTTTCACGGATACAGAGCTCGATGGCGTGAACTTCTGCTTGGAATACGCTGGCGTTTTGTCCAAGACTGACAGAGATGTTCACTTTTTATTGTTTACCATATACTCCAGCTCCAACTCCATGTGTGGTTTTGGAGCCGTCGGTGTACCAGGTAATGTTAGGGTCCAATATTGGTGGGCTCTGAGCCCATTCTTGCCTTTTTTGTATAAGGACCTTAAAAGGTTTATCAAAATTGAATCTAACTAGCATATGGTCCGAGAAGGGTATGCTGAGTATGGGGTCTTGACCCATTTCTTCCAAGAAGAGTTAATTAACTTGGTATCATGCGGTGATTCCCCCGAGTTAAATAAAACAATTTTTATTTAATAATATTTTTATGTGTTTTATTATAAATCTAAAATCAGCGAAAAGATTGTAATATAATGTGAGGTAGTTATTTCTTGATTGATTGTAACAGGAATTGGTTGGCAAATATTAGAATGTAAGCTTTCCATTTGTAGTAATTCGTTTATACAGTCGTTTTGATCAGACTTGTCGAATGATTGTTTCTGCATGCAAGAGTACATAGGGTGAATGTTTCGACATTCATCATCTTCATACTGATAACCCTTACTACCAATTATCAGATAAGGTTTTTTGGGGATAAGGATTGTATTATTTTTATTAGGTACAGGAAAAAGGTGATAATAGGAATATGTTTCAGGGTACATGATAGGAAACTGACTTATAAAAACTAATCTATTATCAGAGTGATATGATTCGACGTCGATTACTTCGTAATATTTGTGAATATTAGAAATATCATTGCTAAAAAATAATTCTTCAGGTGTGTAGTGTAAAAGTAATTTTTCGATAATAAATTTCAAATCTTCTATTTTTAAAATACTACTATGAAAGATTTTGAGCCTTGCAAAAGAAATTGCGGTTTCCAAATTATTTAATGTGTGCAAAATTATATTAACTACTGAATTTATTTCATCTAATGCATTTTTTGTTGCATATGAAGTTTATGTTTACGTAAGAAATAAATGTACTGTTATTTTTTTCGAAATCGCTAAGTTTTTCACTGATTAATTCTTCATTTTGTTTTATTAACGTTAAAGTGTAATTGTATTCATCTATAACTTTTGTTGTTAATGAAATTTGTTTATCTAAAGTTGTGAGCCAGAATGGCAGCTTTGCTATCCGAAAGGATGACAATCTTGCGGTTGTGGTAACCCAATCTTAGATTTTCACGGATACAGAGCTCAATATTGGACAAAAAGAATGTAGATTATTTATAGCTTCGTCATAGCGTTTACCGTCAGAAGCGTCTAAATTTCCGGATATAGTTTTAAAAATACTTCCAAGTCCATTAATTAATCCTCTTTTTATTTTTTTGTTAAAATGAAGTGAATTAAATTTTTCTTTTGTAAGATTAATTTGAAATTTAACTAAATTATTTAAATTTTTTAAGTCGGTAATGTAGCTTTCATTCTGTTTTATTTTAAGTTCTATTTCGATTTTTTGATATTGCTGTGTAATTTTGAATAATTCGTCTTTAATTGGTTTCAGATCAAAGTAGTGAATAAATGTATGAAAACTTGCTCCTAATTTTGCATTGCCTATTCGAAAAGGTAGAATTCCGGGATTTGAAAGCAGGTTAGTTATTTTTACTTCTTGTATTGCAAGGGTTGTCGTTACGGAATTTTTCTGGCTTTGTTCTGTGTGCGGGTTGAGGTTTTTCTACTGATGGTGATGACCTTTTAATTTTAAAACATTTTGTTTTACATAAATAAACTGTTATAATAGCAAATACGACTATTAAAAGGCTGCAAGTTGGAATGATCCAATTTAAATTACTTGGAATGTTTTTTAATATTGTTCTGTGGATGAGTTGCTGTTGTTTATGAAGTTTATGTATTTGATCTAATGATATGTGGTGTAATTCTAGTTGGTGGTCATCATTTAAAGGAGCTCTGAAAATTTTGATTGATGGCAATAGGAGTGGTTGACCAATAATGGTTTCTTCATTATTGATATATAAATTTGTTGGTGTTTGAAAACTGCAATTGGTTGGTAATTCGATGAAGTAAGATCCTTGGAGAGTTGTTAGGTCGGTTTTTCTGCAAGTTAATTTCAATTTTGTTTGCTGCGAGAAGATTGTAATATAATGTGAGGTAGTTATTTCTTGATTGATTGTAACAGGAATTGGTTGGCAAATATTAGAATGTGAGCTTTCTTGTAGTAATTCGTTTATACAGTCGTTTTGATCTGACTTGTCGAATGATTGTTTCTGCATGCAAGAGTACATAGGGTGAATGTTTCGACATTCATCATCTTCATACTGATAACCCTTACTACCAATTATCAGATAAGGTTTTTTGGGGATAAGGATTGTATTATTTTTATTAGGTACAGGAAAAAGGTGATAATAGGAATATGTTTCAGGGTACATGATAGGAAACTGACTTATAAAAACTAATCTATTATCAGAGTGATATGATTCGACGTCGATTACTTCGTAATATTTGTGAATATTAGAAATATCATTGCTAAAAAATAATTCTTCAGGTGTGTAGTGTAAAAGTAATTTTTCGATAATAAATTTCAAATCTTCTATTTTTAAAATACTACTATGAAAGATTTTGAGCCTTGCAAAAGAAATTGCGGTTTCCAAATTATTTAATGTGTGCAAAATTATATTAACTACTGAATTTATTTCATCTAATGCATTTTTTGTTGCATATGAAGTTTATGTTTACGTAAGAAATAAATGTACTGTTATTTTTTTCGAAATCGCTAAGTTTTTCACTGATTAATTCTTCATTTTGTTTTATTAACGTTAAAGTGTAATTGTATTCATCTATAACTTATGTTGTTAATGAAATTTGTTTATCTAAAGTTGTTACTATATTAATTTGGTTAGAATGTAGATTATTTATAGCTTCGTCATAGCGTTTACCGTCAGAAGCGTCTAAATTTCCGGATATAGTTTTAAAAATACTTCCAAGTCCATTAATTAATCCTCTTTTTATTCTTTTGTTAAAATGAAGTGAATTAAATTTTTCTTTTGTAAAATTAATTTGAAATTTAACTAAATTATTTAAATTTTTTAAGTCGGTAATGTAGCTTTCATTCTGTTTTATTTTAAGTTCTATTTCGATTTTTTGATATTGCTGTGTAATTTTGAATAATTCGTCTTTAATTGGTTTCAGATCAAAGTAGTGAATAAATGTATGAAAACTTGCTCCTAATTTTGCATTGCCTATTCGAAAAGGTAGAATTCCGGGATTTGAAGCCAGGTTAGTTATTTTCACTTCTTGTATTGCAAGGGTTGTCGTTACGGCAAGCAGAATTCTGTAAAAGAATTTGTTTTTGATTAGTTAGAGGTTTTTTGAAATTGTTTTTATGGTAATTTTTTGCTTTGGATTCAATAGTAATTTTTTGATCAGAATCAACCATATGGGGTTTAAAACGTGGACTTATCTTATTTCGAGCTCTGGTTTTGTGATAGGCTACTGTGCCAAGCTCGTATTTGATTGGATCTTCCCTATTTTTATTGATATTTTGTATGTTAACTTCTTTATGATTTGAATTATGTGCATTAATATTTTTATAAATTTCCTTTGTAGTTTCTTTGTGTTGGTTTATATAATTTGAATATAAATTTTTGTTAATATCCATATTGAATGGACTATTAAAACCTATGTGGCCATTAACAACTTCTATAGGGCGATGTTTTGTAACTGAGTGTATGGAATGGTTATACCCAAGAATTGCGTACGGAATTTGATCGAGGATATTTAGTTCTTTTTTTGTTTCTTTAATGACTCTCAAGTGTTCAATTATTGTTGAATGAAATCTGTCTATGGGGCTATTAGAATTAGGATTTAATGGTGTTGTGTAATGAAGTTCAATTTTATGTAAAGTAGCAAAATCTTGAATAATATTGTTTTTTAGTTCAGAACCATTGTCCAGAATTACTAATTTTGGTGATCCATGGTGAGTCATGAATATGATTAAGGCCTTTGTGACATGAATTGCTGTTAAACTACTAAGTGGATAAGCTTGTGCATATTTTGAAAACGTATCGATTATGGTCTTTTTTAGACATATAGTCATTGGTTTGGTTATTTTTGCGAAATCAGGAATAAATTTCCTGTAGTAACCTAACAGTCCTAAAAATCTTTTAATTTCTTTAGTTGTTTTTGGCATGGGGTAATTTTTTATTGATTTAATTTTATCCGGATTGGGTCTTATACCTTCTGGAGTTATTATATGACCTAAATAAGCGGTCTCTTTTTTTAAAAATTCCGATTTGTCTAATTGTATTTTGAAATTAGATTCGCGTAATCGGTTAAATACTTGTTTAAGATTACAGATATATCCTTGAAGTGATGTAGAGAAAACTATGATATCGTCTAAATAGACTAAGCAAAATTGTATTTTGCAATCCTTTTAAAATGTTGTCCATTTCGTGTTGAAACGTTGCCGGGGCATTTTTTAGTCCGAAAGGCATCCTTAAAAATTCGTAATGTCCGTTTTCGACATTAAAAGCAGTTTTTTTTAATACTATCAGGATGCATTTGAATTTGGTGGAACTCACTAGCTAAATCAATAGTAGAAAAGTAGTTACATCTACCAAGTTTATCAAGAACATCGGATATACTGGGTATAGGATACCGGTCATCAATAGTTTTCTCATTTACATGGTGATAGTCCACTAAAATACGCCATTTCTTTTTGCCAGATGCGTCCGCCTTTTTGGGGACGATCCAGATAGGAGATGACCAAGGTGAGTTACTTGGTCTTATAATATTTTGATGAAGCATTTTATGAATTTGATTCTGAACTTCGGCTTTGTGCATGAAAGGATAACGATAATTTTTTTATGTACAGGTATTTCATTGTTAGTTTTGGATGTTTAATTTGATTAGTAAATGATAAAGAGTTTTCATTTAAATGAAATATATATGAATATTATATATATTTCATTTAAATGAAAAATAATTTCAGATTTTTCTTCGCGGTTTAAATGATCGGTACGTATTAAATTTTCAATATTGTGTTTAAATGTGTTTTTACTCTCTTCGTGGCATTTAAAGTGATAAAATTCAAAATTATTTGCTACTGGACTAGCTTTTATAGGATACAACAAAGTAAAATTTATATCATCTGTTGATTTATTATGGATTTCGATATCTGCCCAACCGTCAGTAGATTTTGTCAAAATTTCTGGTATGAAACTGTTTTGAATTATTTGTGATGGGATTATTATTTCACCAGAGTTTGTAGTTACAGGTACTCTCATTTTTGAGATTGTGTTACCTGGAAGGAGTTTTTCCACGAGGATTTTTGAATTTATGGTAAAAAATTTAATAGGAATTTTGGTGTTTGGAGTTACAATTGTAAAAGTATCCATATAGAGAATATCCAGAAATGAGAAAAGATTAAATGATTTGGTTGCACCAGTATCAACCAAAAGTTTTAAAGGTGGGTCACTAATTGAAATATATGGAAGCTGCCTTTTATCGTAAGAATTATTGAAGTTAATTATGTTTGTGCAGGTAGAAGCTGGTCCATGATAAAATCCTGATAATTATCAGCGTTTAGGGATTCTACATATTCATATTCGTAGTTATCAGGTTTTGATTCCACTGAATTTTCAACGTGAGCATCTTCTGTATTATATAATTCTTCGGTATGCAAATTTGAAGACGAAGGTCTATGAATCGCTGTAGATTGTTTAGTACTAATGCTCATTGGAGTTGGTTTGTTTTGATTTAAATTATAATTTGATTTTTTAACGGTTTTTGATTTTCCGAATACTTGTTGATAAGTTGGGAATCTATTTGAGGGTGGGTTTTGTTGGTTTGTCATTTTATTTTGTGAAAATTTTTGTTTGGTTGGAGTTGAATTATATTGTGAAGAATTATTGTGTGAAGAAGTGGGATTTTGAAATTTCCCATTACTTAAATTAGGATTTGAATGTTGATTTTGTTGCGAATGAATTTGGTTATCAGAATTTCGATTTCGGTTATTAAAAGAGTGGTTAATATTTTTATTTGTAAAGTTTCTTTTTGTATTGATCTGGTTTGAATTAGAGTATGAATTTTGAATATATCTAATGGTATCTTCTTTTTGAATAAAGTTTATAGCATCAAGCATAGTTTTAGGCTCTTTGGTACGGACCATTGTGCCATAAGGGTCTTTCAAACCCGCTAAAAATACTACCAAACCTTGTTCATTATACATGGCTTGCTTAAATTTGCGCACTTCTATTACAGTTTCGTGAATAGCAAGGTAGTTGGATATAGTGCTTAATATTTTACGTATTCTATCATAAAATTGGTACGGAGATTCGTTATACTTTTGCCTCATATTATTTAAATCGAAAGATAAGAAGTTTTCATTTCTTGGGTCACTGAAATTTCGTCACTTTTGATTCCAGCAATATTATTAACACCGCTAATATTAATAACTTCTCTTGCAGCTCCTTTCAATTTACTAATTATAGTTCGATAAATTATAACGTTTTGATAGTTATTGGTATTTGTCTGATCGAAAAAAGGTTATTATACTGTCTATGCTTTCTAAGAAAAAATTCAGTTCATTTACATTTCCATCGAAATCTGGAATTGTTTCGGCATGAACTTTTAAAAAATTTTGAACCGCTGGTAACGACATTTCTACGTTATTACTTACTGAAAAATCACTTTGTTCAACTAATTTATTAGAAAAATTTATTTGTTTTAAATTATCTGTAATTGAATCTAGATCTTGCTCTAAATTATATTCACTTTCACGTATATTGAGGTATTTTTAAAAAACTTTTTTTTTTATATTTTTTTTTTACATTTTTTACTTTCTTACTTTCCCTTTTATGAAATCACACTTCCAGTATATATGTCGGTATGTCGGTATCTACACACCTGGCCATAACTTTGAAATGGATTAATCGATTGAGCTCAAATTTGGCAGTTGAGCTCGTGCCATCAAATGCTTGGTACCTATAATTTTGGGCCTTTTTGATGAGGGGGAAGGGGGCGCGGAGGGCCGTTTAATTTTTGAATGTACCAAAAAACCATGTGGGGTATCAAATGAAAGGTCTTGACGAGTACATCTCATTGGACGGTAGTCCAGGGGCGCCGTAGGTCATGTCGGGCCCAAAACGGGGGCATTGTTGGGCCCTATAATACAAAAAATCATGTGGGGTATCAAATGAAAGGTCTTGACGAGTAAATCTCATTGATTGGTAGTCCGGGGGCGCCGTGGGTCATGTCGAGCTCAAAACGGGGGCAATGTTGGGCCCTATAATACAAAGTCATGTGGGGTACGAAATGAAAGGTCTTGACGAGTACATCTCATTGAGCGGTAGTCCGGGGGCGCCGTGGGTCATGTAAGGCCCAAAACGGGGGCAATGTTGGGCCCTATAATACAAATAATCATGTAGGATATCAAATGAAAGGTCTTGACGAGTACATCTCATTGGGCGGTAGTCCGGGGGCGCCGTGGGTCATGTCGGGCTCAAAAAGGGGGCAATGTTGGGCTCCATAATACAAAAAATCATGTGGGGTATCAAATTAAATGTCTTGACGAGTACATCTCATTGGGTGGTAGTCCGGGGGCTCCGTGGGTCATGTAGGGCTCAAAACGGGGGCAATGTTGGGCCCTATAATACAAAGTCATGTGGGGTACGAAATGAAAGGTCTTGACGAGTACATCTCATTGAGCGGTAGTCCGGGGGCGCCGTGGGTCATGTCAGGCCCAAAACGGGGGCAATGTTGGGCCATATAATACAAAGTCATGTGGGGTACGAAATGAAAGGTCTTGACGAGTACATCTCATTGAGCGGTAGTCTGGGGGCGCCGTGGGTCATGTAAGGCACAAAACGGGGCAATATTGGGCTCCAGAATACAAAAAATCATGTGGGGTATCAAATGAAAATTTTTGAAGTGAATATCTCAATGGACGCCGTCTGTCATGTAGTGGATAAAACGGGGTAAATGTTGGGCTTCATCATACAAAAATCATGTGGGGTATCAAATGAAAGGTCTTCAACAGTATATCTCAATGGGGAGTAATCCGGAGGGCGCCTTGAGTAATATCGGGCCCAAAACGGGATAATGTGGGGCCCCATCATACAAAAACTGGTGTGGGGAATCAAATGTAAGGTCTTAAAGAGTTCATCTTCATGAGGGTAGTCCGTGGGGCACATTCGGTTATACGGTCCCCCAAATTGGGTCATGTTGGGCCCATTATGCAAAAGGCTATCAAATGAAAAGTCTTGAAGAGTATATCTCGTTGAAAAAGCCGAGAGGCACAGCGGGGCATGTGGGCTCCGAAAATTGGTCATGTGGGCCCATCATTAAAAAATCATGTGGGTCATCAAATGAAAGGTTTTGAAGGGTACAGCACGTCGGGCAGTACATGGGACACATTCGGTTATACGTGGGCCCAAAAGTTGGTCATGTGGGCCCATCATACAAAAATATCAGGTGGGGTATCAAATTAAAGTTCTTGAAGAGTACATATCTTGGGGTAGTCCATGGGTCATCGTGCGTCAACTGGGGCCGAAAATCGTAAAAAAATCATGTGAGGTATCAAATGAAAGGTCTTGAAGAGTAGTCCGCGCAGTACCCTGGGTAATGTGGAGCCAATTATACAAAAAAACATGTGGGGCACCGGGGGCCATGGAAAGCGTAGCTTTGAGAGTCAATGCCGGCTTTATCCCGTTTGATCAGAAGCTCATCGACTACAATGGACCAAAGAATAGGTGATAGCACCCCTCCTTGTGGACAGCCCCTTGCCCCGGAAACCGTTAAGGTTTCTTGTGCCAATGTGGACTTAATAAGTCTGCATTTGAACATGGAATCAATCCATCTGCTTGTTTTAGGATCAACCCCCCTTGCGGGAGATTGATCTTGAAATACAATCGAAGGACATATTATCAAAGGCTCCCTCGATATCTAGAAAGGAACATAAAGCATGTTCTTTGCTGGAGAAGGATTTTTCAATCTTTCCAACTAGATTTTGTAGAGCATGTGTTGTAGATTTACCTGGTAGATATGCATATTGATTTTTGCTAAGTGTGTTAACGGTAAGCACTTTATCTCTAATATGTCTATCTAATATTTTCTCCATTGTTTTCTGAAGAAAAGATATGAGGCTAATTGGACGGAAAGACTTAGGCTGGGCACAAGATCTTTTCCCTGCTTTTGGAATGTACGTCACTTTAACCTTTCTCCATGCATTAGGTATGTAACCCCACACATGGCTAGCTCTAAAAAATTTTAGGATAGTGGAGAGAACAATATCAAAACCTTTCTGGAGTAGGGCAGGAAAAATCCCATCATCTCCATGGGATTTAAATGGTTTAAATGAGTCTATTGCCCATTTAACTTTATTAGCGGTTAAGATTTTAGAGACAAGCCTCCAGTGTTGGGTTACTAGTCTAATAAAGTTAGACACAGACTGAGGTATGTTATCAATCTGATCTTTGATTGTAGAATCTGGAAAGTGGGTTTTCGCTAGGAGTATTAGCGTTTCTGTGCAGTTCTTAGCAACCGAAGCATCAGGATTTTCCATCAGACCAATTTTATTAGTGTGCTGTTTAGAGAGTATCTTGTGTATAACAGAGAGTAGAGAGTATGTTTAGAGAGTATCTTGTATATAGAACTGCTAGGCAGATCTTGTAGTTCCCCACAGTACTTTTTCCAAGATGCTCTCTTAGCTCTTCTAATTTCAAGATTGTATTCGGTTAGGGATTCTTTGTAAGGTTCCCAGCCACCAGTGTATTTAGCTTTGTTAAAAAGCTCTCTAGTTTGATTTCTCAAGTTAGCAAGTTTGCTGTTCCACCAAGGGACCTTGCGGTTGCTTTTGAGTGTGCGCTCTAAACTAGAGTGATGGTAGGCAGAAATTATGGAATCCCTGAGTTTTTCAGAAGCTATTTCTAGCGAATCAATATCTCTAACATTTGGTTTGTAATCGACCAACATTTCCTTTAGGTTCTTCGTGTAGGAGTTCCAATTTGTAGTTCTAGGTCGCCTGAATGTGTCAGATGGGGAGGTATCAGATTGGATGTTAAATCTGATATGTAAATGGTCTGACATTGAGGTTTCTTTCGAAACATGCCAGTCAGTTATTTTACTATTAATAAAGGAAGTACTAGTAGTGATATCGAGGACTTCCTGCCTAATTTTGTTTATAAATGTCGGCTTATTGCCCCTATTTATCAATTCTAGGCTGTTACTAAACATATACTTAACTAAGGACTCACCTCTGTTGTTAATGTTTGAGCTGCACCAGATAGTGTGGTGAGCGTTGGCATCACCACCCAGTAGGAGTTGTTTGTTCTTTGACTTACAGAAGTTCACTAGGTTCCTAAAGTCATTAGAAATTGAATCTGATTCTTCTCCAGGAAGGTAAGCTGAGCAGATAACGATCTCTAGCTTACCCCCGTCAGTGGGGAGCTGCCACTAGGTCCTTTTTGCAAAAACCTGAAATGGGAAAGTAATTAAAACCTTTTTTAAATAGAATTCCAGCCCTGGGAGTACCAGGGTCAGAGGAATTGTACAGTAACTCACCTATGGGTAGTCCTCTTATTTAGTCCTTGTATACATAAGGCTCCTGAATAAGAGCTATTTCCAGGTGATCCCGATTAAATCTACTGTCCAAAACTGCCGAGGCAGCCTTGGCATGGTTTAGAGTCCCACGACTTACGCACCTGAATGCACCTGCAGAGTCCCATGACTTACTCTTTTCTAGTGCCACCACCTGAGGCATTACTTCTAGCCGGACGTGTTGGTTTGGAAGCCCTGACAGCATACCTTCTGGCTGGTTTATACGACTGCTTTGTGGCAGGTTTGTGAGTCGTTTTATTTTTGAGCTGTTTGGCTAAACGTACAGTCGCAGGTTGGGCATTATGACTCCTTTCTGCGTCTGCAGGTGGGTTTTTAGTCTTACCGCTGACTAGCCTGAGCGAAGTTTAGAAACGGTCGATAATTGAGCTAATCAAGTGTCGCCTCCGACCCTCCATGCACAGTGAAAACAAAGCATGGCTTTCATAATTCGCTATAGTTTGGTATCAAGATCGAGGTTCTGTGTTTTAAGTCTCAGCAAGAATTTGTCCCCGGACATAATTCCTGCTGGGGATAAGGGTACAAATACTTTGCAAATCATGGTTTTGGGCATTTTGTCAGCATCCATGATTTTCAGAGCACTACCCTCCTATGACTTAAAAGCAGATTCGATAGAGATAAGCCAATCTCTAGTCTCGGCAGATAAGCCAATCTCTAGTCTCGGCGTTGTTACAGAAAATCTGAAGCCAGCCTTCTACTTTGTTGGATTGCGCAGAAAATTGCGGATGTGGTCCACCATCCTCAATGTTGTCGATTTCGTCCAACAAAGCAACTTTCAGATTATCTAATTGTTCAGCGTTTAACGTTTCTACTGGGTGTAGAGCATGAGTTATGGCGACTCTGTGCTTGGAAACTACTGTGCTGAACGTTAAGGTGTAGGTGACTGGAATAGAGCTGGTGTTATTGCTCTTTTCTTCCAATAAGCTAGTTTTGGGTTGTAATAACCTAGTGGCAATCTTGGAAGTACTCGGTTGGGGATTGATCCTAGGAGTCTGATCCTCCACCGGCTTTCCACTAGCTTTGTAAGTTTTAGCAGATTTGGTGGGTATTTCAGGTGTGCTGCCATCTGATCTGCTTCTTTTACCAACCTTGACCTTACCTGAGGTAATATCAACATCAGGACGTGGTAAAGTTAAGAGCCTAGCCCGTTCGGCTGCTCTGGCCTCCTCCGCTGATATACCTTTCTTGTTCACCAGAGCTTTTTTTGGGTCTTTTAGATGCAACAGAAAAATATTCATATTTCTTCCTTAACTGAAGCTTTCGGAGGGCTTCTTCTGTTTCATCAATAACTGGTTCATGTTGTCCCTGGTTATTGATGTCACTTGGAAGCTTCTCTTCGGTCTCAGGTATATTTTCCGTAATGGATGAGGAAGAAGGGAGGGCCTCCATTGCTTCGACTGTCTGCGGAGGTGTTAGCAATAAGTCTTCTTCGACATCTGTTGCTAGCGCCTCTGCATCGTCTGCATTTGCTTGTTTAGTGTTCAAAATCATATCCATGTTCGTTGCCATTTCATTATTGTTTAATATATTAAGGTTTGTGTTTGTTTTGTTTTGGTTCATATTTGTACCCACGAGTACGGCGAGAAATTAGGTCCACGTCTGCAGAGCTCCCTTACGGACGCAAGGCTAGTTACAATGGGGGGCGCCTGGTACCCCAAGGAGACCGTAAGCGATATCACTTTTAAGCACCTGATATCATGCAGCCCCTCGACACGGTGTTTTTCACATCTTAGGCTTGAGTGCTAGATCCCTTTTGTTCACCGTCCATCTTCGATCCCTAGAGCTCGAAGATTTTCGACTTTAGCCCCTGCGCCACGACAAGGCAGAGATCCCGGAGGGGATCATCTGTAATAGCAGTATTTTTTATTTGAATAATTGTTGAAACAAACGAATTACAGAAAATTAGGAACACAATAGGAAATAATACAGAAGTGGCATTTTAAAGTGAAATTGCAATAGTGAAGTATTTCATGGTCCGGCATTTCACATTCACAAAATGACATGCAATATTTTCATTATAAACTGTCATTTTCATGAAATAGTAAGAAATTTGACATTATAAATAAATATTTAGAATAATTTATAAATTTTAATTTTGTTGTAAAAAAACGATTTCATGAATAAAACTTTAAATATTAATAATAATTTTGAATTATAAAGTGTTTAAAATTATTTAATGAGGATATTTTATACAGATATTAATTTTCATGCTAATTTTGTCTGAATATTTTCAGGTAAAGGCCTGTACGGAGGTCAAGTGAAATGAAATTTTAACGCGATCTCCAAAGCTCTCCAAACTATCCGGGGAAATAGTCGTGAAAAATATTTTGTAAATAAAATTTGACAAGTTAATTTGGCATTTTAATATTTTGGCATTTCAAGACCGTTGAAAGGTCAGTAATTTTATATACTGACCTTTCAACGTCGGCTATTCAAATTTTTGATCAAAGGAAACAAAAAAAAAACTAGCAAATGTCAAAATTTCATCGTGAAATAATGTTCCGAACATTATTTCACGATGAAAAATAATTGTAGAGTTTTTGCGATCTGTTATAAAAAAAAAATTCATTTTTTATCACAACTTTTTCACGCGACCTGCGTACCACCAGAGCGAAATCATAAGCGTAAATTTTCATTTATGATTTCACGATGTTAAATTTGTATGAAAGGCCTTAAAAGGTAAAATTATTTGGAAATTAAAAAGGTAATTTCAGAAGGTAAAAATTTAAGGTTTCATAATTTCATAAACAAGTTATTATTTTAGTTTAAAAATAAACTTTGTGCAGAGTAGAAGTATTTAATTAAAGTAACAATAAATATGTTTAATGCTATACAATATTTGTATTCGAGTAGCAGTAGTGATGACGAAGAAAATAAAATAAATGTTTCGGTAGTAAAAAGGATTTTAAGGAATAGATCTAATCCTTTAGAACTGCCAAGTGATTCGTAAGTAGAGAAATATATTCATATTAATATTATTAATTAATTGAAATTTAATTAATACATTAGATTCATTCAAATATTCCGCGTGGACTAGGAACTATGTCGTTATGTACTCGATATGTTAGAACTAAATGAAGGATAATTTCCCACGTATATAACACCTGCCCAGCAACTCGCAATCACATTAAATTTCTTAGGAGGAGGTGGTTATCAACATCAAATCGGACGTGATTTTAATGCACCAGCTTCACAGGGTAAAATATCAGTTATTTTGAAGAATGTGCAGGAAAAAATGGAAACTAAACTGTGTCCAACATTAATTAAATTTGAAATAAAAGAAGATACCAAAAGATACTTTTTTCAAAAATTTAGATTTCCTGGAGGTAAAATTGTTATTATATTTAAAAAAAATTATAATTAATATTTGTTAACAGTTATAGGATGCGTTGATGGTACACATGTGATGATTTTGAAGCCTGCAGAAAACGAATATATGTTCTTTAATATAGAAAAGGAAGACACAGCATTAATGCAATGGTGGTAAATATAAAATAAATAAATATTTTTTGAAACAATTTGTAATAATTTTTGTTTTTAAACTAGATTTGTGATGAAAAATATAAAATTTTGGCAGTAAATCCTAGATTCGGTGGTGCAGCTCACGATAGTTTTGTATGGCGTCAAAGCAACGAAAAAGCGATGTTGGAACAAATGTGGAACAACAGAAGAACAAATTGCTGGCTATTAGGTAGTTATTTAACCACATATAATATTTCTTATTATCTATTTGTTATTTTAATATAAATATATTATTTTGTAACTAATATTTTTATTTTTATGTCCAGGTGATAGTGGATACCCATTGGAGCCATTTTTGATGACGCCATACAGAGCTGCAGAAGAAGGTACAGCAGAGGCAGTATACAAAACACTGTACATTCTAAGGCCAGGATTGTTGTAGAAAGGTGCATTGGAGTACTAAAAAGTATATAATATAATACACTATATACAAAATTTAAATATTTAAATATAATACTTTTTTTATAGCTCGATGGCGTGTTATATTAGAGGATCGAAAATGCAGATATTCTCCTCAAAGATTTGGACAAATCATAAATGTATGTGCTGCATTACATAATTTATGCATCAACAGAAATGTGGATTTACCAGAACCACTTATAATAGAACCAAGTGACAATTTTTTTTCCTGAACACAGAACCATCAGAGGCGAGAAGAGAAGCGGAATTAATAAGAAATAGAATTAGAGATAGTTTAATAAGATAATTTTATATTGTAATTTTTTTTATTAATAAATATATAATAAATATAAAATAATTTCTTTAAAAGATTTATTATAAATTTAAATATAATTTATTAGTATATTATAATACTTTTTAAATAAAATATATAATAAATATAAAAAAAATTCTTTAAAAAAATTAATATAAATTTAAATATAATTTATTAGTATATATATAATACTTTTTAAATAAATACATTTCATTTTAACAATTTAATTTAAATATTTTTTTTTCTTAGTTTCTAATTAATTAGAATCTAATTTTATACATTCTTTTTTAAAAATTATATCACAATAATTTGCTTTCTTTATACAAATAGTGAACCACATGTTTCATTGATCCATGATAGAATTATAATTGTATCCTGATATTGATCCATTAATTTATAAAGGCTAGTTCATTTATAACAAGCTATATTGCTAATTTTACGTTGCAGACGTTGGAGAAAAATCGAACTGTTAAGCCGTTTAGACGTTATTTTTTTTCGCTCAGTAATTTATTCAATTTAACTAATTCACATTCAAAATTATTTTAATTTTCAATTATTTAAATTGTTTTAGTTAATATTAATATTTAATATAAACTTTAGATGCAATAAAAGATCAATTTTATTGATATTTAGTTTTGAAATAAAGATATTAACAAAATTAATGAACTTTGAACTTTTTCTTATTAAAAAAACAAATAATTCCGAAAAAGTGTAATAAAATATAGGATTTGTGCATTCCCAATAGCTTGCACGTGAGATAAAGGATTGATAATAATTTATTTATTTTGTGGATTAAAAAAAAAAAATTTATGGCGATACCGGTAAAGTATAAATGCTCAAGGTCCAATAGTGAATATTAGAAATTGATATTAAAAAAAAAAAAATTCAAAATTGATATTAAATTTGCAAACATCGATCAATTAAACAAATCAAATAATCAAATAATTTACATCAATTAAACAAATACACACAACATTGCATGAATAAATAGGAACAACAATAATCAGCGAGGGAAACATTAACCAGGTATTTAATTCTTTCAATTTCAATTTAATCCGGCCAAAGTGAACAAGCAAAACATAAATAACAAAAGGAATCTCCCATATTACAATACTTCAAAAATATTCGTTAAATTGAACCACAAATTTTCAGTAGTTTAAAAATATTCGGTAAATAAAACCACAAATTTGCAGTATTACA